>CM066259.1:967585-1300085 GCA_033675135.1 Frankliniella intonsa
TACAAGGCAGACGCACGTTAAAACCATGTGAGGCTGAGCTGAAAGTGCGTCTACCTTGGCGTGCGGCGCGCTAAAGCTGGAAGCTAAAACACCGATTTACAATTGGTAGTTTTGCATTGGTGGTTGGCAAACCTGTCCACATCTCTCATGCCACGTCTCACGCCTGGCGCCTCACTTCACGTCGTCTTCCCGTCGGTCTCCCCTTGGCGCTCTCTGACAGGGCTGAGCGTTTAAAGTTCAAATTAAATTTCAATTTCAATTTAGCTCAGCCAATTTAGTTCAAATTAAATTTCAATTTCAATTTAGCTCAGCCAATTTAAGTTCAAATTAAATTTCAATTTCAATTTAGCTCAGCCAATCTAAGTTCAAATTAAATTTCAATTTCAATTTAGCTCAGCCAATTTAAGTTCACAATAAATTTCAATTTCAATTTAGCTCAGCCAATTAATTCATAAACCTCATTTTTCAGCATTGCCTGTGTTTTATTCCGTCGGTTAAGCTCAGACCTTGGCGTTTCAAAGCATTGTTCTGTGAATAAGCTCAAAATTGTTGACAGTGTATGGTCGTAGGTGTTGGACTAGGGGAGCCTGTCCTACCCTAAACCCTCCCGACTCCCGCCAAACGGGCCGTCGGAACGGGACGGGGCGGGGCGGCCACCCTCCCTCAGCTGCGATATCGACCGGCCGCGCCATCTAGCGGTGACGCTTGGAACCACTTGAGCCGCCGCGCCGCTACGTAGCGCCCCGTCCCGGCGCCCAGCGCGCGGCGCTCCCTGCCGTCGCCGTCCCGCGCCATTCTCCGTGCCTTACTATTCCCTTCTTTCGTCGTCTCTCTATCGTCCCATTCGTCCACTCCCCCCCCCTAAATGACGCTGGACGCTTATCCAGCTACGCGAGCCCAGCTGACTGATCAGTGGGCGCCGCGGAAGTAGGCAACCCATCCGACTTGGAAGTCGACGGGGTGGACTGCCGGGCCGCCCGAGGGGGCCTCAACTCCGTCCTGCAGTGTATACACCGGATTGCCGAGATTGCCGGATTGCCTGTGTATTTTACGGCCTATTAAAGGCAAAACGCCTGCATGTACACTGTAAAAAAAAATCACGGTCTCTCATACGGCAAAGTACCGTCAGTACGGACTACGGTTACTCCGTACCGGCTTCCGTTGTCTATCCCTCATAAGAGCCCATGTTAAATAAACTGTGGGTACGGAATATGTACGGAAATGTTACCGCTAATTTTTATCCGGAGCTCTCCGTTTCAGGTACGGTGCCTGTAACGGCTTTCCGTACCTTTTTCCCGTACCAGGCCCTATAAGGTACGGAGCAATATACGGAAAAAAACCGTACTTGCTCGAGAAAACCAGTATTTTCAGTGGGTACGGTCTCCGTAGCAGGCTCCGTATCACAGGCTGTTTTTTTACAGTGTAGGCAACACGTGTGGCTTTCGTACTCTGTTTTGTGAAGATTGCCGCAGATTGCTCATGGATTGCCAGGGTGGGTGTACACCGGATTGCCCGAGTTGAGGCCGTGCTCCGCGTACTTAAAAGTGAACGCGCGTGCAAGATGGAGTTTGCATAGCAGTGTTTTGAAAACAATATTTTTTTTCCGCCGATTATTTTGCAATGTTTTCTGCCCTGTCTCCCATGGGGCTTACGCGTCTGCCTCGCAGCGGGGGGTTTACGGTGATGAAAATGAAAACCGCGCCCTTGTTATGTGATTTTAATGCGCGTCTCCCCCCCCCCCCCCCTGTTCTCTCCTTCTTGTATTTTTGTTCTTTCCCTCAAGCTGTCGCCTAACCGCCGCCTGCCGCCGCGACGGCTTTCCGCAGGGCAGAGAGAGAGAGAGAGAGAGAGAGAGAGCCGAAGAGAAATAATGGTCTTTTTATGATGAGCCGACGTAAGCCGGGTGAACGCAGTCGCCCCCAGCCTCTAATGGGACACTTGCCAAATGACGGGTGGTTTCGAGACCGCGGCCGGAGCGCTGGCGGGGGTGAGACCGAGAGAGAGGGGGGGAGAGGGGTAGAGGGCAGGGGGTGAGAGAAGGAACAAGTGGAGGCGGGTACGCTAGAGAGAGGGAAAGGCCGGCGTGACAAGCTCTACTAGCGTCCCTTGTCCTGTGATGGATGTCCCGTGTAGGGTTACCCTTGGGCTCGTTTATTTTCATCGATTACGCAATTTAATTCAAACCCGGAGTGTAAGGCGGGACAGCCTACCTCTCGCACGGCAGGCGCTCTGAGGGGCGGGTAGGCAGCACCGCGCGCCACGCGGGGCTCACGGGCTTGCCTACCCTTGGCTCCACAGGCGCTCTGAGGGGCGGGTAGGCAGCACCGCGCGCCACGCGGGGCTCACGGGCTTGCCTACCCTTGGCTCCACAGGCGCTCTGAGGGGCGGGTAGGCAGCACCGCGCGCCACGCGGGGCTCACGGGCTTGCCTACCCTTGGCTCCACAGGCGCTCTGAGGGGCGGGTAGGCAGCACCGCGCGCCACGCGGGGCTCACGGGCTTGCCTACCCTTGGCTCCACAGGCGCTCTGAGGGGCGGGTAGGCAGCACCGCGCGCCACGCGGGGCTCACGGGCTTGCCTACCCTTGGCTCCACAGGCGCTCTGAGGGGCGGGTAGGCAGCACCGCGCGCCACGCGGGGCTCACGGGCTTGCCTACCCTTGACTATGCAGGCGCTCTGCTATAGGGAGCGGGTAGGCAACGGCTTTGCCTACCCCCCCGGCGCCGTCCAGCTGCTCGGCGTGGCTTATCGCACTGCTGCCCTCTTCCTGTATTTCCCCCTTTATATCGGTGTGCGTATCGTTAAATTATCGTAAATTATTTGTCCAAATATTTTTTTTTTCAAGTGAAGACGCGTGTGTTGTTCTCGTCGTGTGTGTATACATGTGGTGTGCGTGTGTGTGTGTGCGTGCCACAGGTGTGGCGGGTAATGGTTTCGTTCCCGCTGCGGGGCGGGCGAGGGGTTGGAGCTGGAGATGCGGCGTGCAGCGGGCGGGGCCCCCGCGCCCTCCGCGACACGACCCAGCCCCGTGTTCTTATGCAATGTGTTTTATATTTGTTGCAGGTGAGTATCCCGGCCGGCCGGCCCCAGCAGCAGCAGTGGCGTGGCGTCGTCACGTGACGTGACGGTGCGCGGTGCGGTGAGTGACGAGCCCAGCACATGTGTCACACATGGCATGTGTGGCAAGTGACTGTGTGACACGTGACGTGACGGTGCGCGGTGCGGTGAGTGACGAGCCCAGCACATGTGTCACACATGGCATGTGTGGCAAGTGACTGTGTGACACGTGACGTGACGGTGCGCGGTGCGGTGAGTGACGAGCCCAGCACATGTGTCACACATGGCATGTGTGGCAAGTGACTGTGTGACACGTGACACACACACACACACCTGGATGAACACGAAAACCAAACAAAAACACTCTGACGTACACTATGATAAGCGTATCAATTTTCACGCGATTGCACTGTAAAAGCTATCTCTGTAAGTTTACGACTTTCTTCGTAATTTGTGCTTTACAAACGGTGTTGTAACTTTACAATCCAAATCGTAAGTTTAAGAAAGCCTATTTGTGGTCGTTTAAGAAACACAAGTCGATACCAAGTGTTGTTAAAATTTTGTAATTTTACAATTTAATATCGTAACTTTACGACATTTTTCTCGTGGAAAATTTTCCCGTAACTCTTACAAACATTTCTCACAGTGTTGCGTTGTTTGATTGATTGAGCCCAAGCTTTCCCATGCAGTGGGTCCACGACCCCGCCCCGCCCCGCCCCGCCCCACTCCGCCCCGCCCCGCCCCGCCCCGCCCCGCCCCGCCCCGCCCCACCCGCTGGACGTGACGTGGTGTGACTCAGCCTGGTGCGTTCGATAAGGTGACCTGGGCTCCACGTGGGCCCGGCTGACCGTACGCTATCGGGAGGCTGTCGCTCCGCCCCGCCACGCCCCGCCACGCCCGAGAGCTTTCACCCCCGTGCCGTTGCACTATCGTCTTACGCGCTCGTGTGTGCGTTTTTCATCCCCCGATGTCGTTCATCTCGCCCGCGTTGCCCGCGTCGTCGTTTGCGATGTGGAAATGTTTCCACGCTGATAGTGGCGCGGTGGTCCCGGGGTGAGTGAGCAATTACGATGCTGGGCGGGGCGGGGCCGCCACCACGCGACCAGGAAGCGGGCCATGACCCTCTTTTTCAAAAAAAAAAAAAAATAATAATAAAATAAATAAAAAAAAACGTTTATTTTTTATTTTTTAGAAAACGGCGATTAAAAAAAAATACTCTGGAAAACCAAGTGTGTACATGCATTCATTATTTACTGCATACTTACAGGTATTCAGTAAATAATGAATACATGGCCATGTATGCAGTAAATAGTGTGTACATGCCAAGGTACACACTATTTGCTGAATACCTTGGCATGTACACACGAAAAATCACACAGAAACTACGTGTGTACATGCCAAGGTATTCAGCAAATAGTGTGTACCTTGGCATGTACACACTATTTACTGCATACATGGCCATGTATTCTTTATTTACTGAATACTTGTAAGTATGCAGTAAATAATGAATACATGTACACATTTGGTTTTCCAGAGTAAGCTCAGGTTTTTATTCAGTATGGCGCGGTGTAACCTCGACATCTAGCGATAAATGTAACCCGCCCGCCCATATTGACTTTTGGGAGTCCATGTGTCACTGTGCAGCGTCAAAAGGTCTTATCTCCGCTTCCCTGCTGCTGCGGCAGTGGCGGGGGGCCTGATCGTTTTGGCGTCGTATTTGGCGAGGGAGAGGCAGGAAGGGGCGGGGCGGGGCGGGGCGGGGCGGGTACGGAGGGGACACGTGCCCCTGCTGCGGAGGGAGACAACTGTGTTTGGGAACATCAAAATATGCCCCTCCCCTATCACTCCAATCAATGTCAAAGTTTAAATTACCAAGGAAAATATTTTCTTCTTTTCTTTCTTTTTTTGGCATATGGCCGGTGCCGATCCTAGCGGTCTGCTAGGAGTGTGGGCTTTCTTCCTCACCTAACAGTTGAAGAGTTGGTGTCACTGTCGAGTCCCGTTCGGACCGGCTGGGCTGGGCCAGCATGTTGGTATAAGCCCCGCCCCCACCCCTGTCCCCCCCTTCCCCCCCTACCCCCGCCCCGCTCGGGCTGGCCCTGCACTGACGGTTGTTTCCAACCAGACACAACCTAGAGGACGCGGCCCGGTGTCCGGAGACGAGATAAGGCGGGGCCTGTTATCAAAATGATCTGTCTAAATACGTCGTTTTTTCCTCACCTGTCGCCGACTTACTGACTCAATAGCAGTATCGCCACCTCTATTTCACCTTCGCACGATTGTTCCAAAATGTTTTCCTATTCTAATTTTCGTACCCAAATATTCTTAACTTTGAGAGGATACTCTATTTTAATGAGTAGAACGTCGTACCAAAAATGTGTCAAGGCACAAAAGAAAATCATTTTTAATGAAGCCACGTGATTAGATTTTGAAAGTGCAAGGTTCAATATTATCTGATAAGAATGTGCATTTTATTTTACGACCTTATCTCTCTCGAAGCCAAGTCTGCGGGTGTGCGAAACAGTCATTTTTTTTTTTTTTGCGCGCGCGCGTATTGTCGCGAATGGCGCGGCGGCCTGGCTGTAGGCTTACAGTGCTGGCCCGGGCCGAGGCTCGCAGATAGGACCTGGGCTCTGACCTCGAGGCGCGGCGTGGCGCGGCGCGGCGCGGTTGTGTGGTGGAACCAGCAAGCAGCCGGCCCGGCCGGTGAAGTTAGGTTATGCTTCGGGACGCCCCGCCCCGCCCCGCCCCGCCCCGCCACGCCACGCCCCGCCACGCCACGCCTCGCGGCCGGTGTGCCCGGCCCGGGCCGGCTCAGTCCGTGATCCCCTGGTGCCGGGTGCGCCTCGCCTCGCCACGCCTCCTCGCGGTCCGGGCCGGCCCGGCGCTTCAGTCAGTCGCGCGTGTCGAACGTGTTCAAAGTGTTCAAAGTGTTCAAGGTGACAGAAGGGTTCCTCCCGTCATCTCCACACTGGTGCCGCGTCGGGAGGCAACAGCTGCGCGTGCGTTGAGCTCCCGGGCGGCACCGTCTTAGTGGTTTAAAAATTTACTTCCGAGATCTCTCCTCCTGAAAGCCGCCGTACTCGAGCACTCGTCGTATACAAGCAGGAAAAAAACAACTACTGATTTGGGGGATTTTTTATTTTTCTAATTTGTTTTAATTTTTTCTACTGAATCTTCCTAATATTTTTTCTGGATTGCATGGTGTATGTGTGCGTGCGTGTATTTTGTGGACTGTCAGGCATAGGCAAGCGCTAATTCTGCTGATGCTAATCTTGCGGTACGTTGCGGCTGGCTGGGCTGGGCTGGGCCTTCCCTGTCTCAGCAGGCCACTCTCCCTCGAGCTCGGTAAAAACTACGCCGCCCAGCTTTCATTGCGGCGGTTTTTGGAAAAACCAAGACAGACGCTTTCGTGTATTTTCTTCGAGTGAGACATGCCTAGCTGCTTTGGAAACAGGGCGAGGTTTCTAGCGTGTGCTGCAATTAGCACGCACTGTAAAGGCTGTGGCAACTTTTGATGCCAAAATATTGGCGTCCTTTTTCGAACGCCAAATTTTGGCATCAAGAGAATGCCAAGTTTTGGCCTTTTTTAAACGCCAAATATTGGCATTCTTGAAAGGGATGCCAAAATTCGGCATTAAAAGTAGCCAAAACTTGGCGTTCATTTAGAAAGAGGCCAAAATTTGGCGTTCAAAACAGAATGCCAAAATTTGGCATTAAAAGTAGCCACAGCGTTTACAGTGCGACTTTAAACCCTCCCGCCCTCCGGGCCGGCTGCAACGTAGTTGTGGTAATGGCAGTCGAGACCAAGACCCCGGCCCACCCCCGGCCCACCCCCGGCCCACCCCCAGGCCACCCCCGGCACGGCACTGGACAGATTGAGGTGAAGCCCTTCCGTGTCACCCTCGGCCCCCGGCCCTGCCCGCCCCAGCCTTCCAGCGCATTCCCCCGCCCGGACCACTCCGGTAGAGGCCGCTCCGCCCCGCTCCGCCCCGCACCGCCCCGCTCCGCTCAGGTGCAGTGGGGTGCCTAACCCGCGTATACCTAACCGGCCCGCCGCGGTGCGGTAGGTGACCCCTTTCCGGTTGTAGAAGAGCCACGCGCCCTGGCCGCACTCGCGTCTCCCGCCCCGGGGGTATTATTTTCACGGGGGGGGGGAGGGGGCAAAATCGTCACGGGGAGCAAAATCGTCACGGGGAGCAAAATCGTCACGGGGGGCAAAAATCGTCACGGGGGGCAAAAATCGTCACGTGCGGCAAAACCGTCACGGGGGGCAAAACCGTCACGGGGAGCAAAATCGTCACGGGGGAGCAAAACCGTCACGGGGGAGCAAAATCGTCACGGGGAAGCAAAATCGTCACGGGGAAGCAAAATCGTCACGGGGAGCAAAATCGTCACGGGGGGCAAAATCGTCACGGGGGGCATAATCCGCACGGCACTCCCCTTAACCACACCCCTCTCCTTAGCTTTTTCACGCGCCCTTACTGCGGGCGGCCGCACCGCACGGCTCACAGGTAGCTGCTGAGTCTAGTGCTGATCTAGGCGGCCCGCTGTAACACTGGCCCCATCGATCGTGTGCACATTCCGCCCCGCTGCCGGAGGGAGAGACATTGTCTGGCGCGTAGAAAAGCGAAGGAAAACACTTGCTGCACACGGTGACTGAGTGAGTGCGGTGCGGCGTTGTCGCGGGGATTATTCGAGCGTCGTCTTCGGCCAGAACGTGAACCACAAGTCTCGTGTCTGAGCGCGCTCATTGTATGAGACTCGCGGCGTCCAGAAGTTTGCCGGCGAGCCTGGGCGTGCGGGGCCGTGCGGGGCCGTGCGGGGCCGTGCGGGGCCGTGCGGGGCCGTGCGGGGCCGTGCGGGGCCGTGCGGGGCCGTGCGGGGCCGTGCGGGGCCGTGCGGGGCCGTGCGGGGCCGTGCGGGGCCGTGCGGGGCCGGGCCGTATCGCGCGCCGCCGCCCGGGCCGGGCCCCACCGCGGAACTCCTCTCCTCGCCGTCAAGGACATATTTGAGGCCCATTCGGCTTGGCAACCCACATCCAGGCTGGCAGGCAGACGGGCAGGCAGGCAGGCAGGCAGACGGACGGGCAAGGGGCAAGGTGGACACAAGAGCTTGTGTCTGACTCACTGTCACTGCGGGGTGTTTGTGGGCTCAGACGACGGACTCCTCCAAGCGCACATGGCGCCCCGCCCCGCCCCGCCCCGCCCCGCCCCGCCCCGCCCCGCCCCGCTGCTGCCTACCTCACCCAACCGGCCGAGCCAGTCTGGGTACGGCCGGGTCGGGTCGGGTTGGGACTCCTAGGCTGGAGCGTGTTATTTTTGGCACGGCCTACTACCGGTGCGTGGCGCCTCCTGGCGAGTCGAGTCGAGCCTCCTGGCCTCCAAAAGCCTAGTCAGCTCAGGCTCTACTACAGATCCCCTCCCCTCCCCGCCCCGCCCCTCCGCCACCCACACCAGCAAAACCCGTTCAGTTTGTTGAAGCCGCGAGCTGCCATGGCGGAGCTGGCCCTAGTGCTAGTCGGGTCGCCGCCCGCCGGGCCGGGCCGGGCCAGGACGGTCGTGCATCACTGGCATACAGAGGTGGAGCCGGACACGTCCAGCCCCTTCCTTATGCGCTCCCTCCCTCTCTCTTCTCTCGCTCGCTCTCGCTCGCTCTCGCTCGCTCTCTCTCTCGCTCTCTCGCTCTCGCTCTCTCGCTCGCTCTCTCTCGCTCTCTCTCTCTCTCGCTATCTCTCGCTCGCTCTCGCTCTCTCTCTCTCTCGCTCTCTCGCTCTCTCTCTCTCTCTCTCTCTCTCTCTCTCTCTCTCGCTCTCTCTCTCTCTCGCTCTCTCTCTCTCTCGCTCTCTCTCTCTCGCTCTCTCGCTCTCTCTCGCTCGCTCTCTCTCTCTCTCTCTCTGCCTCTCGCTCTCTCTCTCTCTCTCTCTCTCTCTCTCTCTCTCTCTCTCTCTCTCTCTCTCTCTCTCTCTCTCTCTCAGTTCCGTTCTCTTACTGCTGCTCGAAGTCTCCCTTTCAACGCCTGCTCGGCTTCGGCAACATAAAACTCCCCCGGCGGGGCCGGGCCGGGGCGGCTACATGCCGCTCTGCATACATAGCTGCTCCTCCCAGCCCCGGCCCTGCCCGGCCCCAAACTCTTGCCTAACTCCGCTCCAAACCCGAGCAACTTACAAGCCCGCCCTGCCCCGCCCCGCCCCGCCCCGTGGCGCCCCGCAGCCCAATCCCCTCAGCAGACCACTTAACATGTTGTCGATCGCCTTTTTGGGAGCCAGCAGGTTCCATTTAGTGGTGGGGTAGGCTCAGGCCCGCCCCGCCGCGCCCCACAGGCCCTCCAGCGCCCCGCCGGCCAGGGGAGAGGGAGCGGAGGCTGGAACGGTCGGACCGGAATTGTTCCTAACGACTCCCCCACTTGATCGAACCCTTCAAAACCCACCAATTAACGAAGTCCTAGCAAATTCCAAAAGGGAAAAATACCCTAAACACTTGTAAGTTTCTTACGAAGAACTTCTCTTCGTAACGTACAAAGAATTTGAGCCACTGTAATACAAACAAATTCTTTGTATTACGAAGAGCCTATACTATACAAACTATAGTTTGTAGTACAAACTACACTGTTAAACCGAATTGTCGTGTGACAATAAATATTGATACGAATATTTCGTCACAAGCACTGTGATGAAACAGCCGTCACATGACATATATTTCGTCACTTGACATGAATTTTTCGTCACATGACGTGAATCTTTCGTCACTTGACATGAATTTTTCGTCACATGACATGAATCTTTCGTCACACGACATGAACCTTTCGTCATGTGACGAACCTTTCAAAAGTAAAATTTAGCACTGACTTTGTCGTAATGTGACGACTTAAAATTTAACAGTGTAGGCTCTTTCGTAGTACGAACTTGGGGTCTTCGTAATATGAAGAAGAATGGTCTGTAATAGGGCTGCTTCGAATTCTTTGTACGTTACGAACCAAAATCTTCGTAATACGAACACAAGGAACTAACAGTGAAAAACTCTAGTGCTCCCTGGGCTTTTCTCCCCGCGTCTACCTCTTTTTTTTTCGCCCCTCGCCTCGCCGCCGTTGGGCCGACGAGCCTTCAGGCATTTTTGTGACAGGCGCGTCTCGGGGCGTAATCTCGACTTGAGTGTGTTTTGGGGTGTCGTATTCGCTTTCTCCGCGGATCTCCGACCCCCACCCCACCCCACCCCACCAGGGACCACCCCGCCCTTGACCCACAAACGCACCCCCCCCCCCCTCCCGGACTCAACTTGAGGTCCGTCGCGCGGGATGGGACGGGGCGGAAAAGGCGCAGCGGGGAAGTGAAACTGCTTTAGAACTTGTCCGTGGAGCACAATGCCGCTCCGCCCGCTCTGGTCTGCTCTGGCTTTTTATGGGCCGGATGCAATGAGAGCCTTCTTGCTCGCGCCCTGTTGTGCCGTATTTATATTGTTCTGTTTTGTTGTGTTACATCCAAGTATTTTATAATTGAACAAGTTTCCACGGGATGGAACAGGGCAATGCGCATGGCAATTGTTATGCCCACGCTTATTCTTATTTATTCATTTATTTATTTATTTTTCTCAAAAAAATTGTTGAGCAGAAAATTTTACTCTTTTACGCATCTCTTCTCTCCAATCGCGTTCTCCCTCACACTAACTGGATTTGTATCTTTAATTTGTACAAAGTTAAACAATCAAATTTTTCACACGAATTTGTGCGGTGATTTGAACGATTCTGTACATACAAATTCATGCATTTTTTCGCATAAATTTGTGTGAAAAGATATGTAAGTTTAACTTTGCACGAACGTTTGCACAAAAACATACAAATACAGTTAGGGTGCTCCCAGGTAGAACTCGGAAGTCAAGAAAATGTCAAAGTGACGTCACTGTGACAATTTTTGTCACGAAACAGTGCTTTCTGTAAGACAGATTGATGTCATTTTGAGATCAAAAAGGGGTCATTGACACGTTTTTGACATCTTTGTTCTACCTGGGCTCCCGGTACACTTCCAGCAGTAGGTCAGGGCAAGGACAGAGCCGCACCGAGGCCGAGGTGCGCGCCGGGGCGGGGGCGGAACCAGGTCCCAGGTCGGGGGAGGGAGTGTGCACACCGGGCCCGGCCGGCCGGCGCTCTGCCAAATGACGTTGAATACTAATTTGGGGCGAATGTGAATCGCGAAAATGAATGGACGTGAATGAGGTG
Organism: Frankliniella intonsa; assembly: GCA_033675135.1. NCBI lineage: Eukaryota > Metazoa > Arthropoda > Insecta > Thysanoptera > Thripidae > Frankliniella > Frankliniella intonsa. Next base: position 978,851 of record CM066259.1, read on the forward strand.
GCGTGGGGGGGGGGGGGGGGGGGTGGCTCCTTGTAATGTATTACTCGTGTTGGCAGCGAGCGCCGTACCGTACCGTCCGTACCGCACCGCCTGCCCGGCGCTCTGCACACTGGAAATCCAAGTGTACGAATCACTCACTTGTAGGTGAGCAAATAAATTCACTCGTAGGTGAGCAAATAGCCATTCACTCACTTGTAGGTGAGCGAACAACCATTCACTCACTTGTAGGTGACCAAATAACTATTCCGTCACTTGTAGGTACAATTGAGTTGATTGAGCGAATGGTTATTCGCTCACCTACAAGTGAGTGAATTTATTTGCTCGCTCACCTACAAGTGAGTGAATTTATTTGCTCACCTACAAGTGAGAGACATTCGTACACCCTAACTGTATTTGTATGTTTTTGTGCAAACGTTTGTGCAAAGTTAAACATGCATATCGTTTCACACAAATTTATACGAAAAACTGCATGAATTTATACAAATGTATGCACAAAATCGTTCAAATCGACGCACAAATTTGTGTGAAAAATTTGATTGCTTAACTTTGTACAAATAAAAGATACAAATCCGGTTAGAGTGTACACTTGGATTTCCATTGCAGAGCAGTGCCTCGAGGCGAGAATTGCGCACTTTTAGTGTTAGCGATGTGAAGTAGACACGTTCTAAATCGACTCTTCTGCGTTAGTAGACGTTAGTAGACACGGTTTCACCAAGCATTTTATTTAATTTCCCTCCCTGGTGAGAAATGGTAACACCTGGGCGGGCCAAGTTCCTATCATTCATCAAAAGTGGTACTTTTCCTCAGACACGTTGTTAATCGACTCTACTGCGTTAGTAGACGTTAGTAGACACGTTTTTAACATGCACTTTATTCATTGATCCTCCCTGGTGAGAACTGGTAAACGCTGGGTGGGGCAAGCTGCTATTATCCATTATAAGTGGGAGGGGGGAGGGGAGCTGTACTTGTGTGTGTGTGTGAGTGAGAGAGTGCCAGAGTACCCGGGCGGTGTCCAGGAGGAAGAGAGAGAGAGAGAGTGGATGTGACTAGCGTCTCGTCGCGTCGTCTGCTGCTCAGGTGGTGTTCGTGCGTGAGCGTGCACTACCCTGCAGAGCCCCGCCACAAGAGACAACCCAACTGGAAGACGCTATCGGGGGCGCCGCGACGACCTTCTGACAGGCGCGTCCCCACGACGGCCTCCGACGGCGTCCCGACGCCAGCCCCGGCAGGCATGTGTACCGTGTGACGCCCGCCCCGCCCCGCCCCGCCCCGCCCCGCCAGGGCCCCCCAGCGATAATGGTGTTCATCCACGGCGCCAGCTGCGCGCGCGACGCCTGCGCCGCCAGTGATGGGACGGAGGAGCTGGGCGTCGTCGGCGTCCTGGGGGCCACCTCGCCGGCCATCCCGGTGCCGTCGGCCGTCTGCCGCGTCGGCCTCGCCGAGCACCACCACATGATCGGCCTGGCCAGGAGCGCCCGCTGGCACCGCGACCTGCTCGACCTGGTGCTCGGCCCACGCGGCGACAGCTGCGGCAGCTGCGGCAGCGTCGAGTGCGGCGCCGACGCCTTCATGTGGCGCCCGTCGCCGCCCGTGTCGCTGTACCCGGCGCCCGTCATCGTGCAGGCCAACGAGTAGGTCACCGCACTGAGCACGAGTGCACCGGCCCAAACTGGTGTTTTTGGCTGGAGATACACTCTTAAAAGCTTACGGTGATTTTCACTGTAAGCTATGGTGAACCCTGCAGCACTGTAGCTTACGGTGAATGTTCACCATAAGCTACGGCAAATGTCACTGTAAGCTACAGTGATGCACCCTGATTCACCGTAGCCTACAGTGACATTTACCGTATCTTGCGGTGAAAATTCACCGTAAGCTACAGTGCTGCAGGGTTCACCGTAGCTTACAGTGAAATTCACCGTAAGCTTTTTAGAGTGTATATTCAGACACTGTTAAAACAAAACCACGGTAAATGCCTACGGTACGCGCCGTTAATTTGTTATCTAGTCCTGGACCGTAATTAGAGTGTCTTTTTGACTACGGTCTGAATCTTACGGTACGCTCCGTAGCCTGCAAATATGTTGGGGAAGGTCAATGGGGAACATCCATAAGCAGTAATTTACAGTCCACACCGTAAGGATACGTTACGGTCTGACCGTAAACGAAATTTACGGTACGGACCGTAGGCACACCGTAGCACCCTACGGTATTTTTAACAGTGATAAATGTTTGAAAGAGTTACGGGAAAATTTTCCATGAGGAATGTCGTAAAGTTGCGATATCAAATTCTAAAATTACAGAATTTTAAGGACACTTGGTATCGACTTATAATTATTAAACTAGCACAAATAGGCTTTCGTAAATTTACGATTTCGATCGTAAAGTTACAACATCGTTTAGTAAATCGCAAATTACGAAAAAAGTCGTAAATTTACAGAGATGTTTTAAAGCTACACAGAATACACTCTCACATGACACAGCTTCAGAACACCTACTGTACCCTGCCCTGCCGGTGCGGAGGCCGCCTGCGAGGCAGGCAACCCATCGTGCGCCGGAAATATTCCGTCACGCCACATGTGTTGGGCTCAACCGCTCGTCTAATTTCGGCCCTTAAAAGTCAGCTTTGCATATTTTGCATGTCAGTTGTGATTGTGTTAGAAAATAATTAACTGCACTTAAGCTTAGCAATGTTGACTTGATTTTTCTTAAGTAAAAAGTTTGTTTTATCAGTAGTTTTTTTTTTTATTTTATTTAGTTTTGAAACTGGTATGATTTGCGCTCGTTTGGATTTGTTTCCCGCTTATTTATTTTCATTTTGGCTTCTCTGCAGCTCTGCACGGCGTGCGTCTATAGCGCCTGAGGTGACGCAGCCTCCAACCTATGTAGTGCCCTACCAGAGGTGAGTCTTTTGGCTTGTCGCAGTATTTTTAATTTTTATTTTAGTTTATTTTTTTTTACGTTTTAATTTTCGCTGTCTGTGCCCTCTGTAACCCGTGCACGCGAGGCTTGTGATATGTGCTGCTAGTGCAGGCAGTGAGAGCTCGCCTGACGCAGGTCCTTATCTGTGTGCAGAAGGCTCTAGTCGATTTACAACTACTGGTTGCTCCTGCAATTTCCCTCTCTCTACGCTAGAGAGGTTATTCCTGCGTACTTCTAGAAAACAATGACAAACATTTTTTTTTACAACCGTAGGGACGTTCCGATGCGGAAGTGAAAACACTTAAATAGCCACTTTAGTAAAATATAAGTATTTTAAATTAACGGTCAAAATTGTTTGACGCTTTTAGAGAGGCCTGGTTCGCAGTATAAGTTTCCAGCAACCGCTCTACAAAAATCTGGCTTACCAAAAGTGAGAGGGATGGGTGTGAGAGGAGGGGGATGGGGAGGAGGGGATGGGGAGGAGGGGGGGATGGGGAGGAGGGGGAGCTCAGGGCGTGGAGCGGAGGGGTTCTAAAATAATTACGCGTAACTGCTCTGGAGGTGAGACCAGCCAGGCCCGCCGCTAATATCTTCATTAGGGCGACACAAAGTGGCATAATTGTCGTAAATAACCGCAGAGGGGGAGGGGGCACAAGTGCGGTAGTGTAAACAAAGTGTCGCGGGGGCTGCCGCTGCGCCTGCCCCCTTCTCCCCCTTCTCCCCTTCTCCCCCCTTCTCCCCCCCGCCCCCTCCGCCCCCCTGCCCTCCACCGGTCCGCTCGCACGCGACGCCACGACCCTCCGACTGATTTTTGTAGGCCAAGTTGAATCGACAGCCCGCGAGATTCTACGGTTGTCTTTGCACTCTAAACCCTCGTGCATGATTTTGACATCGTTATGCACGATTATAAGCAACCATAGATATGCACAAAATTTTATGCATAACTATGCACACATTGTACATAATTATGCACGAATTTGTGCAAAAGGGACAGAGTTAAGCGTAGTTATGCAGAAAAATGGTGCATAGTTACGGTTTCTTAAAATCCTGCAAGGCTTATGCACAACAAAGTGCATTAGGGTTTAGTGTGTGTTATCGCATCGTAAAACTATATTCTTGGGCAAAGTTAGTCAAAATTTAGAGCTGCACATAGTGTCTGCTCATGGTGGGCAGATCTTTGAGGTCATCCACAAAATGGGTATAGGGTTGAATGACTAGATTATTCATCAATCATTAATGTCAAGGATGAAAGATGAAAGATAACGGTAACCATGATTTGTTTGTTTTTTTTCGCTTTCCTGTTTTAAAATATTATTTTCCTTTTTTTTCCGCCTAGGAGCAAGAGCCGCAGCGTGGACCATGGCTTCTCCCCGCCTTTCGACCTGGACTCGCTCCGGCACACCGTGGAGGGCCGCATCCAGAGCGCAGAGAAGCTGTCCCGCGCTGGTAAGTAGTTTTTTTTTCTTCTTTTTTTTTAAAAAAATTTCCCTTGCGTAATGTGGTTGCGGTTAAAAAGCCGCGCGACCCTCACGGGGAAGCCCGCTGGCTTCTTTCGGGATGGCGGTGACTCCAGGGGAAGTCCCAAAGTGGGGCACCCCGGCCCGGCCCGGCCCAACCTGCAGCCCTCCTGCGGGCCTTCCTGTAACCCCTATGGGTGCTGGCCGCGCTCCACGGGAGTCGCCAAGAGTACCTGGAAGGCTGGTCACGGACCGCCATAGATTACAGGATGATCGGAAGGGAAGGGTTATCCGGAGGAGAGGCGGGTTTCGACCCCCCGCCCCGCCCCGCCCCGGCCCGGCCCAGCCCCGCCCCGCGCCGACCTGCGTTCCCTGAAACAATGGGACATCGATCGGTATTCCGGGAACGACCCGCGCTCCGCGCTGCGCACAGGGCCACACCGCACAGGGCCGGCGCGACGAATGAGCCAGGGCAGGGCACGGCAGGACGAGGGCGTCCTTGTCAAGATCATTAGTGGTTCGAACCACGAGGGGCTGGGCCGGGCCGGGCCGGGCCGGGCCGGGCGGGGGCGGGCCGGGCCGGGCGGGGGCGGGCGGGGGCGGGCGGGGGCGGGCGGAGACGTGACCGAGATATTTCTCGCGCGACCGAACCGCGTGGCGGGGGCGCGGGGGCGGGCGGCGGGGGGCGGCGGAGGCGAGGGGCGCGGGGTGAGGCGGGTCGGGGGCGGGTCGGGGGCGGGTCGGGGTGCTCTTCCTGAGGACATGGAGCCCCTGGGCTCCTCCCTCTGTAGTCGCACGTCTTGGAGTGGAAATCCGTGTTGTAGTGCAACCTTGAACACATTTTTGGAGGCTGGGGCTGGCCCTCCGGCGTGCGGCGTGCCTAAGGGCGCGACGCGACGACGAGCGCCCCCGCCCCGCCCCGCCCCGCCCCGCCCCGCCCCGCCCGTGAGCATGCACCCCCTATCCCTCTACATGTCAATCCACGGGGGGATAACATGGCATTTTCTCTAATTCGCTTGGGGTTCCCCGTGCGTTTGTTTCGCTTTCACCCCAGCCCGCCCGCCCGGCCCGTCCCGTCCCGACCCTACCTCACCCCTGCCCCCACCCCCACCGCTCGATGCTCACGCCGCTTCCTGACGCACCCCGCGAGCCCTGCCCCGCCCCGCCCCGCCCCGCCCCGCCCCGCCCCGCCCCGCCCCGCCCCGCCCCGCCCCGCCATAGGGTGTAGCGTGGCGCAGAGGAAATCAGCTGGGCCTGGCTGGGCTGCGCTTGGGCCCGGGCCCGCGGGGGGGCGCTGGCGTCGCGCGGGGAGGCGGGCCGTGTCGGGCCGGGCCAGCCGGGCTGGGGGTGAGTTTGTCGGAGGGGAGGCCGCCCCAGTCGCGCCCCGACCGCCCTGGCAACCGCGTCGCGCGCCCGCCACGCCCCCGCGCCGCCCCCCTGCGCCGCCCCTGCTGCGCCGCCCCGCGCCGCGGCAGCCTGTGCCCCGCCCCGCCCCGCCCAGCTGCACCTGCACCTGCGCCAGCTGCACGGCAGCTGCACGCCCCGCCCCCGCGCCATGGCGGCTACGAGGTAAACTGTCACGGCCAGCCCGGGCCCCCCGGGGCTCAGGGCTCAGCTGCGCTGCAGGGGAGGGGCGGGGAGGGGAGGGGCGGGAGGGCGGCTGAGGAGCTTCCACAAGTAGCAAGGCTTCTGTTACACTACTTTGTCGCGAGCGGTGACGGGGGCCTCCTTGTCCTCCAGCCCGGCTTGCTGCCAAGGCGGTGCAGCTGCAGCACGTCGTCACGGGGAGCCATGAGGTTTCCTGTCTGTCCACGAGCCCTCCCCGCAGGGCCTTGACCAGGGCAGCTCGACTTTGAGATATCGATACGTGTTTTCAAGATCTCGGCCGGGCCATAATCGGGGTAGCATGCATTGGCTAGGTCATCGACCACGCAGGGGTATAACAACACCAGCAGGTTGTCCGACCAGATAAATCACTTTCGAGGGATGAGCATCCATTCCAACCTTATTGCAAGGAACTTTTTGTGATATTTTCTTCGCAGGCAAGCATAATTGCTGATTTTCTCACCTTAATTTTTTTTCATTTAACAATTTACAAGACTTAATGTTTGCAAGCCTCAGTCAGGTCAAAGGTCGTCGAAACATTGCCGCAGCGCTCGACGCGGCAATAATTGTTGATGGCGGACGGGTAAATTTGTGGAAGAGGGAGGGAGGAAGGGGGAGGGGGATTTAGGAGAGCACGAAACATGAAGAGCAGAGCCTCGACTGTGACTCGCATCCTTAGGCTAGTAGGGCGACACGACACTCCCGCGGCCCGGCCGTGTAGTGTTGACCTGCGTGCAGCGCGGTCGATCCGCCCCGCCCGGGAGGTCTGCGCCTCCACACCCCGCCCCGCCCCGCCCCGCCCCGCCCCGCCCCGCCCCGCCCCGCCCCGCCCCGCCCCGCCCGGGCTGACACGGCGCGCCGGCCTGGGACAGCGACTTGGCTGGATCAACACTGCGGTGGCGCCATCAGGGCTCCATCGGGATTAGGGCGTGTTTGATCTGGAGTGAGCCCGGCCCGGCCCGGCCCTGGGTGTTGGACCCCTGCCGAGCCGAGGTGGAGCTAGGCAGTCGTGTTGCCAGGAAAGTAGGCAAAAAGTAGCCCGACCCGGCCCGAGCACGGTGGAGTAAAGCGGGCTATGCATCTGTCGCGTGGCAACATCTTAGCACAGGTTGCCTACAGTGTTGCCAGAAAAGTAGGCAAAAAGCGCCCAACACACAGCCGTGTGGAGCGGTGGGTATCAACCCCTGCCTACTAGGCTCTCCCTCTTCACTGCTGTGAAAATGTTGCCTAGTAGGCAGGCGTTGACACCCCCCGCTCCACACGGCTGTGTGTTCGGCGCTTTTTGCCTACTTTTCTGGCAACACTGGTTGCCTCGTACACGGTAAAAATGGTTCCTTGATGTCCAAGGACCATCGGAACGAGTCAAGGACTGCCTGGTTTTTTTTTTTCCCACCCCTGTCCTTGAATCGTTCTGATGGTCCTTGGACACCAAGGCACCGTTTTTACCGTGTAAGGCAGGCTACACGGCCAGTTTTCCGCCTCTGTGTGTGGGAAACCGATTGTCTACTTTTCTGGCAGCCCGGGGTGGAGGGTCGAGGTGGTCTGGAATGGTCTGGAAGGCATGGCGGTGGTAGACCTTACGTGACGATGTGCTGGTTGCCTGCCTTCCAGGCGGATCGTGAGGGTCAGCCGGAGGGGTCAGCAGCGCTGCCAGGAACGTCAAGTATGTCCTGGCCTGGCCTGGCCTGGCTAGCGGCCTTCTGTACAATAAGGACTTGTGCGCCACCAGGGCCGGGCCGGGCGGGTGTGCCCGGGCCCAGGGCGACCATTGAAGCCCAACTCGCAACGCAATTACTGCGAGTGTTTCCATACTATTGCTGCAAATTGGACCGTCCCCGCGAGGACGCTGCGGGGCGGGGCGGGGCAGGACTACTTACCTGTACTGTTTCGATGCTAAACTTTGTCGAGTCGGCCCTGTCGATGGCGGAGTGTCCGCCTTCAAAGGTCGCTCCTCGGGCCTCGGGTGCTCGTCGTGGCCCCCAGGCCCAGGCTCGCCCCCAGGTGGTTAGGGTAGGGTGGCGGGTTCTGGTGATCCCCTCCGCCCCAACCCCTCTGTTTATACGATGTGCTCTCCCCCTACAAGTTTTCACGTTTGTGGTCTCCCCGTTAACTTTCGGGTCTGCCATTAGGTGGACGATTTGAATCTCAAATACCAAGTTTAACAGCCTGGGCGGGGCGGGGCGGGGCGAGGGACAGGACAGCGTCAAGGGTAAGGGTACGGGTCGACGTTCGACGCGGCTGGCCGCCCGAGGTGGGGGTAGCTCCACGGGGCCGAGGGGTTGGGGCTGGAGATGTTTCCTCGACGGGTTTGGTTGTCGTGCGAAAAAGAAGACTTCTGGGAGGGGCGGGGCGGGGTGAGGCGGGGGCGACGGCGGGCGGTGAGTCTACTGCCGACTGATTCAGAAGATCGCTCTCGTGCCTGCGTCCTTGTCGCACCTATGGCGGTGTCCTATGTCGGGCATGACAGTACCCTTTGAGTGCGACAAGGAGAGATGTTCGAGAGCGATCTTCTGAATCAGTCGGCTGAGCCGCGTTCGCTTGTCGGCGCTGCGCTGTGCGGCGCGAGGATGTCATCTGCTGGAGGGGACCCTTCCCCGGGATCCTCGAGGACACGAGCGAATCGGACGGGACGGGTGGAGCCGTGGCGATAGGAGACTTTATAGTTCTAGCGCTGGCGTCACAAGGGGCTGGTGGGAGGGCGGTTGAGGCCCAGTGCCCAGTGCCGGGGGGAGCAGGGGAGCAGTTGGGTAGACGAGCTGACGAGGTTAGCATGTGGCCAGCGCCTTGGCCGCAAAGTAAATGCGATCCTTCGCCCCGACCCTGGCGCCACCACACCCCGCAACGGCTCGCCAAGCCCCGCCCCGCCCCGCCCCGCCCCGCCCCGCCCCGCCCCGCCCCGCCCCACCCGCCCCACCCCACCCCACCCCGCCCGCCCCGCCCCACCCCACCCTGCCCCACCCCGCCTCGCCCCGCCCCGGCCCGCCCCACCCTGCCCCGCCCCGCCACGCCTCGTCACCGCGAGACCCTTGCGTTACGAGATATTTGGTGTGAACCCTACGCTCCAGTGTCTCACTGCTGGAGTCCCCACCCCGCCCCGCAGGCCTCAAGTGCTGGGACGGAGGGGGCGGGCGGGGCGGGGCGGGGCGGGGGCACAAGCCTCGGCTTCAATTGGTGCGTCCGGTCGGGGTGGTGCGGGGCGGGTGCGGGGGCGGGTGGCGGACTGGCAGTAGGTCCAGGGAAGTAGCAGGGAGGAGGACCCCATCGAGTTTGTCGTTATCCGCCACCCCGCCCCGCCCCGCCCCGCCCCGCTCCGTGGGGTGTCCTCCTCTAGGCCACGACCCCTCCGGATGGCGCGCCCCGCCCCGCCACGCCACACCCTGCTAGCCGAAGCCATACTTGCTGATTCGCCAGTTTCCCCCGTGTGCCTCTAGCCTGGTGCCTTCTCTCCCCCGCCTCGCCCCGCCCCTGCGCATCCCGTCTGCGGATGTCCATAAGTCAGGAGGACACCTGAGCTGAGCAGGTGAGGTGCCCTTGGGGTGCTGCATGTGGCTAACCCAGGGGTGCGGTGCTGCTGCGCAAGGCGGACCCTGGGTAGAGTTCTAGAGTCTAGGACTCTAACCCTGGTTTGCCTACATACCGGGGGTTTCATAAAAGACGCAGGTGCGAGCGGGTTTGCCTACCCAAGGGGCTATGGCGCCTTACGGGGAGACCGGGTAGGCAAACCCGCACGCACCTGCGTCTTTTGTGAAATGCCCGGTACAGTAAGGTACGTACCGGGTGTTTCTTTGAATGCGTAACAGTGTTGCGGGTTTGCCTACCCTATTCGCCCGTAAGGCGACATGGCCCCTGCAATGCTGGGCAGTATGCAATCCCGCAACACTGTTACGCATTCAAAGAAACACCCGGTACAAGGGAAGTTGCCTAACTTTCAGGGGCTCACTAGAGGACACAGGGGTGACGATCACCCGCCAGCGCCTGCGCTCTGTTGAGCGCTCTCTCACCCTCTCCTACAACTCCGCGGGCGGGGCGGGGCGTGCTACGCCACTGGACGGGGGGAAGAGGGGGAGAGGCAAGGTGTTCCCTCGAGGAAGGCGACGTGGCTGTGCGGGCGTGCCGGAGGGGCGTGCCCTGTTGGGGCGGGGCGGGGCGGAGCGGGGCGGAGGTGGAGTCCTCGCGGGAGGGGGTGAACCCTGGGCGCGCCCGCCCGCCCAGCCTGCCCGCCCCGCCCGGCTGCCAGCCTGCCAAATCGATAGTGGAGTTGGTCGTTCTTTACTGTGTCTAGGTCGCGGACGTAACACGCGGGCGGGGCGGGGCGGGGCGGGGCGGGGCGGGGCGGGGCGGGGCGGGGCGGACGCACGAGGGCTGGCTGAGCCGCGCCGCCGGTCTGCCCCTGTCCTCCGCCCCATGCCCCGCCCCATCCAGGTATGCGAGCAGCCTGGCCCGGCCGCGCATTTAGAATCCTTAAGTGAGTTCGGCACCACCATCCTTCAAGTTCACCGCTTCCACCTCACGGGCGGCCTCTGCTCCGGCGCATAAGGGGCAGTGGCGGTTTTAGGGGGGGGGGGCACTGGGGGCGATCGCCCCCCCCCCCCCCCCGCCCGTCAGCCCCTATAGCCCCTATAGCCACTACAGCTCCGTCAGCCCCGTCAGCCCCGTCAGCCCCGTCAGCCTCTATAGCCCCGTCAGCCCCTATAGGCCGCCTGAAGGGTAGGCAATTTGAGGTGCAAAACCCCTGTATGCAGGCAACCCATAGCTCATCGCCCCTCCCGTCATCCGGCATCAAAACCGCCCCCAAATGGGGGCGGTGTAACAGAGTGGTTGCACCCTTGCCCCCCGGGGCACCAGCCCTGCTGCAGGGCACAGGTACCCCTCTCCCTGGGGCCGCGCTGGGCTGGGCCGGGGCTCTAGATGCCAGGTGACCCGTGACCCGGCCCCCTGCAGCCCTGCTCTAGGTGAGGTCAAGGAGTGCCTTATGCGATCTGTTCCCGCCGCGCCGTCCCCTCTGCCCCGAGGGAGAAGCAGCTCAAAAATGTTTGTTCACCGCGCAGTTAAAACAAAAAATCCAGAAAAAATCACAAATTTAGAAAAAAAGAATCCCGCGACATCTCTAGAAACCCAAGTGTGTGCATGACATGCTCCATTTTGAGTCAACCACAAGGCACACTCTAAAAAAAGAGAGTGCTTGCCAGGCATGCTCTAGCACTGTAAATACCAGGGCGAGGATCCTCGCCCTCAGGAGGGCGAGATATTTTCCCTCTCTCTTTGAGAGCGAGGTGTGGTTTTCTCGCTTGATCAGAGCAATAATTTAAGAAATCTTGCCCTGTTTGAGCGAGGATAGGGAAACTTTGCCCGTTTTAAGTGAGGATTTTTATCATTAATCTCACTCAATTTGAGTCATGCTGCAGATTCTTTCTTCATAAGAGCGAGGTTCCGAATGTCTCATACTTAGAGGAAAAAAACGGAAAAAAACTCGCTCTTTTTAGATCAGACATATCACTCTCGCATTTCTAGTGAAAAAAAGAGTGTGCTTGCCAGGCATGCTCTAAATTAAAGTATGCCATTGAGGCATGCACTATGTGCACTGTGTGTGCACTGTGTGTGCATGTGTGCACTAAGTGCATGCCTCGCTGGCATGCTTTAATTTAGGGCATGGCTGGCAAGCACACTCTTTCTTTAGAGCATGCCTGGCATGCACACTCTTTTTTAGAGTGTGCCTTGTGGTTGACTCCAAATGGAGCATGCCTTGCACACACTTGGGTTTCTAGATTTTGTTCACCAAAATTCCCAGTTGTTTCCCTTTCGCCCTTTCCTCTGCTTGAAGTAACCGCACTACACTGTCGGGCGGGGCGGGGCGGGGCGGGGCGGGGCGGGTCCAGGCCGTTGACCCCGGCCGGGTCAGCCCCCACCCTGTTGTTTTTTCATCCCCCCCGGGGGGTGAGGGGGTGGGGTCCCCTTCACTCTTTTGTCTAGACACACTTGTCGAGCGGGAGCCGCCGCGGCGCCGTGCGGAGTTGTATGGGCGACTCGTGTCGGGGAGAGGGGATGCTGTGTGTGTGTGTGATGCACATGTGCTGTTTTGACCCCTACCCCCACCCCCCAGTCAGATACCCCCTTCCCCCCTCCGCGCGCGCTGCGCCCCAGGCTTGGGCCATTGCTTTCTTTGTGCGCATTGTATATCGATCCCCCCACCCCACCCCCACCCCCGCTGTCTCGAGCACGCCCCCAGGACTTTCCTTGTTACTCCCGTATTGGCTTGTCCTGGTGCGGGCTGGGGGAGGGGGTGGGGGACGGGGGTGATAGTGCCTCCGCGGTCTATTTCGCACACTCCCGTAGATATACATGCTCCGGGCCGGGGGCGTGGCGGGGAGGGGGAGGGGGGGGCGCGCTGCAGTGGGGAGCCCGCCCCGCCCGCTAACGTAAACAAACTTATCTCCGGGAGAGGGGAGGAGAGGGGAGGGGAGGGGAGGGGAGGTACAGCGCTCAGCGTCGCACCGTACCTGGAAGCTCATCCGCGTATGTGTGCATAACAGTGTTGCCAGAAAAGTAGGCAAAAAGCGCCCAACACAGCCGTGTGTAGCGGTGGGTATCAACCCCTGCCTACTAGGCTCTCCCTCTTCACTGCTGTGAAAATGTTGCCTAGTAGGCAGGCGTTGACACCCTCCGCTCCACACGGCTGTGTGTTCAGCGCTTTTTGCCTACTTTTCTGGCAACACTGGTGCATAACACACGCTGATTTATTTTTTTGGATGGGGAAAGGGGCACAACGGTGTTGTGCATTTTTTTTAAAATGATATCTTCTCCTGTTTTTTTTTCTCTTTGTTGTGACTGCGTGAGATGGCGGCATGAATGCTTACTCAGTATCTCAAGCAACGTGTTCCGAATCGACTCTGTCTTCTGTCTGTACGTCGGGGTCGCCTGGCGGTAGGCAACCCATCGTACTCCGCATCCTGTTGTGGGAACTTCCAGACGATCCGCGACGCGCCGGACGCCGGACGGAAACAAAGAGCGCGTGTTGAGGAAGGGTGGGAGGGGCGGGCGGGGCGGGGTGGGGCGTGGCGGGGCGTGGTGGGGCGGCCGGGGCCAGCGTCCAGCCGCTGTTGTGGCGGGGCGGGCCGCGGGCCAGCGCAGCCATGACAGCTCCCGCCCCGCCCCGCCCCGCCCCCGGGCGCAGCAGACCACATGGCGAGAGGCATGGCAGCGCGGGGCGGGGCGCCGCCGAGGAGACGTTCGGCAACTTTCGGCTCGGCGGGCTCGGCGCATCGTGTTCGGAGCCCACTCCGCCCCGCCCCGCCCCGCCTGCCTCTCACCGCCAGTCCACCGCCCCCCTACCCCGCCTCTCACCGCCCGGCCCCACCTCTCCCGCCCTGCTTCCCGCGACCTTGGCGGAAGAGACGGAGAGGCGGGAAGGAGGGGAGGGGAGGGGAGAGCCACATGGAGAGAGGGAGGGAGAGAGAGAGAGGATCTGGTCATGTGCCTTGTGCCTCGGCCTGCCTGCCTGCCTGCCTCGAATGGCCTGGGCTCTGGCTTCGCGCGGCACGGCTCGACTCGTTGTGTGTTGTAGTGTAGTAGCTTTTATTTATCTTTGGCGCCAAAGGCTCGCGACGAACTAGAAGGAAACGCATCCTAGCAGGCAAGCCCAGCTAAATCCGGTCCGGCCCAGCCCAGCGTCCAGCCCAGCGAGCCAAGCCCACCAAGCCCAGCGAGCCCACCAAGCCCACCAAGCCCACCAAGCCCACCAAGCCCACCAAGCCCAGCGAGCCAAGCCCACGGCCGAACTGCGCTGAATCTTATCTGCGGATCACTGCAGGACGGGACAGCAGGACACCACGACAGTGCCACCGCCAGCAGGCGGATTCAGGGTATCGTTCCCGGCAGTACTCGGACTCACCGCCCCGCACTGACACGCCGATCTGCCGAGCCGAGCCCGCCAGCCACGCAGTGAGCTCACCCTGTCGGCGCCCCTCAGTCGTCGACGTCCACGACGTACGCTGCCGCCTTTGGCGCCGACACTACCGCCGTGGAGGCCGCCGTGCCGTCATGAGCTTGACGCCGCTCCGTACGTCGAGATGATGTGGCTGGTGGGCGGGGCGCGCCGGCCGGCCTCGGCCTGCCAGTGAAGAGCGTGTTGGTGTAGTGCTCGGCGACGCGACGGCCTCGGCCTCCTGCCCGCCGCCATGGGGTCCGCCGTGGACGACTACCCGGACAGCGACGACTATTACGCGCCCAAGGGGGTGCATATCTGGGAGACGGAGCTGAATGACTTCGTGGTGCTGTACGTGGTCAAAGGTAACGAATGACGTGCTGGTGGCGGCCCTGGCCTGCAGGGTGATTCCGAACAGTGGTTTCGTCACTCTGTCCTTGTCGCACTCATGGAGCACGGCCATAAGGAGCGAGCGAGAGAGAGAGCACTACTAAACGGAATCACCCTGCTGGCCCTGCCCACGGCCCCGCTGATTGTGAAGGGTCAGTGCGCGGTGGTCCCACTCGGCCTGCAGCCCATAGGCCGGCCCGGCCCGGCCTGGAGCGGATTTTGAACCCCGGCCAGCTGTGCGGTGATGCGTGAAGGCGCTGGTGGCAGCTCTGCTCCTCCTTGTCCGTGGCAGTGCCCCAGTGCCCCTCACCTAGAAACGTTGTAGCTGCAAAGGCCGCGATCCGCGCCGGAGAAGAAGAAAAAATTACTCTGTGAAAAAACGCCGATATTGTTTGGTTTTCTCGTCCGAAAGCACGAAGGCAAAGGTTTTGCAACACTGTTGCTGCTGTAATGTTGCACGCAGGCTGGCAGGGCGCGCTGTCCTAGAAGTGAGGCCCCCCCCCTCCTGTCAGGTCGCTGGCCGCCCTGCCCTTTGCTCCGCAAACAGTGTCCTCTCTCTCCCTCTCTGGCTCTCTCTCTCTCTCTCCCTCTCTCGCTCTCTCTCCCTCTCTGGCTCTCTCTCTCTCTCCCTCTCTCGCTCTCCCTCTCTCGCTCTCTCTCTCTCCTTTGGGACCGCGGCGAGGCGAGCCCCGAGCCCCGCGCGCTCCAAGAAAGGCAGGAAATCAATAGCGTTCCGCCGAAGCCTCGAGGGCTGTGATTGGCAGCGCTAACTAGTCTCAGTTGGCTGTGGGGCTGCGCTGGGCGCCGCCCATGGACCTCATGACTCATGAGTCATGAGCCACGCATGGTGGGTACCCGCCCGGGCCCGCCCCGCCCCGCGGCCGCTGCACCGGCGGACACGACAGCTTATGTGTCTCGAATTTGAATACGCGCGAGTTTTAAACGAGAAGTGCGACCTCGGCGGCGCAGAGGGGGATCTCCTCAGCGTCCCCACAAAATATGAACATTTAAAAAATGAAATAAAAAAACAGTAGCGTATTGCCTTGGCAGCTTAACTAGACTTCCTCACGAGGCACTCGCGGCGCGAAACTCAAAGATTACTCATAAATGATTACTCACTTGAGAGGGCGGCTCTCAGGATACATGTTTCCTCATGGTTACTCATGTAGGTCACATATGTATATGTGACGAACGGACATTTTCTTTTTGATCACTGATAGGCGCTGCGCCTCGCGAACTCACGGCCTCGGCCGCTCGTTCGCTCGCACCGCGAATCAGTGCATCTGGATAACGCAGTGCCTCGCCTCGCCGGCCGCATCTCCGCTGCTGCACTCGGAACCGAGGGGGCAACCACTCCCCATCCTAGTGTACACGGGATTTCTACTGATTTTACAAGATTTCTCTCAGATTTTGAGAGATTTCTCTGAGATTTTATGGGAATTCACAAGATTTCTCACAGATTTCATGAGATTTCTCACAGATTTCATGAGATTTCACAAGATTTCAATGAGATTTCATGAGATTTCTCAGTTAGATTTCCAAGGATTTCATCGAGATTTCCGAGGATTTCATCGAGATTTCTGAGGATTTCATCGAGATTTCTGCAGGTTTGTACACAGGATTTCACGAGTGGTTGCCCCCTCGCTCGGAACTCACGATTGAAGTATCTGTCCCCTTTCGAATCCGCGCGCGCGTATTCCCTCCTCAGGCGGGACAACCTCGCGGCGGGGAAACTTCCCTGCAGACTGCATGTCCGAGCTGCGGCGCTGCGCGGGGTGGCGCGGGGTGGCGGGCGGTGTACTACGCAGTCGAGTCGGGTCGCAGTTCGGGTCGGGCGGGGTGCTGAGCTGACTCAGCTGACTGCGGCAGCGGCCAGGCCGGCCAGAGGGAATGCAAGTTGAGCCGAAGCAAAAGCAGGCTTCCACTGCGTCGCATCGCACAAGGCGGTGCAGACCGGAGCCGAGCTGCTGACAGGGGCGGTGGTTGGGTGGGGGGCGGGCGGGGGGGGGGGGCAGGGCTATGTCAGCTGCGCGACGAGGACAGGAGATACGGCTGCCCATGGCGCCGCGCCGCGCCGGGCCGGCTGGCCGGTCACGCCCGGACGATATGTCAGTCCGCGGCAGTCCGCGCTGAGACACGACATCGCCGGCCAGACCGCCCCGCCCCGCCCCGCCCCGCCACGCGGACGTACTCGACCCCCATGAAGCCCTTCTTGAGCGGCTGGGGCGTCCTGTACGACGGCCCGGGGCCGCGGCGCCGGCGCCGCACCCTGTCGTACCCGAGCTGCGCGCCCCGCAGGCCGCGCCAGCACCCGCGCCTCGACCCGGGGCCCAGCCCGGGGCCCCGCCTCCTCTCCGCCAGCGACCTCCCCGACGCCGACGGGGATGGGGACGCCGCCGCCGCGACGCCCTCGCCCGCCGCCTCGACCGACGCCCTGCCCGCGGGGGACGCCCGCTCGCCCACGGCTTCCCCGTCCCCGCTGACACGTGGTAAGGGCGCGGGGGGGTGGGCGGCTGTGGACGCGCAGTGCGCGCCTCGTGGGGAGCTTGTGGACGATCAGCCCTGAGCCCGGCTGAGCGCGGCCTCCTTGGTGATGTGCGTCAAGTTCCGGCCCGGCCCGGCCCGGCCCGGCGGCGTGGTTGTCGGTTTTCACGGTCCCGGCCCGGCCCGCGGGCAGGAAACAAGAAAGACGGATGATAAAGAAGGTTTTGTTTTTTTAAAAAGTATTTTCGTCAGTGTGCTGTACTTTGATTGATCGTCGTTCGGATCGGTTTGCTCCGAGTCGCGATGCAGTTCAATCATGGGGTCCACCCCAGCCACTGCCGGGCTTTATCGTACCCAGAAAAAAGAAACAGTGGTGACAGCAATCATGTGGGTTATTTCGCCCTTTAGCTCGTTGTGTTTTTATTACAATGACCGCCACCTCTGGCCTCGGCCCTGTGTTCGTGTAAACGTTGCCGCGCCGGTGTGTGAACTGCGAACTGATGTATGTCAACCTGAAGCGGCGCCCCCACCCCACCCCACCCCACCCCGCCCCGCCCCGCCCCGCCCCGCCCGCCCCGCCCCGCCCCGCCCCGCCCCGCCCCGCCCCGCCCCGCCCCCCCCCGCCCCGCCCCGCCCGCCGTGTCGGACAGGACAGGTGTTTCGAGCGACACATGGAGGGCAGTGACGAGAAGTGCAAACACTGAGCGTCGAGCCGAGTCGAGTCGGGCGGGGTCGAGCCGAGCCGAGCCACTGTGCCGAGCCGAGCCGGGCGTGCAGCATGTCGCTGTTGGTCTTCTTGTCGTGCAGGAGGCGTCGCGACGCCGGCGGTGGTGAGAGCGGTGAGCGGCGCCCGGCGTCCCTGGGGATGAGAGGAGTGCTGCTCGTACTGTATCGCGCCGGGATTGCTCTTTCACTCTGTATCGAGTTTTCCCGAGGGAAAAACACCCTGAAATTTGGTGCACACAATTTTCCTTATTTTTTCTTTTTTGTGTTTTTGAATTTGTATTGGTGTACGGAAAAACTCTCGTGGATTTCCGCAACCCAGCGTGTGGTGTGTGTGTGTGTGTGTGTGTTTGTCGGTGTCAGTGTCAGCGGAATAAACCCCACGCTTCGTTCACATATTTTACCGTTGTCGGGGCTTCTGGTGGCAGGCCGCAGAAACTTTCCTCCGGGCGTCGTAGAGTATACCCACAAAGTTTCAAGTCGTTTCTGTAGGATTTGGTAAGCAGGGTTTCAGTGTCAGAACAGAAAATTGAAAGTGTGGGCGTAAGTTTTCGACCGCCCTCTGAATGCGAGTGGTGCGCAGCGCAGAGCAGGCTGTACGGCTTATTCCCGCCTTAGGTAAAGCGTATGGTTATACACTTAGGCTGCCGTGGACCCGGGCGGGGCGGGGCGGGGCGGGGCGGGGCGGGGCGGGGCGGGGCGGGGCGGCCTCAGCTACTCCTCTTGCCGGCGTCCTCGTCCTTATCACCATAGGCGAAGCTAATTTTGGAAACGTAGCGCAATCAAGCGCAATTATCGCGACGGAGCGGACCGGGCCGGGGAGGGGCCGGGGCTCCGGGTGATTGCACCTCACCTCCAGAACGGAAGGTCAGAGTTCCCTGCAGGCAGGCAGGCAGGCAGGGCAGACTCGACTGACCGACCGGATGGTCCCTTGGAGGAGGGTGGAGGTGCCGCTCGGCGTGATGGGAAGGCCCTGCTGCTTATACCAACGTCTCTCTCAGGCACAAGTGTTGAATGTTCCGTCTCTCTTTCTGTTGCAGACTCCGATGGCGCAGGCGGCTCTAGTAGGGACCCGGCGGACAAGAAGATGGGGCGTCACCTGCAGCCCCTTAACACCATCACCTATACGGTGAGTGTACAGGCAGCCCTGGAGGCCTGCAGCAGCCCTGGAGAAGCCCTGGAGGGGAGACGAGCTCTTGTTTGCGGGGGTATTTAGCCCGCCATTGTTCGAGTCGTAAACCTCCCGGGGGGGTTAGGGGCAGCACCAGGCCAGTGCGCCTCCTGCTCTCCTCTGCCCCATCCTCTTTTCCCCCTGAAAAAGTCTCGTTCCAGCAATCTTCATGAAACCGGGGGCTTGCAGAGAAAGCGGGCGGAAGCGGGGCGGGGCGGGGCGGGGCGGGGCGGGGCGGGGCGGGGCGGGGTGGGGCGCGGGGGGGGAAGATGGTTCGGGCCGGGGGTGAGGCTGCTGGGGCCGGGATGGGGGGTAGGGTTGTGGGGCGGGGCGGGGCGGGGCGGGGCGGGGCGGGGCGGGGCGGGGCGGGGAGGTCGTTTCCGACCCTTTCCCGTGATGCTCTGCGGGGCGAGTGGCTGCTCGTGACGTCACGGTGTGACCGGGACCCGCCTTGTGTCGCGCCTGCAGGGTAGGCCAGGTGTGGCTGGCGCGGGCCGGGCCGGGCACAGCTCAGGGGGCGCGCTGGGCGCTGGGCGCTGGGCCGAGTCTCTCTGACCCCTCTGACCTGGCTGGCCTACCTCTAAAAAGCTTACGGTGATTTTCACTGCAAGCTACGGTGAACCCTGCAGCACTGTAGCTTACGGTGAAAATTTTCACCGTAAGCTACAGTGAATGTACTGTCAGCTACGATGATGCACCCTGATTAACCGTAGCTTAAAGTGACATTCACCGTAGCTTACGGTGAAAATTCACTGTATAGCTACGGTGCTGCAGGGTTCACCGTAGCTTACAGTGAAAATCACCGTAAGCTTTTATTAGTGTACCAGGTGCCGGCAAAACCGACATGGGCCCCGCCCGAACCTGAGCCCGAAAGGCTTTAGAGGCGACCTGGGCCAGATATGGGTCCAAGAGGTTGGGGTACCGAGGTCTCTTGCCAGGTTCGGACTGGTGTCAAGCTTGCACCTAACCTAGGTGTGGTCGGTGTGGACCTACGCCTCCCGGGCTCAGGTTCGGGCGGGGCTCATTTCGGTTTCGCCCAGGTGCCTGCCTGCACGGGGAATAAGCGAGGGGGTATTCACTTCCGTAATTCCAGCCCAACTTAGATGTGCCTTGAAAGTAGACCAAGCCTCTCCCCAGACAAAAATGTCTGTGCGAAAATGTTGGCAAAAAGTTCAACTTATGTGTAGCACTGAGCACACTTCTTCTCCAGCGCGTATATTTTAAATCTTGTTTTATGTCGTTGCTTTAGGGGGTTGGGGAGAGAAAGAGAGAGGCGGCTGTTTTAAAAAGTCTCTGAGAGCGAGTGTCGCGGAACGTAAAGAAAAGAGGGTCTTGCTGGAGAGGGGGGGGGGCGGGGGTTCCTAAGGACCATTCTCGTAATGCAAGTGCCCCAGGCCCTGTTGCCCCCCCCCCCCTCCTTTCCTCCACGGTTGGGCCCCGCAAGCCACCCGCCGGGGCTCGGCTCGGCCCCGCCGCGCCGCGCCGCACCGCGTTTAAAGCCTTTTATCTTGGCGCGTCAAAATTTTCGCCTCGGCTACGCCGTGAGCATTATTATTACGTTCATCACCTTAATGCTGAAGCCAAGCTCCTCCGTCACCCCCTCGCCAACGACCCCCCCCCCCCCCCCGGGCCAGCCCAGCACCCCTCCTCCATCTTCCCTCCCCCACCACCCCTTTGCTTCATTGTAGTGTGCGTCCTGGCTAGCGCTCTGGCCCTACCCCCTACTCCCTAGCCCCCTACCCCCACATCCCCACCCCCCACCCACCTCGCGCGTGGCTACCCCCTCCAATCGATATGAGGCTCGGAGGGGGTGAGAAGGGGGTGGGGGGTGGGGGGGTTGGCGCGGAAGGGGGGAAAGTGGGGGAGGTAGGCTGTTATACGCAGGGATCGGGCTGGCGGTCTGTTTCCAAGTGCAAGGTCGCACCCTGTCCCCCGCCCCCGCCCCCGCCCCCGCCCCGCCGGGGTAAGGTACCCGTGGGTCCCGGGGGTGGGGGGACGTTGAACCCAGCGTGTTGAACCCCGGGCCGGGCAGGGCTGGGCTGGCGTGGTGGTGTCCTGTGGCGCCCCTCCGCCCCGCCCCGCCCCGCCCCGCCCCGCCCCGTCCTGCCCTAATCGTCTGGCTGGCTGGACGCCGAGGGCGTCGCCAGGATGTCAGAAACAGACGAGGCGTCGCTGTGGGGCGTCGCGACGGTCTGTGTGGGGCGGGGCGGGGCGGACTTGGGGAAGGTCAGGGTGGTGGAGGGCGGGGGGGGGGGGGGGGGCGGGGCGTTTGAGTAAGCAGAGGGGGTCGTGTAGGACGGTCCTGGAGCCAGTACGCCTGCTCTGCCGTCTCCCTCCCTCCCTCCCTCCCTCCCTCCCTCCTCCCTCCCTCCCTCCCTCCCTCCTCCTCCTCCCTCCCTCCCTCCCTCCCTCCCTCCCATCCTCCCTCCTCCTTCCCACCCTACCCCCTCCCCTCCCCCCCTCCGAACGAACGTCTCACGCCATGCCGCCAACTTTGATTGCATCTTTTAACTCTCGCTCGGGCGTACAGAAACAGGCCAAGGTTAAGGATCATTTTTTAAAATTTTTCTCTTTATTCGGTGGCCATGGGTGACTGCCGGAGTGGATGTTAAGGGCCTTGCTGACGATGCTGCCTCCACTCTTACCCCTCGAGTTGCCCTAGCCTGGCCTAAAGTGTGCTGACTTTTCTCTCGGGGGGAGGAGGGGGGGCGGGCCCGCCTGCCCGGCTGTTCGACAGCTTAATATCGTATGATTTCTCGCCCTCACCCGTTGTTTCCTTCTATGGCTCATTTCCCTCCACCCTTTACCCTCTCTACTTTCACCCGCAAGAAAATCGTTTTCGCGTTGAAGGTAGGCTGGAAAACGACCGACGCGACGAAGGAACCACTCAGAATATTAGGGCACGACTTGCTAAATTTTTTTAATTTTTTTTATTTTTTTTAAAACTTTCTTTAATTATTCTTAAAATTTTAAATCTTTTTCTCAATTTTGATTTTTTTGTTTTTGAATTTGTTTCAAATTTTGAATTGCTCTGTGTTGCAGGTGAAGGCCTCGGACACGCTGACGTCCGTGGCCGCTCGCTTCGACACGACCCCCTCGGAGCTGGCCAAGATGAACCGGCTGGCCACGAGGCTCGTGTTCCCCGGCCAGGTCCTCTACGTGCCCGACAAGCGTCCCGGGGGAGCCGGCGCCGGCCCCGGCCCCGGCGGCCTGCAGACCACCACCCCGGACACCTCGCTGGAGGGCCAGGACTCCGAGAGCCAGGAGGACGGCGACTCGGCCTCGCCCAAGCCGTCGTCCACCGACGGTGACGGCCAGGGCGACGACAAAGGTGTGTACACTGTTAAAAATCCCGTACCCCATTCCACAGATACTACGGTAAAATCCGTTTTGTTTGATTACGGAACAGCCGTATCTTAAAAATACGGTGTTTTCCGTGACCAATTCCGTAGTTAAGTTTCTTCAAACTTCGAAAAAAGTTAAATTAAAGGCAGTACGGTCATACGTACTACGGACGTCCCGTACCCACTAAAAACGGTCCAGACCTGGTAAAAAATTAACGGGAAAAACCGTAGAAATTACCGTGGAAATTTTTGGCAGTGTAGCACGGCACGACATACTGTTGAAAAATACCACGGTAAAGGCCTACGGTACGGGCCGTAAATTTGTTACCTTGTCCTGGACCGTAATTTTTGACTACGGTCTGAATCTTACGGTACGCTCCGTAGCCTGCAAATATGTTGGGGAAGTTCAATGGAGCACATTCCATCCGTAATGAAGTACAGTCCGCACCGTAAGGATACGTTACGGTCTGACCGTACACGAAAATTACGGTACGGACCGTAGGCATACCGTAACGCCCTACGGTATTTTTAACAATGCACTGCACTGCACTGCACAGCGGAGCGGCCCTGTTTGAAGGACGCGCCGCGAATGTGTTGCGAATGCGAACGAGGCAACGCAATGAGAAATTGCTCGTTATGAAAGAAAGCAGAAACTTGGATCCTGCGAATTATTTTTTCCGCTGGGAAATTTCCTTTTCACGAATTATTTTTCAATTAAAACCCGAATTAAAAGATTTATCACGAAATAATTTGTTTAATCGTTGAATATATCTGTATTGCTGGCGCTATGCCAATATAATGGGTCACATCAGCTGTCATTTTAAGGTTATATACACCGTTGTTTACTTTCGGTGTGCAGAAATGTTGTTGAGCTATCGTTGACCTTTTTTGGCGTATCTGCGAATTTTCATCAATTTGATGATTTTGATGACTTTGGGCAATATGTTTTCGCGATTTCGTCGAGATTCTCGGGCTTGTAATGGGAAGTCTGTGAAACGTTCCCAGGACTTTTCCTGTACTGTAGCCTACACTGCCAGGCCAAAGAAGGGTAATACATTTTTATGTCCAGTTTGATTTGTTCAGAATATGTTTCACGTATGAAGTTGAATGAATATTACTCCTTATTTTTGTCCATTTTATTTGTTTCACACAAGACCTTTGTGAACAGTTAGAAACCTTGTTTCTGAAAATGATGGGAAAGTTTCTCTGTATTGTAGTTCTTAACTTTCTCTCTTACAATTTTCCAGATGGCAATGTGAGAAGTGGTGGTCCTGGTCGTGCAGAAAGAATAGGAGAACACAGTATTCATGCCCCAACACGTTCCCGTGATCTGGAGCGTTTCCTGAAGATAACTGTTCGGCACATTACTGATGGACAAGTAAGCAGTCATCCTTAAGTATTTTTAATGAATGCATAATGATGTTTATTGAAAATCCTTTTTCTTTATAGGGTGTTGTAAGTGGAGTTCTTCTTGTTACTCCTAATGCAGTTATGTTTGATCCAAATGTATCTGATCAGTTAGTTATTGAACATGGACCTGAGTCCTATGGAGTTATTGCACCAATGGAATTTGTTGTTAATGCTGCTATTTACTATGACATTGCGCACATGAGAGTGGGCAACTCTGATGCACCAAAGTAAGTTGTAACACACTTGCACTTGAATACTTACACTTTTACTGAAGTGTTAAAATTTTAATTTATCTTGTTTTGCAGAGGTGACTCTTCTAAACCAGAAATTTATCACCCCAAAGATAAAAAAGAAAAGGAAGTAGAAACCCAAGGTGCTGAGGACAGTTCAATTTCACCAGGAAAAGAGTCTTTACTAGTCAAGGATGAGACATTCCCCGAGCTGGCTCCAGGAAGGTCATCTACAGAGGTTTGTATGAGTGTTCAACTTATTTAGAGAGATTCAAATAATATAAAGGATATCTTTGGATCTACTTTCACTTAATGTTTCTTCTCAGAAGTGTAACACATTAATTTCTTTTAGGAGGATGATGCAGTTGAGAATGAAAATGGTGACAATGAGAGTGAATGTTCCCTTCCTGCTGGCCGGGAGGGTAGTGCTTTCCCTAAGGCATTTGAACGTGACCTAGTGACACCAACTAATCTTACTGTATCACAAAATACAAGTCGTCAAACTTCAGTGGAGGAAAATATATCGCAAGAAGAGAAAAAAGATGGTTTAGAGTAAGTTTCATTCTTAACCCTGGCTGCTAGATTTCTATTTCCTGAAATTGCTTCATAGCAATATTGTATGGTGTTTGCAGAAGCTCAGGAGATGAAGCCTACACAATGATCCGGAAAATGGAAGAACGAAGAATGTCGTCTTTGGATCACCACTGGGCTGTGCCAAAGCAGAAAGGAAGTCAAGACAGCAAGGACGGCGATGGGGAGGTAGTCACCAAAAATAAAGATGATTTATGCCATCCATCAGCTGCCATCGCAGAAGGGTTGGATGAACAGGAGGGAAATGGAAACCTCGTCAAATCCTCATGCCATGATTCTGGCATTGATATCCGAGATGCAGATCAGCCCCCATTGCCTCCCATCATCCCCTGTACTAAAAAGGTAGTAATTCAAAGTCTTTTAAACTCTGTGGGATGGAGAATGTGCTCCTACTAACTTTTGTGGTGATTTGACTTGTTTATCACTAACCAAGTAAGTCAACTCTCATTCATACAAACGATCCATGGGCTGAGAACAATGTCCCTGTTCACTAACCCTTTGCAAATGCTTTCTTCAATTTATTTATTTCAAGGAGGTCCTTATCATTCACAGTAGATTGGGATTTTTAATTTGCATCGTAGATTTTACTATGTCACTATGTTCCTTAAAAGTTTCATTTACAGTATTTGTGATTCATGCCCATTTCTGCATGTCTCATCTATGATGTTGCTGGTGGTATAGCTTTGAATTAGTCTATGCAATCATATATTTTGTTCATTCATTATTTTAATAACTTTCTGCTTCAATGCATGTTGCAAGTGCAAGTCTTTGTTTTTTTTTTGTTTTTTTTTGGCGGGAAGTACATAGAATATTATTTTTGAAAATACATTTGTATCTTATTTGTAAATTGTATTGCTTAAGCTTGTTTGTGAAAACAAAGTTGCCAGAGGGAAAAAATTAATTACCTCATTCTGTTTTATTTTCAGGTGTTCTCTGATGCTGACATTGTCATGGCATCAAAGAACGAATTTGTGCCACCAATCACAGTTGCTCCTACAAACTACTTAACTGAACTTGAACAACAATCAGGAGACGATTCAACAACATCAGGAAGCATGTTAGCTGCTGCTCCTACATCTAGGAAGAAGACTTCTTCTGTTTCATTTTCTGTAGATGATGAAGGAAAGGAAGGAAAAGAGAGCAAAGAAGATGATGCTGATAAACAAGAAAGCCGCAAAAACAAAGTAGGATGGCAGGAATTGCAATTATATACTTATTTAATTGATTTGGTTGTATTTCTGTAACCTTATCACTTCCATTTTTGTTTTGTTGTGGTGCCACAGATGTTGAAGAGGTTGTCCTATCCTTTAGCATGGATGGAAGGATTCACTGGTGACAAGGATGAAAAAGATGCCCTTCCTGGCTTACCCTCCTCAGCAGATTCGCAGTCATCAGGACACTCTGGTTCTGGCCAACATTCATCTGTATTTTCAAAAGTATTTTCAAGGTAAGTTTCAAACACCATATGCTTTTAAAATTTCCATTAATATAATTGCAGTCATTTATGCATTTTCCAATAATTTGGAATGTTGTTTGCATCAATGGGTGCAGGTAAATTTTTATCAGAAATTTGGGTGGTTTTGTTGCTGGCCTGCTATTAATCACATCTTGACATCTAACTATACTAACAGTTAAGGTTTTCTGGTATGAATGCCTTGTACATACATTTTGAGTAAGGTTTTGCTTTTGGAATTTATCACAAAAAGGATCAGGGTTTTGATACTTTGAGTTCTTCTATTTATGTGTTGGTAATCTTGACTGGGTGTCTTTTTAATTATCTGTATTCTTGCCAAAATTTATTTCCTTATTTATGTCTTTTCTCTCTATCTTTTGCTTTGGTCTTTTCTTTTGTCTTTTCCTTCTTTGATCTATGATTTTAGTTAAAACAATCAGGTCAAGCTTGTTTGCACCTGCACAAGCTTAGTTGTTGGTTCCATTATTTTTATTTTTTCATATTTTTCTGAACTCACAGAAAATATTTTGCAGTAAGTGAGATTTTTAACATCTATCCTCCCACCCACTTCATGAAAACATTTTTTAAATAAAGAACTTATTGGTAGTGAGGAAATTCAGCTGGACTTTCATCACTTATCTTTGTGTATATAGATTGTTCACTACAAATGGCCTCATCTTAGCCACTTCAGTTATATTACAATATACTAACACTTTTAAGCTTTTCTCTGTATTCCTGCTAATTTTGACATTACCCTTCTATTCATGTCGTGAAATTTTTCTTAGGTCAATGTCTAAAGATATTCAAAATGCAACGTAAGTGAGTCAAGTAATACAGAAGTAAAATACATGTCTGTAGACATCAATCAAACCCAGTATAGAGTTTAGTTAGTTCTGACTAGTTTTATTTCGGGCTATTTATGGCTGATGGTGTAATGTACTAGAATTGTAAATGCAATGAAAGAAAATTGATGAGGCGTTTAGAATGCTGCAAGTGATCTTTTTTCATGGCGCATTAGAGTAATCTTGCAGTCATATGCATGTGCGTTGAGAAAGGCACGTTAAAAAGCATAAAATGTGCAAATATTAATATATTGAAGTTTTAAAGCCAACATCATTGTTTAAATATTTAACTTCCCTTTGGAAATTATTGTAACAGAGTTTGGTGAATTATTATTATGCATAATCTTCCAAGTGACATATTTAAATGCAAAGTAAGAGCTCAGCTGCTTTTCTGCTGCCTACAAAACCACATACACACATGCCCTAATGATAAGCTTTAGGAGCTCTGCTGTTTCGTGAGGTCCTTGCTGAAATGTCCTCTCTTCATGACTTTGGACTCTTTATCAATGTCGCTGAAATGCATACAAATTTTTAACTGACAGTTCGCCCATCAATCTGGTGTCGGACTTTGGATCGGGACTCTTCTTGATGAAAACTCCTAGTGAAGAGAGTGGGGGCTCAGGTGGCACTCGGGGAGCATCTCCAGGGCCCCCTCTAACTCCGGGGCCCACGGACGCACCCCCGAGCCCTGAGATAAGAGAAGTTCTAAAGGAGGGCATTGAAACAGGATTTTCTGTGGTTGGTAATACCGCCACATCAATAATCAGTAGCGTTAGTAATGTCGGGTAAGTTTGGGAACCTATGCAATTAAGATTATAATCTTGTTTTATTGATGTTGTACCCACTCTCACCTTCACCCCCACCGTTCTATTCACCTAGTTCGAAGCCTTTGGTATTATATCACTTAGGTACAGCACATTTGTAGGTGTGAGTATAGGATATTCCCCTTTAGTCCTGCACACACTTAAGCACTATGAGCATCAAGCAATGTTAGTATTAAACTGAAGGGTTTATGAATTTTAAAGAAATTCAAACTTGTACATACTACAGTGTATTAGGTGACAATTTTTAATCATGTTTTCTTCATGCGGGCTGTATATCTGAACTCCATAACAAAGAATATCCCATGTATTGGGAAGCTATCTAAAATGTGTTGTTTGGTGCTCTGTGAATCCTCATTCTTGTCATTGTGTTTTGCATGACAATGTTGTAGAGCTTTTTCAAAACTTTTTTTTTTAAACATTTATGCAAGTAGAGATTTTTTTTCTTACTGCTTTGCATGGTCTTTACCAGTAACCTGCTTTTGTACTATATAGCTTGTTGCGCCTCCTCTTACTTGAAATCTTGTTGGTCTAGTTATTTTTGCCGTAATGGAAAGGAGACATCAAAATGAATGTTGTTTTTCTTGTTGATGTTTGTCTGAGCATGGGACAATGCATATTTGTTTTAAACTAACAACAGCATGAAATCTTGCTTCTTACTTCAAATGTTTTAACATTTGAGAGAATTTAACAAAAAATACACTTTAATTTTATTAAGAAAATTTTTTGATCAATTTCATTAAGTTTTCTTTATTTATGCATATAAAATTTTCTTTCTTGGAATAGTTATTGATTTTTTATGACCACTAAAATATTGCATGTCTTTTTGAATATCAGGAGATCTTCTGTGGGGACTTTCATCGGAAGACAACAGACTGAAACAAAGGAGCCAAAGGAGCGCAGACCACCTGGACCAAAGCTGGATATCAGGAGTATGGTTGATGTAGATGAAATGCCAGATCTCTTCCGCTCAATAGACCGTAAGTAAAACCGTAGTCATTACTTATCATGGATGTTACTGTCCCACTTCTTAACATCACATAACTTATTTGGCAGTATTCTGATGCTCTTAACCCTAATAATACCCTAACTGTGTTGCCTATGCTCCCCTTCCAATTAACACAAAACTGTCAGAAACAATACGTACAGAATTTGAAACAGTACGTTAGAAATAGTTTAAAGTCTTAATTCATTAGGTACAAAACTGCCGTGTAGAAATGTGCTTCCTCTCTTGTGCTTTACTGCACCGCAATTTAAGAATGGAACACTAAGTGTATAGTGTAGTAATTTTTATGTATATCTATATATAGTGGGAAATTAGATTTACAATATTTATCTTATAGTGTCAGTGTTTTGGTGGAAAGGTTGTGCAATTCTGCTACATTTCTAAAGTTAATTTACAATTAGTACCAGATGTTTAAGGTTTATTGTAACCCAGTTCTTAAACTGGATTTCTCTCTAGTACAATTATAAACCATTACATCCTTTCTTTTCTTCCTTGAATTCTTACAACTTTACTGCTGATGGAAGAGAATCTTTGGAAGTTTGGAAAGTTTAAAGCAGCCTTTTAGCTTCCCTTAGTGTAATATAAAGCTTTGAGGGAATACTTTAGATGTAGTGCTTTACAGATCAGGCCAGGTGGTTCATCAACCAAGTTTGCTCCATTAAATAATACTGCTAACTACTTAGACGTTGTAAACCGGGAAAAGCAGTATGTAGGATCTCTTGTTTAGGCAAATGTAACATGTCATAACTTGGAACTAATTTTAGTACCTTAATCTGTTATTGAAACCTCTCTGAACTAATATTTTAATCTCATTCCTCCTTTTCCTTGTTTTCTTCCTCCTGCGATGTAGTCCATGCTCATGCTCCTAATTTTCCTCTACTTGATGGACTTGGTATGTTTCACAGAATAATCCCTTTTCTCTCCCTTTCTGTTGTTTTGCTTGTGTGAAGCAGATTGTGTCTGTAGAGTTTTCTAAAATTTATAACATAAAGCTTGCCTTCTTGATTTGATTTTCATATTGTATCTTGAATTCTTTGACTCTCAAGTATTCGTATTCTAAGATATTTTCTGTCATTTATCTTCTTCTTTGTCCTCTTTTTAATCCACTCTCTACTCAGAAAGGTCTCTCACAACTTGATTTACTAATTCAGCATGGATTATCTTGTCAGGTTCTGCTTTGTCTGTGGTGTAGATGCATCTAGTTATGTCTGTGGTGTGCTTGTTGATAGAGTTGTGAAAAAGTACATGTGCTGCTTTTAGAAAAGTTATCTATTTCTAGTTAATGTCAGATCTTGTGTATGTTAATTGTTCGTTCTCTGAACTAAACTACATTTGCTATTATTATTTCTAGTTGGACGGTTTGTCAACTATTAATTTGTGCATGCATTTATTGTGTTTATTGTCATGCTTAGAAACAATTTATGGAATTCAATGATGAACTGATTTTTATACTTCTTGTTATCCAACCCGCATTTTATATAATTGTCTAAAATGCTTATTAAGGAACAAATGTGTGTTGATGAAAAGGAAGTCAGTTTTAGGCAATATTTTGCACCATTTTTAATTTTATTATTTTTTCTTTCCTATTTTCAGAATTAATACCTCAGCCAGCACGTTCCTGTGAAGACCCTCCCCTGTACCTCAGGTTGCGAATGGGTAAACCAGTTAATAGGAAAATTCCCAAGTCAACACCAATAATGTCTTATGGGAAGAAAAAAATGAGGCCTGAGTACTGGTTTGGAATTCCTCGTAACAGGTGAGATATTTATAAAAATAGGGACAGTAAACCAAAGAGCAATTCTAGTTCCAATAATTTTAAGAATTTGTTATTTCTGACAATTCACAAGTCTTTTGTTTCAAATTTCAGAGTGGATGACTTATACAAGTTTCTTCACTTATGGATCCCACACCTCTATGGCGACCTGGAAGATATGGACTACAAGGCAAGAGGCTATGAACTCGTTGAATCCGACACAGAACTGTGGGATGAAGAACCTGGTAGCGAGAGCCAAGGAGAGGGTGGTCGCCGTGGGAGCGACGAGGGGGAGTTGGCAGAGATGACAAGAGAATCCTGGGAGGTAAGTCATGCAACATGTTTTATTTTTATTGTGGGGATGTGATTTTTGTGATGGTGAAAGAACAGCAATGCAGTGGCAGTTTCATATTTTCCATTTTATAAGTAATCAAACTGCAAACCACTCTTTTCTTCTTTTTACAATACCTGGTGTTTAACAAACTAACAAATTTTTCTACTCCTAACTCAAATATTCTTTCTGTGTACCGTGAAAGTAATTCAACTGCATGCTGTTCAGAATACTTTTGCCAGATAATTGAATGATATAGATTCGTAATTCATGGTTTAATTTATCTAATCTAAGGAACAGCTCTAATACAATTTTGTCTTGTCCATTTTTTGTTCATTTACTCGTTGCTTAACTTTGGGGCCTTAAAAAAAGATGGTGAAGGCTCCTTACGCTAAGCTCTACAGTATCATCAAGACTCAGACCATGTCTGCTGACTCTGAACAATGTGATGAGGTGGGAATCAGTTAAATCTTTGGTTGTGTTCTGCATGAAAAAGCTATCTACTTCACCACAATTTTATTTCTACAAAATAATTATAGATTTATCTTTTCAGTCTGGTTACCTTTGAATTACTTGAATATTTATATTTATATATAAATGAATATTGTGTGGTGTGGTAATAGTTATTTCTTGCAAAATGTGACCTATAGATGTCCATAGACTTCACTGTTAGTTTAGTCAGTGTATAGAGAAACCCATTTCTTTCTGTTCCGTTTTTTTCTGTTGACGCAAGACCCCGTTTAACCTCTGTCCAGTGTCCTGCTTTTTAATAGACTCCTTTCTACATGTGTAGATGTGTAGCTTGTCTATTATTTTCTTCAAGTGACTTTTTCCCGGGAAGAGGCATATTTTGTCAGACCTGGCTCCAGGTCATCTTGACAATGCGAACAATACCCCTCAAGGGTTGCACTGCCTTGACCCTCCTAGTCGACTGCTTGTCTGTTTCATCATTTATGTCTCATTGGAAATAGGTCCGGGCCGGGCTCCGTATTTACCGGCCCGGCCGGCAGGTGTCAAAGGCTGTCTGCAAACATCTCACGCAAACGGGTCACACCCACCCTCCTCGGGCCACTGACCGCGCCCAATGCGTCGACGCCCGCCCCGCCCCGCCCCGCCCCGCCCCGCCCCGCCCCGCCCCGCCCCGCCCCGCCCCGCCCCGCCCCGCCCCGCCCTGCCCGCCCGCCCCGCCCCGCCCCGCCCCGCCCCGCCCCGCCCCCCACCCCACCCCACCCCACCCCACCCCACCCCACCCCACCCCACCCCACCCAAAGCTTTCTCTCCCCCTGGGCTGGGGGCCCGTTCGGCCGTGCATGGCGGGGCAGCTGGCCAGGGGCCAGCGCATAGCGCCGCCAGGGCTGCGTCTAGAAAACTCTGGATCTCGATGCGGCTCTCGCTGTCTCTCTCGCCCCGTCGAGTCCAGCCCGGCCGGTGGCCATGTATGCCGCCGTGCCTTCCGTCCATTGCCCCCCGCCCCGTGCATCTGTCTCGCTCCCACTCGCGTGTCGGGTCGGGCCAGGCGCCCCGCCCGACTGACCTGTCCTGCCCTGTCGCCACGCCTCGTTGGCCTGGATGTGTCGCGGACCAGTGGCAGTGGCGCACGAGACGAGGAGGAGATGTGTACTGCCAGGGATGTGCTGTCAGTGTTGTTAGATAAGTAGGCAAAAGATCGTACGCACGCACCTGTGTGAGGCAGACAGGTATCTCCGCCCGCCTATTAGGCAAACTCTCCACACATGAGAACACATTTTGCCTAGTAGGCAGGCGGAGATACCCGTCTGCCTTACACGGGTGCGTGCGTAAGATCTTTTGCCTACTTATCTAACAACACTGATGTGCTGTGCTCTCCGTGTCCTCTGGAGCGCCGGGGAGGTAGGCAGCGCGCCGGCGTGGCGCGCACCCGTGTCGGGGGGCTGCCTACCCGCCCGCTCCGCAGGCGCTGACCCGCCCCGCCCCGCCCCGCCCCGCCCCGCCCCGCCCTCCACCCACTGACATCGGTTACCCGCAAATTTCCAAAAGAGCACTGTAAAAACAAAGGTGCCAAGTCCTACCTGTAAAAGGCACTAACAAAATTTAGTGCCTTTGGAAAGGCAGTAAGATTTAGTGCCCCAGGAAAGGCACGAAATTTTGTTAGTGCCTTTTAAAGGTAGGACTTAGCACCTTTAGCTGACCAGCTGCGTATACTCCATACAAATTTAGTGCCTTGGCAAAGGCATTAAGATTTAGTGCCGCAGGAAAGGCGTTGCTTAGCACCTTTGTTTTTCCGGTGAAAGGACGGGCGCGTTGGGTTTTTCGTGCGTGAATTATATGCAGACGGAACCCTCGCCCCGCCCCGCCCGCCCCGCACGCCCCGCCCCGCCCCGCCCCGCCCCGCCCCGCCCCGCCCCGCCCCGCTCACGCGTCCTGTCGCGTGCGCGTGCTGGCCGAGGCACGGGCCGGGGCTGGCCCTGCGTACGTGCCGGTTCCCACACACACACGGCTCATATTCGCGCAGCCGCTATGCTCCGCCGCGTGGCGTGGCGTGGCGGAGATGCCCCTGACCCGACACGCTATGGGCCGTGCACTGTGCGGCTTTGGGCGCTCAATGACTGCTGGGTTGAGTACCATTTAAAAAAAAAAACTGAGGAAAAAAAAATAGTGGAATGTAGGTCAATTGCCGTGGGTATCCACGTTGGCGGGGGCCCCCTCTCCCCGGCCTGCCGTTCGAAATGGAGTCAGCGAACTGCACGCCTCGCTCAGGTGATGTCACAGAGGAGCGGGCGGACCGATAGTTTTTGGTCGACAGCGGTTCTAGTTCTAACTTCTTAAAAAAGAAGGGAAAAAAGTAATCGATTTTTTTAAAGTCGCTTTTTTTCTAATTCTCCCTCCTATTGCTGACTAAGGCCCAGAATGAATCAGATGATTGGATGAAATGGTGATCTGGAATTTTAAAAAAATACGCCCTTTTTTCATTATTTTAATGAAAAAAATTGTATCGAATCTCCTGGCGCGCGTGTTTGTCTGGAATGAGTGGTGACCCGGATGAGCGGGGGCACCGCGGTCCCCCTGTGTCCTGTCTGTCCACTGGTCCAGCGGGACCATTCCCCCCCCCCCCTCCCCTTATCGGCTCATCCCGGATGGGATCTGGGATCTGGGATTGGTGGAGCGCCCGCAAAACTTTGTGTTGGAATGCTGGCCGCGGGCTCGAGGGTGATCCGATCCTGATCAGGGACTGATCTGATCCCGATCAGGGTATTGCGTCACTGGCTGCGCGTGCCAAGCGTAGGCCCGGTAGGCCCCTGCCGCCCCGCCCGGCCCCGCCCGGCCCCGCCCGGCCCCGCCCCGCCCCGCCCCGCCCCGCCACGCCCCGCCACGCCACGCCACGCCACGCCACGCCACGCCACGCCACACCCCACTCTACCCTTCACTCTTTTCCCCTTTCTCTCTTTATTTTTCTTCTGTTATTCCAGCGGGGCCCTGGCCGGGGTCGCTAGCTCAGTGCGTGTTTGCCTGACTGACAACCTATCTGTTTGCCTGTTTTTAGCGGGTCCAGCCATCCTCTTCTCTGCTTTTGTTACTTATTCATCTGGTGTCTGTGCCTGTCTGCCTTTCTCTCTTCCGCTCTATCTTTCTCTCTCGCTCTTTCTCCCAACTTGTAGCCGACTATTGCGATCCACCGTCCCCTTCAACCCTACCCTGTCCTTTTGTTGTTGGTCTTTATCGTGCCTCTCTGTATCACGTCTTTCTTTCTTTTTTCTCTCTTGCTCTGTCTTTTTCTGTCCGTCTCTCACTCTGCTTTTATCGGACTTCTGTCTTTTTCCACGCCTGTATCTGTGAAGGCCCTCCCTAGCGTCCCTTTTTTCCACGAGTGGCTGCGCACGGGGGCAGTGGAAACCATAGCTCCTGCAAAGCCCTACCCAACAAAAAAAAAGTTTCTCTTGTCAATTTGGTTTAGAAATAAAATAGCTCTGTGCGACGCAAATTAAAGTCCCGGCATGGCAAATTTCTGTCGCCGAAAAAAAAAATATTTCCAAGAGGACGGGTGTTTTTTAATACCATAAAAAAATTTGCGTTATCGCATACAGAAGTTATTTTTTTCATTGTTGCAAGCTCCACCCAATCTCCAGCCCAGCCCAGCCCCACCCGTAGCTCAATGGCTCGTAAACGGATGCGCCCAGCTCTGTGGGCGTTACCGGCCTGCGGCGCGGGGCGGGGCGGGGCGGGGCGGGGCGGGGCGGGGCGGGGCGGGGCGGGGCGGGGCGGAGGGGACCATGTGGCAGAGCATCAACATGCGCATTTGTCGCTTGACCTTGCATCGGATACTGGCGGGCTGACCGCCGGGCCGGGCGGGGCGGGGCGGACGTGGTCGGGGGTTGGGGCGGGGTGGGGCGGGGCGGGGCGGGGCGGGGCGGGGCGGGGCGGGGGCGGGGCGGAGCCTCTTTGGAGTGTCGTGGCTCTTTTTAGGCAAAGCCGCCTCGTGGCGGTGTGGCGAGACTTGCCGGAGATACCCTGTAAGAAATGAGCTGTTGTTTATTAATTTACTGCTCTTCCGTAGAGAGTGTTCATTAGGGAAAAAAGATATTTGCCGACTGAGTTAGTTGAATTCTAGGTTGAAAGCATTCTTATCTGCAAATACCTGAGATTTAGGCTAAAACGAAAGAACAAAAATTATCGACGAATAGTGACAGTATTTGTCGCGACAACTCTTCTTTTACAACTTACGTCGGTCTGCGTCATTCATAGACCGCACTCGCTCAGACTCATACGAGCCGCGGCGTGGCGTGGCGTAGCGTGACGCGTGACGCGACGCCAACAACTAGGATGTATTTTGCAGTGTCGTTTCTCGAGTTCTGCGTTACGTTACGTTGCCGTGGAGCCCCGTTATGTCCGCGCCTGACGATGTGGTCGTTCTTGGGGGACGTCCGCAAATCACATAACGAGCGAAGGCGCACAACGAGTTTATCGTTATTGTCACAAATAGTGTAATACTACCGATTTTACGCAGTCATGTAACGAAAATAGTTACATGCCTGCGACGCCGTGCCTCGCACAACATTCGCTGTTTTAGGCCCCGCCCGGCCGTCCGGCCCCACCCCGCCCCACCCCGCCCCGCTCCACCCCGCCCCACCCCGCTCCACTCTATCTCGCCCCACCCCACCCGACCCCACCCCACCCCACCCCACCCCGCTCTCAGCCCTTTCTTATGCGGTTATAAGGGAGGACGCCCGCTAGCCAACATGAGTGTTGTTGGGACGACGAGGTGTTATTGGAGGCGTTTGGGGCGGGGCGGGGCGGGGCGGGGTGACCTTGGCCACTGGAGGCGAGGCGCAGGCCAGGAATAGACGTGTGTTTGGGCCCTCATTGGCGTCGCGGCTGCGGCGGGTCAGGACTCGGAGGTGGGGAGTATTTTTATTCATTATTATTTTTTGTAAGGTGCTGCGAATAGCCTTCTTGGGAAGGGAGGGGCGCGGAGCTGGTCAGCCAATAGAGACAGCGGCGTAACACTAGTGAGATAGCGCGTGGTGTATTTAACAGTGAGACTGAAGGGGTCCTCGTGGGACCGGGCGGGGCGGGGCGGGGCGGGGCGGGGCGGGGCAGGTGCGGGCGCTGTCCAGGTTATCTGCGCGGGGACGGGGGCGGGGCGGGGCGGGGCGCGGCGAGCCTGAGGCGAGGCTGGGCTATCTGTGGGGTGCCCATCGCTGGGGATCGCGAGGCGAGGGGTGTCATGTCCCACGTGCACTCCAGGTCGGGGTCGATGACTCCGGGTCCTCGAGCACATTTTCGGACTGCTTGTGTGGACAGGTTGGTACGGCACGGCGTGGCCGATGTCGATGCTGTAGACCCCCAGCAGGACTTCCCCGCAGCCTCAGGGCCAGGCGCGCGTATCCTGAACAGTAGCACACCTGACATGACGCGCTCAATGACTTGAATGGAGACACAACACAACAGTGACTGACCCGGAGGATTCCCCCGGAGCGGAGCATGCCCGGAGCGGAGCTCCCGGCCGGCCGTCATATCTCTCATTGCGGTGGGTCGGGCCCGGTCGCGTCGGGCCGCGGCGTGATTATTCCGGGACTCCCGGAGGCGGTGGGGCCCCGGGGGGGGGGGGGGGGGGGGGAGGCCAGGGCCAGGGGGGTTCCCACATTCCTCCGATTCCTGAGTCAGGACTCAGCTCAGCTAAGAAATTTAGCTCGGCTAAGAAATTTAGCTCGGCTAAGAAATTTAGCTCAGCTAAGAAATTTAGCTCGGCTAAGTAATTTAGCTCGGCTAAGACATTTAGCTCAGCTAAGAAATTTAGCTCAGCTAAGAAATTTAGCTCAGCCAATAAATGTCAATTTCAATTTAGCTCAGCTCAGCTTTGCAAATAAGCAAAGCCCCGTGTGAGCCCAACACCAACATGGACTGGTTTGGTTGGTGCGGTGCTGTGCGGGGCGGGGTGGGGCGGGGCGGGGCGGGGCGGGGCGGGGCGGGGCGGGGCTCTCGTTACTTCACGTACCCTCACTCACACGCTGCCTGACGGCTAGTCGCTAACCCTCCCAGAGCACCAGCACCAGCAGTGTACAACGAGAAAGTAGATTTTCGAGCGATTACGCCCCGCGGCACTTCGACACACACACACACACACACACTTGCACACATACACTGCCACGCGCGCGCGCCACTCGCTCACACCCACACACACTCACAGACACACACGCACACAGACGCACGTCGCTCGCAATAACCCGCTTACGACTACAAGCAGTGATTCCAATCAGGCTCGGGCTCCGGCCGCCTGGCCCCACCCGTCGGTTGTCGCGAGCAAAAATAACCTCACTACAAATCAAGTGGTGAGACATCTGACCAAATTTCGGTGATACATAAAGTCTCACCGAAAAAAAGTCGTACACAAATGTATGACCCAAAAAAAGTGATACTCCAATGTATGACCGAAAAAAGGTCAGACATCAGTGGGGATGGCCCTTGATTTCCTTATAAAAGTGTCATCCTATTTACCGGTGTATCACCCTTTTATCGGTCGTACATCGAACGTATCACCTTTTTTCGGTCGTACATTGGAATATCACCATTTTTCGGTCATACATTGGAGTATCACCCTTTTTCGGTCAGACAGTTATGTCTCACCCCTTATAGGGCAAGACGTCTGACCTTTTGATTTACAGTGCTGGGCGCTTTGGAAAGAAAATGAGAATGCGCGACTTCTGCTCGCAAAAAAAAAAAAGTTAGCTATTTAGCTAATCCAATTGCTAAATAGGGGATAACAAATTATTTAGCTAAGTTGCTAAATTTCTAGCTGTGTAGCTTAACAAGTAGCTGAACTAAGTAATTTTATTGCTGCACGGCTAAATTTTAGCAACACAGCTAATTAATTATTTATCCCCCATTTAGCAATTGGATTAACTGCATAGCTAACTTTTTTTTTTGCGTGTGGTCGGCCAGATCG
This sequence comes from Frankliniella intonsa, assembly GCA_033675135.1. Lineage (NCBI taxonomy): Eukaryota > Metazoa > Arthropoda > Insecta > Thysanoptera > Thripidae > Frankliniella > Frankliniella intonsa. The sequence continues at coordinate 1,016,719 of CM066259.1, forward strand.
TTCGTGCGGGTTCGAGTAATTTTTATTTATTTTCTGTATCGCGCCTGTCCTTTGATTCCTTGGGCATATAATGGTAATTTACGCTAACGTTTTAGTTTTGGTGCGAGATTGTCTGCGATTTCCTAATTACGCAAATAAATAAAAAAAAAATATATCGCTTTCATTGGCATGTTTGTGACGATGTACGAAAACAAATCTACATGCGGTCCACGCGTTTCTAGGAGGGGGATTATGGGTTCTGTTCTGTAACGGTGTACAGTACCCCTGTACCGTCCTCGTGCTGATCTTGTTTCTAGCGTTTTGTGACGTCCCAAGTGCCTCCACTGTCAATGTGTGGTCTTTGCAAGTCTTCCTTGACTTCTAAAAAGAAAGACGGGGAAAAAAAACTCTCGTGGCGGGGCGGTCAACATTTGAGTTTGGAGCAGCTCTGCGGCCCGGCACTCTTTCCACTGGCAAAAATATTGTACCAAAGTACACTAAATGTACAGTAAGTTTGTACAGGAGAAGTACGTAATCGTTGTACCTTTTTAGTGTACCTCCCATAAGACTCCATGCTAATTGCATGTGTACTTCGTACCTAAAAATTGTGTACCGTGCCCAGTACGTTTTGAGCAGGCAAGGACTTGACCAGTGCTATCGTGGTCAGTATCGTGTTTTTTTCTGGCAGTGTCGATAGGGTTAAACAAGGGGGAATGGCAGTGTGGGCTATGAGTCATCTTCACAAGCCGCAGACGCGAGTTGCGCCCCCGTGCCGTGGCGAGTCGAGTAGTCGGGCTGACGGCAAGGCTTTTAGAGCGAAAGTCTACGCTCGCCAAGTGAGCCGGGGTGAAATAATTCCCCAAAGGCGCCAGTAACCAGCTGGGGCTCATAGTGTTGACACGTCGCATACGAAACACGTGGACCGTCCCCTATCGCGACAGCCGCACTCAATCGGAAGAAACTGTAACTACAAAATAGTACGGCGATAGGGCAGGAGAGGCGAGGCGGGGGAAAGGGGGCCGGAAGGGGTACAGTTTGCCCCCCCCCCCCCTCTCCTCTCCTCTCCTCTCCTCTCCTCTCCTCTCCTCTCCTCTCCTCTCCTCTCCTCTCCTCTCCTCTCCTCTCCTCTCCTGCTGATACACTGTTATCAAAAGTGTTCAACTGACACACACTTCAAAGTGTTGAACACAGTGTTGAACACTTTAAGATGCTTCATTAAAAGACCATGTATTTCATCGGGGACGAAAGTGTTCAACACTTTCGTTGGACACATTCTGCTGGCCAACATATCAGTCTAACACTTACTTCCTCATCTTAAATACATAGGCTTTTTTTACGAAGCATCTTAAAGTGTGCAACACTGTGGTCAACACTATGAAGTGTGTGTCAGTTGAACACTTTTGATTAGAGTGTAATCACTGGTAAAACTAAGGCGTACTGAGGAAACTTCCCTATGCATTTAGATAGGAGCGGTCGGGTCGGATATGCTCCTGTACGCTTGAAGAAAGGCGTAGGTGCCAGTACGCTTGAAGAAAGGCGTAATGTCACGCCTTTGTTTTACCAGTTTTACCGCTCACCGCGAAAGCTCCCCGTGTATCCTCCCCCCGCAGGCAGGCCAGGCGCTGCTGGCTGATCTGGCACTTGAACCCCCGATGACGTATTCTTACGCCTTACGTTTGACCTTGAACTGTCCGGTTATCTGTCGGTCAGAGCTCCCGGCCCGGCCTGGCCTGCCAGCCGGCGTGTAGTGTTCATGAGGTGGTCCACGCCATGGGCGTGGGCCTGGTCCTCGGCCTGGTCGCTGTGGTCTGGCCGGCCTGCAACCGCTCTGCCATGAGCCCCGTGCATGCATGGCTGACCATGCAGTTACAGGCTGCATTTCACTCAGCAACAGCCACCACCTGCAAAACAAAACGAGTATATTTTTATTTAAAAAAATAAAAAAAATAAAAAAAATAAAAAAATGGGTGGTAGATGCTGTAAATTTTTCTCAGAGAAAAGTATTATTCCTACGGCCCTGGTCAAATGCTGCAGCTGCGCAATCCGGCCTCGTGTCACGGATCGATGCGGTTACTTTACTTTGCAAATCGTCCATGGGGGCAACCCTAAAAAAAAATGTCAGCCAAAGAAAGAAAAATTTCGCGGGACTGTTTCTAATGATTTGGTCAAAGTGTAGCTAATGGGAAATCGGTCGGTACTGGCTACGGCCGGGCCGGCCTGCTGGATCAAGGTCGTCGGTTGACTGTTGTTACAGTAAATTAATTCAGCCTGGAATTATCTTTTTTGGGGCCGGAGGAGAGAGAGTGCGAGCGAGAGAGGCTGCGTAGGCGGTCCGGGCGGTGCGTGGGAGAGAGAGAGAGAGAGAGAGAGCGTGTCTTTGGCCGCCACGCCCGCGGCCGTCCCGGCTGCTCTCCTGCCTGTACGTCGCAGTTTCCAGGCTGTTGGACTTGACGTTGATGGGCGAGAATCTCTCCTGTACCGCTCGCGATAGCATTGGGGGGGGGAGGGGAGAAAAGGGCTGCAAATGGAACACTTCACGCATTCCCTGTGAAGGCTGTGTACTGTAGTTTGCGATTAGGGTGAGCTGAGTGCTTGTATAGTTTTGTGTTGTCATTGCTGCCCACTGTGGCGCAAACTGTTTCTCCAGCGACAGAGGACTGGGCTCGGGCTAGGGATGAGTTGGCAGAAGCAACACACACACACACACGCGCGCGCGAGGGGGCAACCACTCCCCATCCTAGTGTACATGGGATTTCTACTGATTGCACAAGATTTCTCTGAGATTTCATGAAATTTAAGATTTCTCTGAGATTTCATGAAATTTAAGATTTATCTCAGATTTCATGAGATTTCATGAGATTTCATGAGATTTCATGAGATTTCAATGAGATTTCAATGAGATTTCAATGAGATTTCAATGAGATTTCAATGAGATTTCAATGAGATTTCAATGAGATTTCAATGAGATTTTATGAGATTTCATCGAGATTTTCGAGGATTTCATCGAGATTTCCGCAGGTTTGTACACAGGATTTCACGAGTGGTTGCCCCATCGCGCCCGCCCGCACCCTCACCCTCACAGACGACATGGACCAAGTGACTGGCCCGCGTCCAATTTAAAATTTTAATGTCAGCTGGTCGATCTGGCGGTGCAAATAATAAAGGCTGGCTCAGCCCGCGCGTGGAATGCTGCCCCTGGCGAGCCGAGGCGAGGCGACGCCGTGGCGCCACCGCACCAGGATGTGTCCTCCTCTGCCCGCCCGGGCCAGGCTCGCGCTCAAAAAAAGAGGAAAGACGCAGACTGGATAGAGGAGAGGCGAGGCTCGAACCCGGGCCACGTCCTGTACAGCGTGCACAGCCCCGCCTCGCTCTGCCGGTCGAGGGAACAACGGCTCTGAAGTTTACTTTACCGATGTCTTAAATTTTTCCGATTTTCCACCGAGGGGGCAACCACTCTCGTGAAATCCTGTGCACAAACCTGCGGAAATCTCGATGAAATCCTCGGAAATCTAACTGAGAAATCTCACTGAAATCTTATGAAATCTCATGAAATCTCATGAAATCTTGTAAAATCTCATGAAATCTTGTGAAATATCATGAAATCTCATGAAATCTGAGATAAATCTTAAATCTCATGACATCTCAGAGAAATCTCTCAAAATCTGAGAGAAATCTTGTGCAATCAGTAGAAATTCCGTGTACAGTACACTAGGATGGGGAGTGGTTGCCCCCTCGTTTTCCACCCTATAAATTTCCTGGATTTTGAGGTGGTGACCCCCTCGAGACGCCAGTGTGTCGGAGGGACGAGAAGGTCGTCTTGTATTTTGATTTTGCTCTGAGACCTGTGGTTCTCGCCTTTCAGGGTTGTAATCTAAAGCTGTGGGGCTGTAGGCCCTCCCCCGCTCACCTGTAGCGAGTAGCCATGGCGTAGCGGCACCTAGCATTTCTTGTTTGGTTGTGTGTGTCTGTCTGTCTGTCTGTTGCTTTATGTGTTGGTTGGGCCCCCATACTCAAGTGCTGAGAATTAAAATCGTTAATGATTTTGTGCCTCAATGTACCGTACACTTGTGGGAATGGTGTCTTTACCGTGGAGATTCGTTCCCATAGCCCGTGAGAACCCGGCACGTTCACTTGTGGGCTGATACTCTTTTCCTCATTTTCATTAATGTTTTTGAGACTGAAATAACTCCCTTATTTATTTTTTCCAACTTTCTAACGCCGATCTGATAGCTGGGTACTCTGTCACCTTTTCATACGACACTCTTGTCCCTATTGCAGCCCGCCCCGCCCCACAGCACTCTAGCATCCCCCCGTAGTGTGCCTCTTGGAAATTGCCCCGTGTCTCTAACCATTTTTCGTTTTGTCTGTTTCAGGTAAGTGCTGGCGCGGCCTAACTTTAGAAACAGCGATAAAGCAAAGTCGAGCCCCGCTCCTGACTTACGCCCCCCGGGGAGGCGCGGGCGCGGGGCGCCGCCGGGCGGGCACTGGGGAGTGCCAGGCCAGGGCGTGGAAGGAGGCCATCCCGATGAGAGAATGCAGTGAGACTCTATTTATCTCCTCGACCCCAGGGGGATGATTAGGACCGAGGGGGCATCCACTCCCCATCCTAGTGTACACGGGATTTCTACTGATTTCACAAGATTTCTCTCAGATTTTGAGAGATTTCTCTGAGATTTCATGAGATTTCTTTGAGATTTCTTGAGATTTCATGAGATTTCACAAGATTTCACAAGATTTCAATGAGATTTCATGAGGTTTCTCAGTTGAATTTCCAAGGATTTCATCGAGATTTTCGAGGATTTCATCGAGATTTCTCAGGATTTCAGCGGGATTTCTGAGGATTTCAGCGAGATTTCTGCAGGTTTGTACACAGGATTTCCCGAGTGGTTGCCCCCTCGATTAGGACGGACTCCGCGAATATCCTCTCCTCGCTCTTTTAAGCGTCTTGACCCCCGCCACTTTACGTCTACCTCAGCCCCTCTGCCCCCTGCCCCCCTGCCCCCTTCCTCGGACCCCCCCCCCCGCATCCTGCAAATGGGCCTGTTTTCGTTTTCCGACACAATTTTGCAGTATCTGCAGTTCAAAGTGCAAGCCCCAGCGGAGAGTACGTCCGAGGCTTTTGTTATTGTTGTGATGTCGATAGCGTTTTGGGCCCCGCTGCGTCGCAGCAGCCTTGTCGCCAATTGAATTGGCGGGGAGAATCGGCCAGTGTGGCGTGGCGGCGGGGCGATTCTGGGCAAAAGTCTCGGTGCGCCGGAACCCCAGGCCACGGGACCGTGGCGAAGGAGGGCAGGGTGCGCGAGGGAGGGAGGGAGGGAGGGAGTGAGGGAGGGAGTGAGGGAGTGAGGGAGGTGAGGGAGTGAGGGAGTGAGGGAGTGAGGGAGTGAGGGAGTGAGGGAGTGAGGGAGTGAGGGAGTGAGGGAGTGAGTGAGTGAGTGAGTGAGTGAGGGAGGGAGGGAGGGAGGGAGGGAGGGAGGGAGGGAGGGCTCGGCGCGGCTGGCTGGCCTGGAGCCACTCTGCGTCGCTCACAACTCTCAAGTGTTCCCTTCAAATTACACGCACTGGAAAAACGAAGGTAGGACATAACACACTCTTAGGGGTGCTACTCGTAATAGTGCCTTTACAAAGGCATTATTCAAACAGCACCCCTACAGAGGCACTAATTTGGCCGAAAGGTGCTTTATTTGAGTGCCTTTGGGCACACTCGTGCCTTTCTAAAGGCACTAGAGTACAGCACCTTTTAAAGGCACTAGGTCCTACCTTTGTTGTTTCAGTGTACGTGAATTTTTATTAACTTTTTTTTCATTAGAGTTTTATTTTAAAATTAACTTTAGTAGTTTTTCCCTTGAATTCTCCTGGGATTTTATCTATTTTCAAAAATACTCTCGAGTTTTAATTTTGAATTTTTTTTTTCTCAATTGCGGGGTGTTTTAAAAAAAATGATGAGACTTGTTAAGCCGTGGAGGCCTGCCCTGCCCTGCCGATACTAGACGGTTGCCGATTGATGTAGACAAACGGCGGATGGGCCGGGCTGCAGGCGATACCGGACTGAACTGGGAGCGCACTGGACCTGACCAGAGAGAGACGGGACCCCTCCCCTCCCCTCCCCTCCCCTCCCCTCCCCTCCCCTCCCCTCCCCTCCCCTCCTCTCCCCTCCCCTCCCCTCCCCTCCGCCGTCTCGCTCTCTTTTCGTGCGGGTGGGTGGGTATCAAGAGACACTTACTCGTTAAGGCCGAATTAATTGCACGGCCGGTACTGTACGTCTCCTCAATGAGGCTCCTTGCGGGGCGGGGCGGGGCGGGGCGGGGCGGGGCGGGGCGAGGCGAGGCGGGGCGATCCGGGCCGGGCACACGCTGCCGCCATGGCGACCTGCCGCCGCTGTTTGTCTCGTGTGGTTCGTGCATGTTCGTGTACACCCTACTCGCCGGGGTGAGGCGGGGCGGGGCGGGGCGGGGCGGGGCGGGTTGGGGCGAGGCGGGGCGGGGCGGGGCGGGGCGAGGTGGGGTCCCTAGTACTTGTGCAAGTATGTATGAGCCGCGAACACTTGCAAGGCCGCTTGCTGCAGTTTTACAGTAAGCTAGTTGACCCGGACAAAATGTTTGGGCGGCCGGTCACTGCTACAAAAGTCTTTTGACGCATACACTTGGACGGACAGGTGTGCGAATGGAAATCGACACTCGTACAAGTGTGTGACATTCACACACTTGTGTGTGGCCGCTGCGCTTTAGGCACCTCGCAGGGCGGGGCGGGGTGGGACGTGGGCCTGTGAGGTGCCGGCCGCGGCGGCTCGCGGCCCGTGGCGGGGCGGGGCGGGGCGCGGCGGGGCGCGGCGGGGCGCGGCGGGGTCCGAGCCGAGACCGGCGTGCTGCGCTGCGCGCCTTGCCCCGCTCCGCTCGCCAGTGAGTGCGGAGCTCTGCTTGAGGACGGACGTGTTGCCGCTGCGTGCCGCGCCCAGTGTAGCGCCTCGCCGCCAGCCCCAGCCGGACCAGTGCGTGAGCGTGAGCAGTGACAGTTGTTGGCGACTCTCCGCCGCGTGGTCCCAACGAGGTCCTGATCGCGCTGAGCACGCGCGCGTGTGTGTGTGTGTGGAGTGCCCGGCCCGGCCCGAGGACGTCGCTCACCGTGTCCCGGAGGATGTGACAGTGGCGCACGCCCCTGAGACTCAGAGTCCCTCCCCCGTGCGTCTGTCGCCGCGCGCCCGCCCCCGCACCTGTCGCCGTCCATGACCAGCACCATGTCCGCTGCCGTAGCGGCCGTCAAGATGCCGCGCCCCAAGACGCCCACGGCCTTCTCCAAGATCGCCAAGTACCTGAAGCAGAAAGGAAAGGTAGGATCATGATGTGGTTGCGCAGGGCTGCGCCCCCCCGCCCCGCCCCGCCCCGCCCCGCCCCGCCCCGCCCGACTCGCCGGCGGGGCTGCGGGGATTTCCGTCTACATGCGAGATCGATGGGTTTCTACACGCTTCCGGCGGGCGGCCGCGTGGCGGGCCGGGGTATCCACCGTAGGGGTGGGCGCCCGGGAGGTCGGGGCGGGGCGGGGCGGGGCGCGGTAGGGTGGGGTGGGTCGGTCAGTCTAGTCTGAGCCGCGCGAGCTCGCATGATGACAGATGAGAGAAAAGTGTCACGGGTGCCCAGCTGACTGGCTAGTCGATTACTAAGTTCGTAGTGTTTCACACTCGTACGTCGTATTGTAAATTTTTTATGGCATATTTTTTTTCGCAGTGTTTGGTATTTTTTTGGCCGTGTAGGGCGGGGCGGTGCAGTGCAGCGGCGCTGCAGCCGCGACGGGGGGCCGTGGGGCGGGGCGGGGCGTGGCGTGGCGTGGCGTGGTGTGGCGTGGCGTGGCGTTCACGGGCCGGTGCCGGCGCGTGGCGCGGTGCGGCCGCCAGAGAAAGCGTGCGACGCGCTGCGCCCGCCCCGCCCCGCACGGTCCTGGTGCGTCGGGGCCCGTCCCTAGGGCAGGTGCGTCGCTCACGGACGGCCCCCGTTCATCCGGTTCGGCGCGACGCGACGTGACGTGTGCTGAGGGACGTGACGGGGCGCGCCCCGGCGCGACGCTGTCGTCGAACCCAATACGAATACGAATCAGCCGGGGCGGGGCGGGGCGGGGCGGGACTTTAAGGACCTCGCGAGCGAGTTGGTCGGGAGGGCTGTGGGCCACCTCAGGCGGCGGTAGGGCAGGGCAGGGCAGGGCGGGGCAGCGTGGGGTAGGGCGGGGCTCAACTTAAGCCCCGCGGCGAACTGTGAGGAGTCCCTCCTGTGGAGCCTGGACAGGGAATGCCGTTCAGTGGGGTCTCCCGCGGGAGCCTGCCCCCCCCCCCCCTCCCCCCCTCCCCGGCTCCCACTCAGTGTTTACCCGCGGGGCCCACGTCAGTGACCAGGCTGGGCCGGTCCAGCTGTTGTGGCTGCGAATTATACACCGGCAGAAATGGACGCGGCGCGGCGTGGCGTGGCGTGGCGTGGCGTGGCGTGGCGTGGCGCTGTACAGTAGGACCTCGCGACCAGGCCCGACCCGACCCGACCGGCCCGGCCCGACCAGGGCACTGAGGCCGTGTTACACTACGCACTCGTGACACGCCTTGCCGCCAGGATGGGTGTGACGGGACGGAGTATGTGCACTCCCTGACACCTGCAACGGCTCTAGAAGGGCGTGATTGTTCTTGCCGTACACACCTCCTATGATTCACCCGTCCTCTAGAGCGCGCCGCGCTGCGCCGCGCGCTAGAAATAGAGACGCGAATGTGTGTTAGTGTGGCGAACTATTTAGTCGGGGTTTGTAAATCTCGCCACTTTCGCCGGGGCGGGGCGGGGCGGGGCGGGCGGCGCGGGCGGGGCGGGCGGCGCGGGCGGAGGCTGCGCGGCACAGGTGCGAATCTGGCGCGCGCGCGAAATGGGAGCTTCCTGGCCGGGCCGGGCCGGGCCGGGCTCGGCCCTGTACAGCACGGCGCGGTGCGGCGCGGCGCAGCGCAACTCTGCTCTCACCTGGGCCTGGGCTGGCAGGGTGACGCAATGCCCTGCCACCCCGGCCCCACGCGGCCCGGACACGCCTCCCCGCCCCGCCTGCACGGCCGGGCCGGGCCCTGCAGAGGGAAGTTCCGCCTCCACGTCGTCCTGGTGAGCCTCCTCGACCTGCTCCTGGCTGGGTCTCCAGGCCCGGGACCGGCGTGCGCACGATGAAAACAATGCCTGATTATTTTTTAAGACAACCGGAAAACTTTAAGGAACTTCAACTTTAGGGAACCTACCTCAGATTTTGAGGATGTCTCCCATATTTTTTTTAAAGAGACTTCTTCTAAATCTGAGGAGGTTCCCTCGAATTATGGGAGCTCCTCAAAGTTTTCCCGTGGTCCTCAAATAAAAATCAGACATGGTTTTTACCGTGTGGTGGGTTTCGCCTGTAGGAGATAATGAGCGCAACACACACACACACACACACACATCGCTGACGGTCCGGGCCGGTCGAAAACAAAGCGAGAAAAATGAGCGAGTGATGACGTGACCCGTCTCGTCAGACGGACCTGCAGGGTGATTCCGAACACCGTTTAGTAGTGTCCTCTCTCTCGCTCCTTATGGCCGTGCCCCATGAGTGCGACAAGGACGGAGAGACGAAACCAGTGTGCGGAATCACCCCACTGCCCGGCCCGGCCCGGCGGAGGCGGGGCTTGAACCCGCGCTCAATGGAGCGGGGCGGCGCGGTGCTCCGGTCGGATCTGGTCGGGCGTTTGGTTTGGGCAACCCCGCGCCAACCAGAAGCCGCACGGTGGTGGTGCAAGCGAGTGAGTCAGCCTACCGCCCCGCCACGCCCCGCCCCGCCCCGCCCCGCCCCCCGCCCGGGTGCGGTGGGGTCGCCGGACTGACCGGCCGGACGCGGTGCGGAACATCCTCCGGCCGGCACGGCACGTCCTCCGTTGCATCCTCCGGACCTCCGAACGAAGTTGTGCAGCCGGAAAAAAATGTGACATAATCGCGGCTCGTGGGCTTTGCTTGCTAGTTTTATTTTTGCCCTTCGTTAGTGCCGCTCGAACATTCCTCGCGACGTCGATCGGGCGTGACTCGGCCGGCGGGTGTACGTGTACACTGTACACCTATGCGGCAGTTAAAACAAGAATTCGTGTTTGGGATTTTTTTTTTCCTTTTCCACAAAACTTTCATAGAAATCATATTCTGCCTCCCTCTAAAATAAATTCTGCGATTTATGACTCGCTCATGGCCTCGATTCGCCGCGTACACATGTGTCGCGGGTCGGGTCGGGTCGGCGTGGACACAACAGCCTCGGGTATTTTTAACAAACGCGGAGAAGCCATAGGGCGGGGCGGGGCGGGGCTAGGCGGGTGTGTGAGCTCCCCTGCTCGCCTGTGCTGTGGTGCTTCCGCCCCGCCCCGCCCCGCCCCGCCCCGCCCCGCCCCGCACTCGCACACCGATCAGTTTAAAAGCCCTGCTACCCCCTCGCTCATGGCCGCGCGGGACGGCTCGGCTCGGCTCGGCTCGGCTCGGCTCGGCTCGGCTCGGCTCGGCTCGGCTCGGCTGCTGGTTTGTTATTGCGATTGCGCTTGGACGCCGCGCAGCACCTCACGGCCAGTATGGCCAGGATGGCCATGGCGCGGTGCGGTGGTGTAAAAAAAAAAGTTGAAAGCATCTGCAGCTCCATCCAGGCCAAGGAGCCCGAGCCGGGCGTCTTCAGTGACGTGGGCTTGGGCCCGTGTACTTGTACACTGTTAAGCCAAGTGTTCAACTGTTCAACACTTGTATGTGTGCAACTTCCAGCCTGGCACGTGCAAGTGCGCAATCGGCAATTGTGCAATTACACGTGTTTAACTCGCCAGTTGTACACTTCTAAGTGTTTAACTCGACAGTTGTGCACTTGCAAGTGTTCAACAAGGATAGTGTTGCACGGGGCAGTTGAACACTTGCACGTGCTAGGCTGGAAGTTGCCCACATACAAGTGTTGAACAGTTGAACACTTGGTTTAAAAGTGTACCGGGTGTTTCTTTGAATGCGATTTCTACCCGTAACAGTGTTGCGGGATTGCATACTCTCCAGCGCTGCAGGGGCCATGGCGCCTTACGGGCGAACGGGGTAGGCAAACCCGCAACACTGTTACGCATTCAAAGAAACACCCGGTACATGCAGTGGAGTATTTCGGGTAGGCACGTGGAGCTCGCGCCGTGCGCCTTGTCTCCTGGAAAGTTGGCGGAGACTTGGGGGAGCTTTTGGCAGCTATCATTTATGACCTAGTTTTTCAAACTTTTCGACGGGGTTTTGTTTTACTTTTACGGACAGAGGCGGGGCGGGGCGGGGCGGCTGGTGTCTGGAAGAGGCTGTTGTTGATGTCACGGAGGCGGAGGCTCGGTGGCGCTGGTGCTGGAACGGTCGCTCTTCTCTCGGCCCAGCGTGTCCTGTTCGGCCCGTCCGCGTCCGGCGTTTGTTGTTTGTGCCACGAGTTTGGAGGGGGAGGGGGAGGGGGGTACTGCCTCTGCTCGGGTGAGGCGCGGGGCATCATCCTGCACACCACGCACGCACGCACGCACGCACGCACGCACGCACTGCCCGGCCTGCTTCTGGCTGCGATGTGCGGCGCTCCTGCTCAAGGCTGAAGAAGGCTTGGCTCCTCTCGAGCGATACGAGCAGAGCGGCGGGGCGGGGCGGGGCGGGGGGGTGTCCAACCCGTCGTGCCTTCTGCTTTTCCGACGTTTTTATTTTATTACGACTTCGTGATCGTGTGGCTCGCGCGCGCGTAGTATCTGCTTTGGGTTGGCTGCACACACATGTTCGCGTGCGTGGCGGGGCGGGGCGGGGCGGGGCGGGGCGAGGCGGGGCGAGGCGGGGCGGGGCGGGGCGAGGTGCGGTGCGGTGCGCAGGCTCGCCTCCCGTCGCGTCGCGCCGCCTTCTTGACTTCTAAAGAAGCTGATATCGGCGCGGTGCGTATTTTTAGCATCCGCCGTCGGGACGCCCTCCTGCTCCCTCGGGCTCATGTTGAGGTCGCGCAGGACGCTTCTGCTGCTCCGCGCACACTCGACACCCCCAAGTGTGTGAATTATTTTGCGCACTTGCAGGCGTGTGACTCTCTTCGCTCTCGCACTTTGGCGAAGTGCGTTGCCATTGTGTTTTGCCATCGGGCATTTCCTTTGCGCTACGCGCTCTGCTGGCCCAGCTCTTTTGGCAGGCGGCCGGGCACTGCGGCCAAAAGGTGTCGGAGCCGGGCGGTGTGTTGAGCAACGCAAATTTCGCTCTTTCTTTTTTCCTCACGCTGTTAAACGTGTGCGGGGCGGGCGGTGTGTACGCGATGCGCCGCCCATCTGTACTCGCGGGGCGGGGCGGGGCGGGGTGGGCGGGGCGGGTAGGAGCGGAGCCAGCCGCCGTATCCAGAAAGCTCCGAGGGCCCCTCCCCTCAGGGGGCCTCAGGGCACTGCGCCGCGCTCCACAGCGTCCAGCGAGGCGCCTGGCGCCACTAATCAAACATTTCATAAATTGTTAATTTAAAAAAAGAAATTCCCGCAAAATGTTATTTGCGGGGTTAAGAATACTTCAGTGGGGGGAAAAAGTACACGCTTGTGAGAAATAAGACAGTGGTGCCACGTTTGGGTGGTACTGCACTGTGCACGCGACGAGCCCGGCCGGGCTGGGCCCGTGAGGTGGCTGAGCTCGAGCACTGTCCAAGTAAGTGTGCAACTGTTCAACACTTGTAAGTGTGCAACTTTCAGTCTGACACGTGCAAGTGTGCAACTCGCCAGTTGTACACTTGTAAGTGTCAAGCTCGCCAGTTGTACGTTTGTAAGTGTTCAAGTCGACAGTTGTGCACTTGCAAGTGTTGAACTGTCCCGTGCAACACTTCCCTTGTCGAACAGATGCAATTGCACAACTGTCGAGTTGAACACTTACAAGTGTACAACTGTCAATTTCGACACTTAAAATTGCACAGTTGTCAAGTTGCGCACTTGAACGTGTTAGACTGGGCTTTCAACACTGACAAGTGTTGAGAACAGTTGCTCACTTGGTTTAACCGTGAGGGTTTTCTCACAGTGTGCGGGGCGGGAGAGAGGGAGCCAAAGAGAGAGGAAGTTTTGTGAGCGTGCGGGTAGGGCCGCGGGTGCGGGTCTAGCCCGTGCCGTGCCGCAACCCCCGCGCGGCCTGGCGGCCTGGCGTGATGAGCCGGACCCGGTCTGTCCACCTCGCCCTGCGTGGCCAGGTCAAGGTCGGACCCGACCCGGCCCGGCCCGACCCGGCCCGACCCGGTCACCACCGGCCACTGCCTATGGCTCATAACGACCCGGAGCAAGCTGCACTCTGAGCATTCATTCGTTTAGTTACTGTTTCTGTCAAAGTTTTAACTTGATAGAAAAAAAATAAACATCCCGAAATTTTTTTTAAAAAAAAAAAAAAAAAAAAAAAAAAAGATGCCTTGCTGACCGTGACAGGGCGGCGTGTTACTGCGTTACCGGTGACGGTGCAAGCTCGTCACGCCTGCTCGGCGGCGCGGCGAAGTGAACGGGCGCGTGTAAATATGCCTCAATATGTGACGAAACCGCTCTGTTCAATAACGTCATATCCGCCTTGCGACGCCGCAGAGGAAAATGAAAATGGGTGCGGTATACACGGTTAAAAAAGTTTCATGTATTTCAAGACCCGGTCTTGGATCTTATGGAGAACGCTAATGGCATCCAAGACCGGGTCTTGAAATAAAAGAAACTTTTTTTACCGTGTAGTTTTTGATTTCTGACCGCTTCGCTGACCCGCTGGCTGGCTGGACAGGAGCGGTGCTGGGGCGGAGGTGGCTTTGGCATTCTAGGCGCCACGCCACGCCACGCCACGCCACGCCACGCCACGCCGCACAATGGCTGGCGATGGAACTGCGGCCAGCTGGCCTACTGATAGACTCCGCGGAATCCGACAGCGCCTCCTCAGTCCGCATTGTGCATGAGCCATCCAGCCGCACTGTTAAAAACTCTGTTTGAAAACGTTATCTCGCAGCGTTTACATATGGCGCATTCCCTGCCGGTCGGCCGGCCGGTCGGCGTTGTTGTGGTGACCCGCAGTGCGAGGCACGCGTGCCTTGGCCGCACGGTATTTATAGAGGAGCTGGGGTGTGCGCGGCGCGGCGGGGAGCACCCGGTTCAGATTCGGATTCGGATTGCAGCCTTGGCCCGTGCCTCCCGCTCCGCCCCGCGAGGTCGAGGAGCAGAACCGGCAGCACAAGGGGGAGAGAGTGCGAGCGCTCTAGTGTGTGTGCGGGGGGGGGGGGGGGGGGGAGCCTCGCGTATGGGCTGTAATTAAAGCGGGTGTCTATTCATATACTCTGCGCTAAAACTGGAATGATTTCTGCTCTACACTTTTCACACAAAGTGGTGCATACTTGTGTTAAAAAAAAATACCATGCAAAATTGTGTGCAATATTTTAACCGTATCCCGGTGGTGCGGCGTGCTGTAGCAGAGCGGGGCGGGGCGGGGCGGGGCCGGGCGGGCGTGGTGGGAGACGGCCGAGGTAATCGCGAGGCAAACGGTGGCGATTATCGTATCTCCGTCCCCCGTCTGCGGAGTTTGGCGGCGAACTGCTTGTCCGCCGCGCCGCGCCCGCGACTCAGATATGTTCTCCATAGCACCATCATCATTATGGACGTTTGTGTTTGGGCTAATAACCATACTCTGGTGTCCCTTCTTGTGGCGAGTGTTTTCGAACGGTGTATCGCCGCCGCCGCCGCTGCTTGGGATGCAGTGACGTCCGCGGGGTCCCCGCCCCACCACGCCCCGCCCCGCCCCGCCCCGCGGTCGGCCTCTTCGCACCGCCCCAATGTCAATTTTTGCGTTCGATGGGCGACGGATCCGTCACTTGTCGCGGAAAGGCGAACAAAAAATGGAACGACGGGTAATGAAAGGAGCTAGGTTATTCACCGCCGCTTACTTTTTCTTGCATCTGAATTCGTCGGGTTGTCGTCTGGGATGAGCTCTGGTATGGATACCTGCCTGTAGCCGACGTAGGCAAAATATTTCGCCGGAGTTTGGCGGGTTGTATTTTGCCCCTGGCACTCGCATCTCGCATTACGGGAATATATGTTGTTTTTTTTTTGCCAGGGCTTTTCTGGCAACACGCTCAACCAGGAAACAGAGTTGCGGATCTTTACATAACCTTTTTCTCGCGGATCCCAGCCCGAGAGGGAGGAGCGAGGTCGCGTGTCTTTCTCTAGTCTGTGGACCACCGCCACCCATGTCACTAATAATCAGATGATGCCAGGTCGTCGCGACTATTATGCCGGCGGAGGTAAAAAAAAAAAGACTAAAACATCGCAAACAAAATTTAAGTATCACCCATTCATTTTTTTTTAAATTTTCGTTCGCGTAGCTCTTGCCTCCCTAATGTGGCGTTGGCTGTGGTGATGTTGACATTTAGACCCCGCCCCCCCTCTCTCTGAGCTCCTATATGGGCCACGGCCTGCAGTGGCCTCACTTGCACCTCTCCGGGTCTCCTAGCAGCCACAGCCGGACCCGGCCGGCCGGCCGGGACAGCACAGCCCGACTGGAAAACCTGTCTGGAATGCGGTTAGATCGAGGTTCAACTCGCCGCCAAGGCACTGCGCTTCAGTCCTGTCGATAGTGGGGGGGGGGGGGGGGTGCTGGGTGCATCGGACACCCGAGAGCGGGTAATGTCCCTCTGTGATTGTGTCCCGGCCAGGCACGGCACGGCACGGCGGCCACACCCTATACCAGTGCTAGCCGGTTCGGTCAGCAGCACTTTAAAAACGATTTGGTGGCAGATTTCAATTTTCTTGTGGAAACGACCCGAAACCGCCCGCCCGACCTCAACCCTCGGCTCTGTGGGGTGGTCACGGTAAAGCAGATTGGCGCTGGAACACCTTGATAGGGAATGTGCGCTGCGATGCGATGCGAGGAAGGTGTGGCGCTTTGCGCTATCGCAGCTGTTTGATGGCTCTGCGTGTTTGACGGCCTAGTCGTGGTGGCGTGTTACTGGTTTGGGCGATAGTCGCGCTAAAGTAGGGCAAGTGGATGAATTCATATTTAGGCTAAAAGCTTTAAAAAAAAACAAACAAAAAAAAAAAACGCGTCTTTTTGTTTGTTTTTGTATTTGAACGTAATCCATCTTCTGTTTTTTGTAATGTAATATTTTTTCCTCTGCTACATACACACACACACCAGTACGTGTAAGCCTCGTCTTCCTGTCGTCTCGCGGTCTATTCTTGCGCCCGCCCCGCCCCGCCCCGCCCCGCCCCGCCCCGCCCCGCCCCGCCCTGCCCTGCTCTGCCCCGCCCGGAGCTACGATCCCGACTGTCGATACGGCACGGCGCCCAGTCTCCCTCCGCGGCGGCCGAGCAGACTTGTCCGGTCGTGGGTTCAAGTCCCCGCGGCGCCAGCAGGCCCGCGCACGCATTGGCCTTTTTTTTCTCACCGCCTTAGGGCACTGTGTGTGTGTGTGTGTGTGAGTCAGACTCCCGGTCTCTCGGCTCATACGGGCGTCAAATTTTCCGTGCCGCATCGCCTGAGGGCGGCAGGTCGGGGCGGGGCGAGGTGTTCCATGCGGCGGCGTTCCCAGGGGCGATCAGGGCCAGGCCGGGGGCGTACTGTCCCTGGCCGCAACGTATAGGGTTGACGCGGTGAGGCGAGATACGGCCTTGACTATCTCGACACTCACTTTTTCTTATTTTTCTCTCTCGCCTTTTTTTGGCCGCTTCAGTGACCCTACAGCGGCGCGTTTGGGTCGCCTGCTTGGCCGATAAGAGGCACCCCGCCCCGCCCCGCCCCGCCCCGCCCCGCCTCGCCCCAGCGCGTCCGGCTCTGGCTCATAGCCGGTCTACACGGGCTGCCAAACCTTTGCCGCCAGAACGGCATTCATTTTGTCAGTACGCCCCTGCGCTGCGTGCAGCGATAAAAAGCTTGCATTTTATTCCGACTTTACCTTTGTCCGATGCTGCTGGTATCCCTCACTTTGGCGCGGGGTGGGGTGGGGCGCTTACTCGGGCGCGTGCAGGCACGTCCGTTTTTTATGGATCGTAACAGGTGTTTTTTAGGGGGGCCACATCGGTACTCACTCGACAGCGCGCCTCTTCTTGCGCTGATTTAACTCAGGGGCGGAAGCCACATGTGTGTACCTTTTGCGTATCATACCTGATTCCAAGCCTGATTCATACCCGAGGCTGCCTGCCGGGGTAACATGGCGAATTTTGCTCCGACGGCTGCGACCGAGGGGTCGTCAACTCCCCTTGGCCGTGTACGAGGCAGTATACGTACACTGTCAAAGTAAGTGTGCAACTGTTCAACACTTGTAAGTGTGCAACTTTCAGTCTGACACGTGCAAGTGTACAACTCGCCAGTTGTACACTTGTAAGTGTCAAGCTCGCCAGTTGTACGTTTGTAAGTGTTCAAGTCGACAGTTGTGCACTTGCAAGTGTTGAACTGTCCCGTGCAACACTTCCCTTGTCGAACAGATGCAAGTGCACAACTGTCAATTTGAACACTTACAAGTGTACAACTGGCAAGTTTGACACTTAAAATTGCACGATTGTCAAGTTGCGCACTTGAACGTGTTAAACTGGGCTTTTAACACTTAGAAGTGTTGAACAGTTGCACACTTGGTATTACCAGTAATATAGGTATTATTGTGTAATATAAAATAATGTAAAGTAAGATATATAGTAATATAAGGGTAATATAGAGGCAAAATTATGGTAATATGCAAGTATTATATGGTAATACAGATAATTAGGTAATATACAGGTAATATAAGGTAATATAGCCATCGCGTACGAAGTAATATAGGAGTTGACGACTCCTCGGCTGCGACCAGGCCGTATAGTTGTACCATGAAAGAAGGCCTGCCTGGCCGCGACCCTCGTCCAAAGTTTACCCGCTCTCCGCATGAACCCCGAGCAGGATTTTCGAATGTGTTTTTGTGTTCTTAGTCAGATTGAACCTTGAAGAGTCTGAAAATATCGGTCTCGTCTCGCAAAACCTCCGAGGGGCTTGGGAAAGTGTTGCAACGTGTGGCGATGCGCTAAAAAGGGCCGTCCATGCTCCCACTCCAGGGCGCCCTTCTCTCATGGTCGTACAGGCCGTACGCCTTTCGCGCCCTCTTAGACGCCGCGGCGTTTCCGCTTCCGTTGGTTTTGGCGGCTCATTGTATCAGTGCGGAGGCCGTGTAGCCATTATCGGCCGACAATAGGGTAGCGTCGTGGCGTGGCGTGGCGTGGCGTGGCGTGGCGTGGCGTGGCGTGGCGTGGCGTGGCGTGGTGTGGTGTGGCGTGGCGTGGTGTGGCGTGGTGTGGCGTGGCGTGGTGTGGTGTGGCGTGGCGGCCGGCGCCCCCAGGCGGGGAGCGCCTGCGCGGGTAGGCAGGCCCGCGGGACACGCGCGTCGTGCGGGTCTGCCTACCCTGGCGGGCGGTCCCCGCGGGTCCTTTGGTGGTCCGGTCGGCCCGGCCGGTGTCCTGTCCGCGACTGCGCGCGTGATCGACCGCATCGGCGCCCGGCGGGTAGGCAACCCATTCGACCTGACCGCGCTGCTTGTGTAAGGTTATTCAACAGGTAGAGCTGGTCAGGGGACGCTCCCGCCGGCCAGGGGTGGGGGGGCTTAGTGGAGCGAGAGAGAGAGAGAGGGGATAAGGTGGGGGGGGGGGAGATATTGCTCGCAGCAACAGAACTCTGTGCCGCCGTGGATTCCACGCCAGGAGGAACGCTGGACCCCGCCCCGCCCCGCCCCGCCCCGCCCCGCCCCGCCCCGCCCCGCCCCGCGGTGTGGTAAACAAACAAGACAGACGGACGACTTTGTAGCGCAGAGGTACATGACTCTCGTGGGCGAGCGCAGCTCGGCGCGGCTTTGCGAAATAACGCTGTGCACTATTTGGCACGCGCGTCTTACCATCCTTGGTTCCTTTCTCCCCGCGTGACATTTTTCTTTGAAAAATTGGCCACTTTTACGCACGTGACTAAGCACGCGGGGAGTGCTTGCTTTTGGGAGCTGTTTGCTGTTCCCGAGCGAGGCGCGGGCGGGGCGGGGCGGGGCGGGGCGGGGCGGGGCGGGGCGGGGCGGGGCGGGGCGGCAGGTCGCGTCACTCGGCACATAGGATGCATACTACTCGCGGGCTTCGTCATGTCTTGGGTTCGCGCGAAACCGTCGAGATCACCCTGCTGCAGGCTTTCGGCCCTCACTCACCCCCGCCCCGCCCCGCCCCGCCCCGCCCCGCCCCGCCCCGCCCCTCCACGCTCTTCCTCTGCCGAGGAGAGGAAAGCTCCGCCCTTATACCGCGGTGGTTGCGCCGCTGGGCTGGGCTGGCGCGCGGCCAGGCGCCACATACGCGCCCTCAAAACAACATTACCCGCCCCGCCGCCACAAACAAGCGTCCACGCATACTTGTGTGTGTATTTCGGGTACTCGGATTCCTGGTGCCCGCGGTATGGTATGACGTCATGAGGAGGAGGAGGAGGCTGCCCGGACGGGATGGGACGGGGCGAACGGAAACTGGCTCTCAGCGCCCGAGATGGACTCGCCACTCTGCATGGAGCAGGACGTATTTCTGTCGGCGCTTGCCTCTGAATAGCTTCTAGGGAGAGGCGTGGCGTGGCGTGGCGTGGCGTTGCCCGAGGCGTGTGGCCCCCGCGGCCGACAGCGGTGTGTGATTTGTGCGAGGACAAGTGTGAAGGACCCTATACGTTGCAGATTCTCTTATGAATTGCACTCTAAAAAGCTTACGGCGATTTTCACTGTAATCTACGTTGAACCCTGCAGCCGAGGAGTCGACCACTTGAAATATTTGTGTACATGGAATATATTCCAGTTGGAATATCTGGAATATTTTTTGAATATCTGGAATATTTTTGGAATATGTAGAACATTATTTTTGGAATATCAGGAAAATGCGGGATAATATTTTTGGAATATCAGGGATATGTTGGAATATTTGGAATATTTTTGGAATATTTGGAATGTTTGGAATATTTTTGGAATATTTGGAATATTTGGAATATTTGGAATATTAGGAATATTTTGGGACTGGAATATGTTGGAATATCTGGAATATTTTTGGAATATTTTTCAATGTGTACATGGAATATCCAAGTGGTCGACCCCTCGCCTGCAGCACTGTAGCTTACGGTGAATTTTCACCGCCCGGATTCGCCCGGATTCACCGTAGCTTACAGTGAAAATCACCGCAAGCTTTTAATAGGATGAGGAAAATGAGATGCACGTTTGAGGATAAAGCTGCCGGGGAGTGTTTGCGGCGCGTCGCTGTGCGTCAGGTGGTGGGCGCGGCGCGCGGCGGCTGGCTGTGGTGTTTGTTGTGGTACGGCGCCCAGCCCGGCTGGCCCAACCGGTTTGGTGCGAGTGATGGCGCTGGGTTCTGGGTTCTTTCCCTTGGGCTGGGCTGGGCACAGCAGGCACCACGGCCCTCGCGAGCTCCTTCCCGGTCCCTGCTGGCGCTGGCGATGACTCGAGCAGCGCGAAAACAAAATCAGCTCAAGGAGCGGGTGTCTCGGCACCACATTAATTCTTATGAACTTTTTAAAATCGTATTTATGATTTTTTTTTTTGCAGGTGCTTAGCTTATGCATTTTATAATACGCATGTGCAAAAAAAAATAATCATAAGTACGAATAAAAATGTTCATAAGAATGTAGTGTGTACGTTGGTTAATTTCTTTGGTTCAAATGCAGTCGTAAAACAGTCGGAATAAAAATAGAAAACTGCGTGCGCCTGCGTCCAGAATGCAGGAAGCTGCCGGCCGCGCCTCTGAAGTAACGCGGTACGATTTAAATCACTTTCCTCGGCCTCGGGCGGGGCGGGGCGGGGCGGGGCGGGGCTGGGGCGGGGTGTTCAGAGGTGTTCGTGCTGATAGGCACGTTCGTACGGCACGCGCCCCGCCCCGCCCCGCCCCGCCCCGCCCCGCCCCGCCCGCTGATTTTTCGGTACCTTACCGTGGCGTGGCTATCACTGCAGGGCGGAACTGATAGGTGCAGCTGCAGCCGTGCTGCCGGCCAGAGAAAGAGAGAGTTCTGTTGTTTTTTATTTTTAGTTTTAACAAGGAATTTATTGGGAGATTAGAGTGAGTGAGTGAGAGATAAAGTGAGTGTGTGTGTGTGCGTGTGTGCAGCGGTAGGCGAGTGAGCGCATTGCGTGTATGACTGTGTCATTGGGTCAAGGCCCCGCCACCGCCACTCGCCCTCTGTTCGACTTTTGAATCATTTTTAACGAAATGTTTTTTGGCCGTGCTGCGCTGCGGTGCAGGGCCGGGCCGGGGTCGTGTCTGAGGTCGGTGCCCGTGCCCGTGGCCCCGCTGCAGGGCGCGCCCTTCCTGCTCCCCCTTCCCCCGTCCTCTCCCTCTCCCTCTCCCTCTCCCTCTCCCTCTCCCTCTCCCTCTCCCTCTCCCCTTCCCTATCCCTCTCCCTCTCCCTCTCCCTCTCCCTCTCCTCTCCCTCTCTCCTCTCCTCTCTCTCTCTCCCTCTCCCTCTCCCTCTCCCTCTCCCTCTCCGCCCTCTCCCACACGATGCCCCTTTTCTCAGCCCAGCGACACACAGTACGGCAAAGCTCGTGTTCTGACTTTCCATGAGGAAACGATTTTGTTTTTAGCTCTTTTTGAAACTCTTAGTCAGTTTTTATTTTTTTGGTTTCGCACGCGTGTGTACAGAAATATATATTTGAGTGAGTGTTAAGTCGCCGGCTTTACGTTGAACATGTTTACTCGCCGCCTGTCTGCGCCGGGCAGGGCAGGGCCCGGGGGGGGGGGGGGGGAAGGGGGGGGGGGCAGGCCGGTGACTTCCCCTGCCGTCTCATGGTCAGGACGGCGGGCGCCTGGCCGGGCGGAATGTACTTGCAGGAGGTCAGCGTACAGTACGCTACCCCTGCTCCTGCTCGAAAACTGCTAAGTGCCTCTCGCTCGGTCTGGGAGAAAAGTGATGTGATGACATATTTCTGTCTGCTCACACACTCGAGGACTTTGTTTCTCCTACATCTACTTCTGGGCCGAGCTGAGCCGGGGCGGGCGGCGGCTGCATGCAGTGGCGGTTTTAGGGGGGGGGGGGGCGATAGCCCCCAGTCCCCCCCCCCTCGGCCAGCCCCTATAGGCCGCCCAAAAGGTAGGCAATTTGAGGTGCAAAACCCCTGCAACCCACAGCTCATCGCCCCTTCCGTCATCCGGACTTAAAAACCGCCCCTGGCTGCATGCAGGATCCTATTGCACGTGAAAAAATAAATTTGGCACGTGATCGCCCAAACAAAAGCCGTGGAAATGCCCTGGCCGGCCAGGTCGGCCTGGAGGCGTGGACACCGAGGCGGTTTGATCCGGTTCACTCGCGAGGTCGCCTGGTCCTGGACCAGCCTGATCGCTTCTCGCCAATGCTCCTAGAGGTTCGCGACGAGCAGGGGGAAATATAACGGGATGCGCGTCTTTAAAAAGAAAATAGAGTGACACTGGAGAGCTGCTGTTCTAGAGGGGTCAACTGGCTTCAATTAGGACTGCGAGTGCAGGCAGGAGGCTGAGCCCCGGCGGGGCGGGGCGGGCGGGCGGGCGTAGGCGTGCGGGCGTTCTTCCGCCGACAGGAGGACCGCGACCGTTTCCCTCGGCCTCCTCCACTCCTCCAAGCTCGCCCTCGGCCTCCTCCACTCCTCCAAGCTCGCCCTCTCCCTCCTCCACTTCTCCAAGCTCGCCCTCCTCCCCAGGTTGCCTCAGCCGACTGATTCAGGAGATCGCTCTCATGTCTCTGTCCTTGTCGCACTCATGGGGCGACTCCATACCCTGGGGTGGACACCTTCGTGAGTGCGACAAGGACAAAGACATGGGAGCGATTTTCTGAATCAGTCGGCTGCGGCGGTAGTGTCAGTGCTCACGTCGAGGGGGAAACAACTCTAAAATTTTTGTACACCTAGTAATTCAGAAAAATTCAGATAAATTCAAAAAAATTCAGAAAAATTCATAAAAATTTCACAAAAATTCATAAAATTTCACAAAAATTCAATAAAAATTCACAAAAATTCACAAAAATTCACAAAAATTCACGACATTTGTACACCAAAATTCAGAGTTGTTTCCCCCTCGGCTCACGTGCTTACGCCTCACGCTGCCACTACGCACCTTAACCCGTCCCCCGGCCCGGCCCGGTCCGGCCCGGTGCGGCTCGATCACGCCGCTCCTCTTCCCCCTCCCTCAACTGCGTCGGCGTGGTGCCCCCCACCCCCTTTCATCCTCGGGGGGCCATATCCCCGTCCACGCCGCCGCGCCGCGTCCCGTCCTACCCAAACACACCTCCTCCTCCCTCCAGTCTGTGTCCGTCAACGCCCGCGAATGGAGCACCGCGAGCACCATGGGCGCCCAGTGGTCGGACCACCTCCTGCACCCGGACCCCCTCGTCGACCCCCTGGTCGTGCAGGGCTACTCGTACGAGCCTGGCCTAGAGCTGTGCGACTACCCGCCCAAGGCGCAGGATGAGGCGTGGCAGCGGGTGAGTGAGTTGAGCCCGAGGGGGAAACAACTCTGAATTTGGGTGTACAAATTTGAATTTTTGTGAATTTTTGTGACGTGAATTTTTATTGAATTTTTGTGAATTTTTGCTCGAATGTTTCCTAAATTTTTGTGAATTTTTCTGAATTTTTGTGAAATTTTCTGAATTTTTCTGAATTTCTCTGAATTTTTCTGAATTTTTCTGAATTTCTCTGAATTTCTCTGAATTTTTCTGAATTTTTCTGAATTTTTCTGAATTTTTCTGAATTACAAGGTGTACAAAAAATTTAGAGTTGTTTCCCCCGGCCTGGCCCGCTGTCACGTGATCAGCTGCGACGGACAGTTTTTTGCGGGATTCGATCGGGCCGTGTCTGCGAAATTTGCATCGACCAGCTGATGAAGCGGTCACGTGATTTTGCGTAGGTTGGCGCTCCGCTCTGCAGAATAATTGCACGACGAGACACGTGGCCGTCACGTGCGGCGGTGCTAGACCGGTGCACACCGTCTCGTGACGTCACGCCGAACCGCTCAGCTGTTCGGCAGAAAATGTTACTGAGTGTGTCAGTGCCGGTGTGGCGTTCTAATCTACTTTGGGGCTGGCCCCAATGCATTTTAACATTCCTGGATGCTGGATAATTCGTTTTTTAAAACAATGTCATAAACTACTAAAATTCTAATTTTTTTTTTTAAATAATAAAAATCAAATCTTATACTCTAAAGTTCCGAGTAGTTTTCATTCTGGCAGTCGTGTGGCCCGTGAGCTGCAGCTGAGTCGCGGACGGGGCGGTACGCGAGCTGAACCTTAGCGAGCTGACGCTTACGTGACCAGACGCAGGCACACAGCGCAGCGCCTGGCAGAGCCTGCCTGGCCTCCGCGCCAGAGCTGCGTCTGTTGACGACTCCTGGCGGGGCGGGCTTGTGCGTCTGCCCCGCCCCGCCCGCCTCGCCAAGGCTGCCTGCATGCGTCTGATGTATACAACTTTGTCCGGAGCCCGCCCCCGCCCCGCCCCGCCCCGCCCCGCCCGCGGCCCCTCGGGAGGCTTATCGCTCTGCGTCGTGCGAATAACGCCGCCGTGTCCTTCCCCCGCGCCCCCGCACTGCCAATAAGCGCGCCCGTACTGCCTCAACTGCGACTCGCCGGCCGGCTCGGCGGTCGTGTCGGACCTGCAGGTGACACCGGAAACCCAAACGTGTGTTAATGTCACACACGAGGGGGAATTCACATCGGAAAATCTTGTACAGACTACTCGGTATTACACGGTATTACACCAGTATTACACCTGTATTACTCACAAGATTTAATCACTTTAGAGCATATTCTCGTGTTTTTCGGTACTACATTACGTGTATTACGGCGTAATACATGGATCAGGTGTACAGTGTATTACGGAAGTGAATTCCCCCTCGGTCACACGCTTGTAGGAGTGTGAGTTTTCATCCCTACACTTGTCCATTCAAGTGTGCAAAATTCTTAGGGAAATTCACGCTTTTAATTGTTCAAGTGTACAAACCGAAATCTCCACACCTACAAGTGTGCGACATTCACACGCTTGGGTTGCCGATGTATTGTGTCCCACGCTGCGCTGCTGCGCCCGCCGAAAAAAAAAGAAAGAGTGCGTGAAACGCGCGCACACTCTGTTTATCTTTTTTCTGTTGCTGCCGCGCGTCCAGGGGCAGGGCAGGGGCGTGTCCAGTAGGGTGATTCCGCACAGTGGTTTCGTCTCTCTGTCCTTGTCGCACTCATGGAGCACGGCCATAAGGAGCAAGAGAGAGAGAGAGAGAGAGAGAGAGAGAGAGAGAGAGAGAAAGAGAGAGAGCTCTACTAAACGCTGTTCGGAATCACCCTGCAGGAGGAGGACGGGTTGGACTAAAATCCTCCTCTCGCTTGCTGCGATGGAAAATCCCCGCGGCTGAAGCCGTGGGCAGCGCAGCGGGCCGGAGCTGGTCCCGCCAGAGCTCGCTGCGCTGGGCTGGGGCCTGCAGGGTGATTCCGAACAGCGTTTAGTAGTGTCCTCTCTCTTGCACCTTATGGCCGTGCCCCATGAGTGCGACAAGGACAGAGGGACGAAACCACTGTGCGGAATCAGCCTACTGGAGCGCGAGTGAGTGGTGGGTGTAGGAAGTCAAGTCTGCGACTCGCTTCCCGTCCCGTCTCATTCTAACACGAAAGGGAGGGGAGGGGTCCAGGCCGGACCCGCGCGCGCCGACCCGACCCGACACCGGCCGTCCTGCAGTGTGTTGAACCCGTGCCCGCCCCGCCCCGCCCCGCCCCGCCCCGCCCCGCCCCGCCCCGCCCCGCCCCGCCCCGCCAGGTGCAGGGAAGGCCATGTGCGAGGGCGCGAGGCGAGGGGCCTAACTCCGCGGCGCTGCCGGTGCGGCCGATGAACGCACGGACGGGACGCGCGCTGTAAAGCGCCTGCCGGGTAGGCAGTCCCGCATGACCTCCGTGTCGTGCCGCGCGGCCTACCCGTGTCCCGTACAGGCGGCCCGGCCGGCAGGACGCGGCCGCTACCGCTGCAGCTGCAGGTGTGGGCGGGGCGGGGCGGGGCGGGGCGGGGCAGCGAGCCGTGTGGGCACCCTAGCCGCGGCGCGACGCGGCGCTGGAGGACGCTGGCGTCCTGTGCTGCTGTACCAGTCACCAGTCGGCTGAGCTGGCGCTGCGCGGCGCGGCGCGGTGGTGTGGCTTCAGTATGTAGCCTAGAGCCTAGAGCGGTTGGCTGAGGCTGGAGGCGTGCGCCACCATGGCCAGCGCAGTACGTAGCCTGGCCTGCCTGGTGCTGGAGCGTGCTGGAGCGTGCTGGAGCGTGCTGGAGCGTGCTGGAGCGTGCTGGAGCCACTCTTCTGCCGCTCTGCTCTGCAACACCGACGCGCAACACCCCGATTGGCATGCTGACGTTTCTTTCTCTCTTCTGTTGCAGCTGGTGTCGATGAGCGAGGAGCTCCGGAGAGCCCTGTACGCCACGAACTCTGCCAGCTTCGACTTCGAATTCCTCGTCCCCGACCTGGTCGGCGTGACGGAGATTCTCACTGAGGACCACCGCAAAGAGTTATGTCGGCATCTTCCTGCCCGAGCGGAAGGTGAGATACAGCTCCGTTTCTTTCTGTTTGATTTTTTTTCCCCGCTTTGTTATTTTTTCTTGTTTTTTTTTGGCCTGTTTTTTGTCTTTTTGAAATGTCTAATGTCTTCTTTGAACTCTTGTTGCAGGATATGTCTGGACTTTAGTGTTTAGCACATCACAGCATGGCTTCTCACTTAATTCTATGTACCGGAAGATGCAGAGGCTAGAAAGCCCTATTTTGTTAGTTATCCAGGACACTGATAACAATGTGAGTTACTCAACCAGTGGTCTTAAAAACGGTTCTCTAGAAATTATGACAGTTAAGCATTGTTTGAGAATTTTTTTTATAATTACAGGTCTTTGGCGCTTTGACGTCATGTGCTCTTAAAGTCAGTGACCATTTTTATGGAACTGGCGAATCACTCCTATTCCGATTCCAGCCTCAATTCCAAGTGTACAATTGGACAGGAGATAATATGTATTTCATTAAGGGCAACAATGAAAGCCTTGCTATTGGTGCAGGAGAGTAAGTACCTTCTCAGTAACTTTTAATTTGATCTAATTTTTACATCTTATTGATACAATTCTATTTTATTTTAGTGGACGATTTGGCTTATGGTTGGATGGTGATTTGTACCAAGGCCGTTCTCAATCCTGCAGTACTTATGGTAATGATCCATTATCAATCAATGAAGACTTTGTTGTCAAAACATTGGAGTGCTGGGCCTTTATTTGAATGGAAAATGTCAGCTGCGCAGCATGCTACCATTCCCAACTTAGAATACTAGTCGTCTTTTTAAATATTGTGCGTTAAACCTGCCTCGGTGAATTCTACGAATTTTTTTTAAGGATCATATCATATGTTTGTTTTTTATCCTCTCACCATACTAAATTTTGTTTTCTATCGAGACAAATTAATTTTGTTGTTGAGGATGTATCTCATTCATTTTTTTCCCCTTTACATGTTAACCACATGATTTGTGTTCAAATTTTATCGTCAACTCTGCATGAAGTAATCAATCAAGTATGCTTCAAAAAGTTTATTGCTTATGCATAACTTGAAGAAATTATTGTGTGAAGATAAATAATTCAATGTTGCTTTGACATGTTAATGCTTTATCTTAGAAAAGTACATGTTACCAGGCATAAATTTCATTTTAATTGTAGTAATTTTGGTCAAGTGATAACCTTCTTTGGAGCCGTTTGATTAGTGGTTTAATATTACAATTTTGCAAGTAATTCCAGATAGAGGGGACTTGTGTGTTGAAATCATTAGGGTGCTACTAAACTGAAATATGCAGGCATGTTATGTAATTTTGCTCTAGGTTCATTATTTTCATATTTGCTGTCAGTTGAAGTAGAATAGATCAAATTATTTTCCATAATGTTCATATTGCCCATGAAGGTATGAAATTGTAAAACTATATTATTCTATGAACATGTGTTTGACTGTGGTAGAGTTATATCAGAAACTAGTTGCTCAAAAGTTTCAATTCAAAGTAGTTACTAACTGTTGTGATTATGTCAATGTGCTTTACCTATCCTCTCTTTAGAAAGGGAGAGGACTAAGTTTAGGTAGTGTTTCAGAGTATTGTAAAAATAGTCAGGGGCTTTCAAAACCCCAAAACCAATCGTTATCAGTGCTTGTTACATCCCATTGGTAGAAAGAACCAATGGAAATCATTTAAGCAGTTCTACCTGCACACAGATAGTTGTAAATAGACTATAAATATGTGTATTATAAATACCTTTTATATTTATACTGTTTTAGAGTTTGTTGATTTTTTGCAACACAGCTTTGTTATCTATTAGTTGTTGCATAAATGTCATTGTATGTTTGGTTCATTCATATGTCTTTGTGAAGTTGTGTTAACTTTTTGTGATCATTCATTCACACTGAAGTAATTGTGTAGGACTCTATAAATTTGCATCATCATTGAAATATTTTGAGGAACCCCATTATAACTCTGTCTTTGCTGTTTTCATGTGAGTTTTGTCAGTTGGTATCACAAAACTTAGATATGTGGTTGCTTTCTCTCTGGATGAATATAGACATATTTAGTATCCACAAATGTTGTGAAATGTTTATTCATCAGAGCAAAGATAAAGTATTGCAGTGTACGCTTACATTTCTCTTACTAAGGTGGCGCTTAAAAAGCAACTGTCATAGTAAGTTTTTGTAGTACAAACTCTATTTTATATATTGTTATGGACCAAAACAATAATTTGTCTTATCCTTTCTCTCCTAATAGTCAATAAAATGCTTGACGAATGAGCTTGTTTCATTTGCATTTGCATTTCATTGCAATTTTTTTGGAATTTGATGCTGTAATTGCTTTGGATTGAGAAAAGAGAGAGACGGGATTAGGCTGAGTCAATGGAAATATACAATGCAAGAGAGTTATGGGGATCAAGATACTAAATACTTAAAAGCTATGCTGATCATGTATATACTAGTGGATGTCTGTAGTCAAACAATAATAAAATTTAGATCTTTAAATAGAAGAGACCATTGCAATCCGAAAGGGGGTTGCCTTCTCTTTTGTGTCAAAATATCATGGCGTGGCGTGCAGTAGACTTAGCTTTATGTGTGTTATCTGTGCAGAATTAGAGGAAAGAAAAGTATTTTCCAGATTTCATTTAAATTGTATCTTTTAATTATTGAAATGGTACCCATATTTCTCC
Source organism: Frankliniella intonsa (assembly GCA_033675135.1). NCBI lineage: Eukaryota > Metazoa > Arthropoda > Insecta > Thysanoptera > Thripidae > Frankliniella > Frankliniella intonsa. The sequence goes on from CM066259.1 coordinate 1,045,873, forward strand.
ATGTGTCAGTCATACTTGGATCAGAATCTAACTATCGTTATTTTTGAAGACTTTAAACCAATGCCATAATCTGTCAAACCCTAATATTTGTGTTAGGATGTGCCATGATAAAAAAATTGTCTTTCTGAATCAACCCATTGCAAGTCTTCTGATATTTTAAATTTTATCTATTTATTTATTTGTTCTGTGGAGTTGTTTTGCACCTCCTAGTCTTGTGGAGATTATTTACAATCTGTCGTCAGGTTTGTAACTCTTTTTTCTTCTTCTTTTCTTTCTTTTTTTTCTTTTTTTTTTTTTGTCATCTTTTTTTTCCCAGCCTTTTTTTTTTCCTGTTTTGTTGAGTTTATGAGATGGTGTACTTTTGCGAAGAGACTGAGAGGAATGTGGAGCCAGTAGTTTTACTTTCTGTTACTGTATATATGTAAAAATTTAACGTTATTAAAATACATTCACTGCACAACCTGCCTTAGCATTTTATTTGCCTTGTTTTGCCCTTTCCTTATTGTTTTGCTTGCCTGCTGCTTCTTTGTTTTCTTTTCTCTCTTACTTCTTTGAAGACAAGTTACGGGTTGGTTTGCAACTCATTTCGACTTGCTCAAATACTTCCTTGTCTTTTGTGTTTTGGAATCTAAATGCTATCCTTTCCTCAAGAAAGCTCTTTGCCTTAAAAATAAAAGTTCACATTGCTTTCCTTGACATAGAAATGTCTAAATATCTATGTTTTGTAATGTTATTTAATTTCTAGCAGAAGATGGGTGGGAGGTGATAATGTGGATGAAAGTTGTGTAGTGCTTTTAAGTGTTTTGCAGGGTCAATGTTTTAGGCAGCTCATAATAGAGCTTTGTGTATTTGCTGCATAACATTCATATTTCATCAGAGATTCTATCTGTACATAGAATGTGATTTATATTTTTATTGTACAAAATCAGAGCCTCTTTGAGGATTTTTCTAGAGGATAGCTCTGTAGAACACTTTTGATTGGTGTTGGAGATTCTTGAATATGACATTTATGAACATGAGTGATAGTCAATTGCGGCTGAATTTCTTTTCTATATGGTGAACTGTACCCTCATAACTTCTCATTCTTATTTTTTCATTTGGAAAAAAGAAAACCAAAAACAATGACATAATATTCCTTAGAGACTTTAGATCAATTTCTCTCTACCTGTCAAGTTTGGTAACTGCTGTTTCTTATTTCCTTTTCATGAAATTGTGAGATATGTGAGGAACAAGTATTGTTATCCGACCAGCAGTTTCCGTCTAATATTTAATTTCAGGAAAGCATAATCATGAGTTTTTCAGCTCTGGGAGTACAATATGTATCATTTAATCTACCCCAAGGGGATGGTGTGGAGAAGCCAGGAGTGGTTCTGATGTAAAATTCATTGTGTATTTCATTGAATTTGGTAACTAAAAATTGTAATGCTTTTTTGGCCACAAACATATGTCACTTTCACTTTACCAGGTAAGGTGAGATGAATGTGGGAGCTAATATAGTAAGATGTTAGATTTTGTGTGTAGGAGTCTTCTGCTGGGATCAACCTATCTATCTTTAAAAAGGCCTGTACCTCAATTACATGATCTTCATGATCAGACAAATTTTAATGCCTACTGTACTGTGTAGTACCTGAGTGTTGCTGCCAATTCCGCATAGCATTATACTGTACATGACAGACAAGCTGCAGTTTTCATAGAGATTTAGATATAGTTTGGGAATTCTTTGAGGATAAATTTAATACAGGACAAAGATATGGAGGGTGAGTTTGCTCTTGATTAGAAAATTACCGTTCATATGCTTCCTCCTAAAACATGCTTTAAGTAATTGCAGCTCTTACAGCCTTTAGATAATTGAAAGTGTTCAATTTTCTTTAAAATACCTCCTTGATTTCAAAAGTTAAGTAAGGAACATGAACAGACGCCAACTGCATGGGAAGTGTCACTGGTCATGAGCTCTTATGCATTTGTTGTATGGCAGAGGAGAGCACAAGCAAATCAACCATTAAATTTATATTGCTTTAGTCATGTTTTATGTACAATAATAATAAGTCTGTCAATAGTACTTACTAATTACTAGCACTAATAATACCTACATGTAATTTAGTACAATGCTGATCTTACTTAGTCAATTGTCTTGTGATTTCTTCAAAAACAAAAAACAAAAACAAAAAAACAATTAAATTAGAAAAACAAAAGGATTGTGGAACAAAATAATTTGAAAGGACCTGCAAGACATGTTGCTTCAATTTTTTTCTTATCTTGAAAAAGTAAATGAAATTAAGTTGTCTAGGTTTACATTGTTGAGGAGTTTCAAGTATAGCTGTACAGTCAAATATGTTTGAATCATAATGAGCTCTAATTACGCAGATAGATGCCCAAAAGTTATATCATTTTTACAAGGACCAAATGATTGGTTTCAAACTATATCATTCTCAGGCATAATATTTCTTTTACAATCTGATTCCTATCTTTGTTATTGCAGCCAGAATGCAATCGGGTATGAAATATTTCTTACTGAACTAATCGCAAAACACTTAGGACTACTAACATTACCCAATGTCAATTAGCTCTCAGACTGATATGCATGCTTCATTTTGCGTGTCACGTCCACGCTATTAAGTGTGCCCAATTAATGTGTCAGTCATGGCTGCACAAGTATATGGTGGGAAGTACTTCAAATTCTGAGATCAATTTCTAAATCTTGACATGCTGAGAGTTCAAGTTGTTTATTTTAAAAATTTTAAAATTGTCAAGAACTAAGTGCCACACCAAAATAAAAGCTCTATATTCATTATGCAGCATGCTTATGTACTGAAAGTACTTGAGATAAATTTTTCGGAAGTAAAATTATATCAGATAGTCCATAGTATATGATTGGTATTGATCTGACTATAGAACATTTAAAGAACAACCATGTAATGATAGATACTGCCTTGGCTTCTTAATTTAATGTTAAATTGAGAAACTCCGTTGTTGAGCATTTGCAAACTCACTGCCTGCATTCTTAGCGGCATTGTAATTGTACGCTTATAGAGAACTGTTCGCTACTGCGATTCTTAGAGGCTGTGAAACCATTTAAGTATCTGGGAAATGAAAAATACCGTGTTTGGGCTTTACCCTTTTTATTTTTCCTGAATTATTTCAAGGTGCACATGTGTTTGAAACTTGATGAAATGTAAACATTGGGGGAGAAATATGGTAAAGGCACTAATTTGAAACAGTATTCCAAATTTGTATGATTTGCAAGACTACAGGTGATCTTGTATCAATGCGTCACTGAGTAAACAGTTGTAAATTGTGTGAAGTTAGTTGTAAATAAAAGTGATAGTCAAGTAAAGTATCGCGTATGATCTCAGCAAACAGCCAGCCACCCCAGCCAAGACACCTGTCTCTACCCAAACTGTCGTATGAAATGAACCACAAACTAGCAATTACATATGCATAAGTTACATAGAAGAATACGGGCCATAATTGTCTCGCTAAACAGAATGGGAAAGGAGAGAAAGAGAGTGCGGTCTTTCTTTCTGGCCATTTCTGGCTGCCAGGAAGGGGAAAGGGGGGGAGGGGGATTTGTCTACTGCTAGCAAGTGGTTTAGCAGCAGCAGCGCCATCTGCTGTGAAATGCTGTAATTCGAGTTGGCGGGTTGCTTCGCCGCGACCGTTACCGAATTTGAGTTTGAATTGAATTGTGTATACAACGCAGTGCTGTTTTATCTGTCGAGAGTTACTATTGTAAATATAGTAGGATCATCTTGAGCCGGACTCACAGTGAACATTTCAGGAACGTCTTCATTCTAAAACGTATAAGATGTCTGCTCGTAAAACAAAGCCGCCGCCCAAAATTCAAAAGAACCAGAATCTACAAGTTTTCGTTCGGTGCAGGTTAGATTACTTTTATTCTTGATTTATTTCTGTACAATATTGTGACGTATAATTTTGTTCTACCTTTATTTTTCTATCTTTCATGTGTTCTGTTTAGGCCGTTAAATACAAGTGAAATCAGTCAACGTAGCAGCTCAGCTGTTGACATCAATGGCCCAAGAGAGATTGCTGTGCTACAAAATACTCCAACTAACACCAAAATAGCAAGAACGTTTTTGTTTGATAAGGTGTTTGGTCCATCAGCGTCTCAAGTGGGTATGGTTGTTTTGAGCTTCTCCTTCACAAGACATCTGTGTTCATTAACTTTTCTTACCTTCTTGTGTTTAGAGTGAAGTCTATCGGAATGTCGTGGAGCCCCTTATATCCGATGTTTTGGCAGGTTTTAATTGTACTGTATTTGCCTATGGGCAAACAGGCAGTGGAAAAACTTTCACCATGGAAGGAGATTTTGCCACTCAAAAACTACTCTCTCCGGTAAGGGGAATGCTTTTGTACCTAAGGTGCCCTAATTGCTTTGATGAATTTTGCTTGAAATGACTGTATTGTCTTAGGAAGCAAATACAGGTCTTATTCCTAGAGCTATGTGTGCCCTACTTGATGAGCTGCGTGTTCTTCAAGCTGAGTACACAGTTCGTATATCCTTAATGGAGCTTTATAATGAAGAGTTATATGATTTACTTTCTGCTGATGAAGTTCCTCCCAAACTTAGGTACAGTCTGACAACTTGCTTGTTTGAAAATATTTGAACTTACTTGAAGTATCTGTATTCTATCTTTCTCTCATTTTAGGCTGTTTGATGATGCCTCCAAAAAAGGATCTGTTCTTGTTCAAGGATTGCAAGAAGTCATGGTCCACACTCAATCACAGGTGCTGGAGGAACTTCGCAAGGGATCTGCTAAGAGACGGGTGGCAGCTACTCTAATGAATGCTCATTCCAGGTGAAATAAAATTCTTATTTTATTTCCTTTCTATTAGTTTACCTGTTTTACACATTAAGTTTGTATTTTCTTCCCTTTAGTCGGTCACATACCATTTTCACTGTAACTATCCACTTTAAAGAAAATTCAGCAGATGGAGAAGAATATCTGCGAACAGGAAAACTAAACCTTGTAGACTTGGCTGGCAGTGAAAATATTGGTAGATCTGGATCTTCAGACAAGCGTGCTCGGGAGGCTGCAAGCATTAACCAATCTTTGCTTACACTTAGTAGAGTTACGTCTTGCTTGGTTGAGCACCAACCCCATATCCCTTATCGAGAATCTAAACTAACCAGGCTCCTCCAGGATTCATTGGGTGGTCGTACTAAAACTTCCCTAATTGCAACTATTTCTCCAACACATCTAAATATTGAAGAAACAATAAGCACTCTAGACTATGCCCTTCGAGCAAAGTGTGTGTCCAATAAGCCGGAGGTCAATCAGAAAATTTCTCAAAATGTTTTAATGAAGGTAAAGTCTGAAAAGGGTTGATGTGTATTATGGTGCTGAACAAGAATGCCACTGAATTTTTCTACTCAATTTCAGGAATACACAGATGTAATTGAAAGTTTGAAGAAGAAACTTGACAGACACAGAAATGGTTCTGGAGTTTATGTTAATGATGAAAACTATAGGCAAGTTGTGGAGCAAACTCAAGCAAAGAATAAAGCAATTTGTGATTTAATTGAAAAAAATCGCAGTATTTGTCAAAGAATTAAGGAAGCTGAAGTAATCTTTCCGCATGCCTTACTATTACTATTTAATCTGTGCTACCTTGTTTTACCATTAAATTGAAACAAAATCTCATGTATTTCAGGAAACATTTGCAGCCTTGTCAAAAGGCAAAGAAGATTGTATTAAAAATCTGGAAAACGTCAATCAAACGATTCTCCAAACGAAAGAAGAAATTGATCTTGCAAATAAAGTTCTTGTTGATGCCCGAGTTGAGCAAAATGAAGCTGTGAAAATATTGAAGGATGTGAGCAATAAGGAAAATGAATTGAGGATGCAGGCTGAACACTATGTGACAGTGATTGATTCTGCTTATGGTGATGCAGAGAAAATACACAGGAGACTTGACTTTTCAAGGTTGTCGAAAATTTAGAAGCTCTTCAGATTACAGTGCTTTTTTTTTTTTTTCTCTGTCTGCTCTTATCAAGTGCTCTTTCTTATTCCAGAGGTGTTATTTCAGAAAATAAAGTTGTGCTCCAAAATTTGAAAGAAAAGGCTAATTTCTACAAAGTTTCTGTAGGAAGGTTGAGAGATGTATTGATGGAATCAAGAACTTTTCTTCATAAACTCTCTGATTGTGTTGGTTAGTTCTATCAACCCTTTACAAAATTTTAATGGTTTTAGTTTGATATAACTAATTTTAAGTGAACCTTTATTGCAGACAAACTGGCTGATAATGGAAAATTAAATGTTGGTGTTTTTAAACAAGCAGTCAATGAGCAGCTGCAGAAAATTGCAGTCACCATAGAAATCTGCAAGAAATTATTATGTGTTCAGGTAGGACACTTTTAAAACTTTCATTGGTTATTTTTTACTCGTTCTTTACCACCCACCTTCACCTACTAGGTCGTAGTAGAACGAGTATTGTTCTCAGTGCAGTGTAACACCTAAACATGATTCCATTATCACCTCAGAACACAGAATACCTACAGACATAACACTTATACCATTTGAGACTGGAAATGCTGGTGTTGCTACCAACTATGAAGTATTTTTTGAGTTTAATAGTATTTTTTTGAGAACTCTTAACAAATTTGGCTGATTTTCATTCTAAGTCCCAGCACCACACATTATTGGTGCATCATGAAAACGTATAGTAGAGGAAGTGAGTGAATTCTGAATACAGTTTTGCCATTTTCAACAATAAATAAAAATGTTTTATCAATAGAACTTTTTTGAGTTTCCTAGCATTTTTCAGAGTTTAGTTAATACAACTAGAAACTTGGGGAAAAATTCTAAGTCCCGCCTGCGCGTAATGTATTGTTGGCCGGTGACAATGGCCGGTCGAGAGGCGTAACGGCCAGGGTTGAGCCCAACGCGGACGTCGGGCAGAGCCCAACATCATACAAAACAGTATACACAAATTTCATAGATGCTAGCAAGACCAGCATTTCCAGTTTCAATTGGTATAAGTGTTTTGTCTATAGGTATTCTGTGTTCTGTGATAAAGATGCAATCATTTTAAGATGTTACACTGCACATCTAAACTCTTGCTATTGGAAGAGTCGTAAAGAACGAGTGCCCATTTTACCACAAAAGTAATTTTGTGTTTTCTTCTCCCTTGTTTTATTACTATTATTATTATTTTGGTTTCTACTGACATGACTACAACAATTCTTGCCTTTCACTTCTTTTCAGGTCAACAATATGAAGATCCTTATTGGAAAAAGTGTGGCGAATCTTAAAGATTACCACGAGGCTCAAATCCTGACTTCGAAGAAAATTGTCCAAGTGCTAACAGATGCCATTTCAAGTTATGACAATCTTGTGTCACTTCTCCCTCAGCAAAGTGCAAGTTTGCTTGATTTTCTTCAAGAAAGTGTAAGTACTGCACCATTTAGCATTGCATTTTGGACATGGTCTCCTAACTTGATAATTTTTAAGAATTTTATATGCCCCTCAGGTTGAGAACTTGAAGGTGGACTTACAAAAGCAGGTCAATCAAGTGCAAGAAAATATTAACTTTTCTTTGTCTGTATCTAAACGTAACACTGAAACACTTGGAAAACTTTTAGATAATCTATTATTACAAGAAGAAGTGACTCAGTCTAAGGAGCATCTCCAGGTATTATTTCATTTATACAGCAAAGAACTGATTTTGCTTCATGAGCTTTGTTAAATTTCAATGTTTGTCAAATTCCAATGACTTATTCAGTTGATTTATTCTTCCCGTAGTTGATGGTCAAAAACAGATCAGCAATTGATAAATTGTTCTTGGACAGTAGAAATGAGATCAGTCATCATACGCTTGAAGTTAAAAAGATTCTAGCAACAAAGGAAAACCTACTATGTGAAGTTAAAAACAAATTGTGCGCCACAGTTGATTATCACAAACAACAACCAACTGAAGTTCTTTCCCTTATCAGTGAATTGAAAAGTACAATTGCTTCATCAAAAACCAATCTTCAAAATGGATTATCTAACAAAGATAATACAGTAAGTTTTTAATCTTGATATGAGCTCCCACAAGACCTTGCTAATGTGATTTTATTTTTATTTCATTATTTTTATTATTATCATTAATTAGATGAAGGAAACATTAACTGAGCTTGGTGCTATTGCAACTAAATGTAAAGATGATGTCCCTAGCCTTCTAAATTCGGACATGCAACCCTCTACCACACAAATTATTAGTGACTTCAAACATGTTTCTTCAGAAGGTTCAGTCCAGATTAAATCAGAAGTCAGTTCACTGATGGTAAGTATTCAATTTCAGTTCCATTCCATTTGCAGTTGTAAACTTGACTACCATATTAAAAATGCTTTCAATTTTTAATAGAGTTCAGCAGAAGACATTGCAAAGCTGCAAAAGACTTTTGCTTCAAATCATGAAAAAATTCAGCCAATGAAAACAAGTTATGTGGAGAAAGAAGATGAACTCTTAGGCATATTCCTTGATAGTATCAGCTCAGCCAAAACTGAGTTTCAAGGTCATTATGAAATGGGGAAAAAAGAAATCAGTGATATTCTATCATTGAAAATAAGCCAAGATGCTCAAACTGGTTAGTAATTTTTTTTTCTTAGCTTTCTGTTCTAAATATGTACTTACAAAGTTATGTAGCTATTCCACTGATGTTTTTCAGGTCTAACACCTGTCCGAAGATCTTATGGGGACATACCGGCACCTTCCTTCTTGCCATCTCCAATTAAACGATCTGCTAATTCAAAAATACAGAGAGCTCCATGGAAAAAGCTTCTTAAAAGCCCCAGGGTGAGTTTTTAATCATAAATCATGCACATGCACCTTATGAAAAATATTTTCTTTGACTGAATTTCTTTCAGAAACCGCTTCTTTCTATGAACAATCTAAGTGATTTGAATGATGATAGTAATGATGGTATGGCTTCAGATTCAGAACTATCATCATCTCGTAAAGCATTTGAGCCATACAAACTGCAGAAGGCCTCATCTTTGTGTGATCTTCGTTCTAACTCTAAGTCTGGAACTGTATTTCACCGTCCACGTATCCCAAAAAAGATTGTTCGTTAGCATCAGATACCAGATTTGTCTAATTTGCAGTTATGATATTGTAGCATAATTTTATTATAATAGCTCTTTTATTTTGAGGACAATGAAAAATCAACATTTTAGTCTTAAGAAAAAATGGTAATATTGTTTTTTATTAAAGTTTTTAAACAAAAATATTTTTTCTGGTGTGTTCTTTACCTTTTGCTTTGGCACCAAAGGGGATGCTTCAGGAGAAGGTAGAGGGTATATTTCGATCGACTTTGACCCGACTTCACATGGACAGTGGTATCGCCCTTGCCTCCCGTCCCAATAGTAACTAGGCTGTTGTGACGTTTTGCCTGTTCGATCCCACCCGAGACTTCTTTTTTTTTTTTCCCATGTAAACGCCGGTTTTTGGACAAACCAGCCCTCATGGGTAGGACTAGGGGTAAATCAGAGTCCCCTGCACAACACCCGTCACATTTGAGCAAAAAAAAGAAAATAATTAAAAAAACCAAGAAGTACTCGCCCGGGACTTGAACCTGCTCGTGAGAGTGCTGGGTGGGTGGGCTTTTTTTTCTTGCCACACCAACTCTAGTTGAGTAACTTTTAGGCCTAGCCTTTGCAGTCCGATATCGGCCTGCTTGGACTTGCTACATGTTTTAAGGCTATAGCCTTTGCATTTTTACGATTTTGGGCCAAAAATTAATATTCTTCGAAATGACGGGGGTTGTGCAGGGGGACTCTAACGTACCCCTAGACCAACCCCCAAGGGTCAGTTCCTCCCAAAACCCGGTTTGTCTGCGAGGAAATGCAGTATTACTGATAGCGCGCAATGTGTTCGGGCGAGGTGGCTTAGGGGCCCATTTTCTCGCGAACGAAGTCCGGTATTGGACTCCTAGTAGTTGCGATGTGTTTTTTGGTCCCAGAAGAAGGTCACCTGTGAATTTGGTCGAAATCGGAGACAATTTTTCTTCGACCGAAAATCGCAAAAACGCAAAGGCTATAGAAATGACGGGGGTTGTGCAGGGGGACTCTCACGTACCCCTAGACCAACCCCCAAGGGTCAGTTCGTCCGAAAACCCAGTTTGTCTGCGAGGAAATGCAGTATTCCTTCTGAATCGTATTTTGAATGGCACTAAACCTGGCGGGCGAGTGACGTCAGTTTCTGCAGCCGGAGCCGGAAGCCGGAGGTGTTTGTTGTTTTCGGAGGGATCATGGCGGACGCCGGTGTGCGGCCTGTGCGGCAGAGTTTCGTAAGTGTAATTGTGATATTATTTGTTTTAAACGTAATATTCCTTAATTAATCAATAATTGGGAGGAGTGTGATATTTTTATATTTAAATATCACATATTTTATTGTTTCGGTGAGGACAAACTGAACATCCTCGCTCCTGTAATGGTTCCTCTTTCTGCTGAGTGCCTACCGTAAGGTTATAATTAACCATCAGCATTGGGTGTAACTTTTCAATGATATTCTTATTAGCGGAATGTCGTTATTTCCTTGAAACGCTGCAATTTTCTTGTAACACATTATGTAGTGCCCAAGGGAGGTTAGCTATGAAGGTTAGGTCTCAGGTTAGGTCAGGTTAGGCCTCATGGCTACACAATTGGTGAGGCTGAGGCTAAGACTATGGTTCATCCATGAAGCTCTTAATTTGGGCATTAGTGTGAATCAGAAATTTATTTTACGTTGCGTTCTTGTTTAAATGTGAAAGTGGGGGTGTCTTTAGTACTCTCTGTGAGGAAATCTTGGACCAGATGGATTCCGATTAGGCGACAGACAGCCCACAACAGTATTAGCATTTTCTATCAGGCACACTTGCGTGTTCATTTCAAAATCAAAGGGTTTTGTATTAGTTAACATTGGGGGGAAAATAGGGAAGCTAGGACTCTTGGCTGAGTCAGTAGGGCTTGTTGCATTAGTGGGTATCCTTCCACTTGAAATCGCAGTTCTGTGCTCATGATGATTCTTCTTCTTTGAACAATATTGCATCTTCGTAGTGAGAATAATTAAATGTAAATGAGATCTTTTCTTTTTCAAGAACTGAAAGTATTGTTTAGATATTTATCATTTGGAGTAAGTCATGTTCATTCTCAAAACGCCTTCTAGTTTTCAAACATACTTAATAATACAATAGTCTTGTGTAGATTTATTTGTTTTCAATGCAATATTGTTTAAAGTGTATGGCCAGTCACTCATCTTTATCCAGAATTTGTTTGTCAATTGTATAAATACTAGTTGTTCACTTATCGATCCTGTTTATGGTTGGTATCTTGCCAACTGATATCATGGAGTCAAGCCACTAACGTAGGGAGTCGCAAGGTCCGGTTTGGCGACACCAAGTCCGGGAGGATCCTGCCACCGCCTTGCAGCCGATTTCTTTAACAGTTTACGCATAGAAAGAATAATTTTTACGTCATATATAGGCACTGAATGGAATCTTTGAAGTTCAAGGACCATTAACATCACATTTAGAGAACCGTTATTACCTCACAGAAGGCATTAGTGCAGTATTCATTTTCACTCTGCCTTGTGGAGGGGGGAGCGCCGCCATGATAAATATGTCTGTCTCTCTCTAACGATCCTCCCGGACATCGGACCACGTTAACAGCGTTTTTTTTACCAAATTCTTTTAGCGTGAGAGTTAAAAAAATGTCATGGTTATGATCAGTGATTCTTAACGAATCGATAGAGTAGCTTGGTTTGACCTTTACTTCAAGGGATATATTCGGAAATCGTTTAAGAAAGGGAGCGTGCACAGAACCTTGCGACTCCCTACGTTAGTGGCTTGACTCCATGCTGATATCCATAAGAGATATCATCAGCATTTTATCGATGTGCAATTACCTTTCTAAGGTATTTGGCTTTTTAAAAATAATACTTGTTCACTTTTCCATCCATCTTATTTAAGGGTGGTATCTTGCCAACTAGTCAGATGCTGGATGCATTTAATAATTCGGATAGAGGCTTTTAAAGTAGTAAATCTTGTTTTGTGGAGAACAGAGATGAGTGACGGCTTTTGCTTACTGATATATGAGTGTTGCCCTGTTGCCCCTGTGTCTGCTGTTCTTTACTTGCTCTATTGCAAAAAGTATCCATTGAATGCTTTGTTTTGCGCCATTTGGCCTGCCTGCTTCCTCTCACTTTGACCTGGGCCAGACTCCTAAAGGTCAGGGTGTGAGGAGTAGGCATTTTAGTGGTAACCTTTCAAATCTAAATTTTTGCTTGCTTCCTCGCACTTTGACCTCGGCCAGACTCCTCATGGTCAGGGTGTGAGGAGTGGGTGTCTTGCTCTTGTACCTTTGAAATGTAAATTTTTGCTTGCTTTAAACTTGTTGTAGTTGCCCCCTCTTGCTGGCATGTTGACCCAGGCCAGACTCCTGAAGGTCAATGTGTTGGTGAGAGGGGGCAAATGAGAGGGGATTCCTCTCTCTTTGCTTTAGAATTTCAACTTTTGAATGGATACTTTTTTTACTGCTCTGTGCTCTGCTGTTTTCCCCTCTGGCTTTGGTATAATACGGCCTCCTGGAGTGGGACTTGTCTCACTGCTGGGTTCGAATCCCAGCGGGTCCTATGCCTCGCCTCGTCTGCCTTCCTTCTCTCTGAATGTATGAGAAATTTAGAGGAACACAGTGCTTTGTTTACAATTTTGTTTACACTTGTTTACAATTTTGTTGACATTTGTGCTGCTCTGCAATGGCCAATTTCTTCTTCTCTTTTTTTGGGACTTAGTATTTGGCCGGCTCAGTGTTCCTCTCACTTTGTCATACTGTGTCTTCTGCTCTTTGTTGTTGTTTACATTCATGCTGTGTTTACTTTTCAGCACTTGTACTTTTTTTTTTTTTTCTCCTCCTTGGTTGTTGCTTTTGGCTTTCCTTGCTCGAGCTGCTCATTGGTTTCCACCAGTGAGCTGCTCGAGCAAGGAAAGCCGAAGCCAACAACCAAGGAGGGGAAAAAAAGAATTATTGTTTTGTTGCCGATCTTCCACTGTTCCAAGTCCCAACTCAGCTGCTGCGCCTGCGAAGGCGCAGCAGCTGAGTTGGGACTTGGAACAGTGGAAGATCGGCAACAAAAAAAAATAAACAAACAAACAAACAGTTGAATAAAAAAAACAAGCTTTATTGGAAGAAGAACAAAAAGAAGCAATAGCAGCTGGCCAATGGGAGGCCTGCAAAAAAAGGCCCTTTTTTAGGCTATCTCGAGATCCCTATGTGATGCGGCCCAAGTAAAATTTCTGGAGGTCAAACAAAGTTCCATCTGGAAAAAACTAGTCAAATTAACTGTCAAGAGGAGTTTAATTAAAACCCCTCATAAACTGACTCTACGCAACAATCACTTCATATGAACTCAATCACAGCCGACGAGATGAAACACAGGACCCGAGAGCAAGCAGTGGCCTGGTGAACCTTCAATAACATGTCACTAAAGGAGCCCGAGAAATGCGTACCAGGACCTCGGGCCATTCCATGTTCCACTGTGACTGATCTCTCCTCCACATGAAGCAGTCGTTGCTCACATTAGCAAAAGTAAGTTCAAAGTAAGTTCATTGCTTGATGCTGAAGATCCCGTCTTGAGTTGATTTCTTCATTTGAAGATCGTTCACGGTTCTCATTTCCCCTTAGCGTCGTCTTGTCACCTGCAAAAAATAAATATGTATGAGAAGCAGTTCAAGAAAAGGGTATCATTTCATCACAAATTTCAGTTGATTTTAATTATTCTCCAATCATCTTTAGTATTGCAAATTGACACAGAAGTTTAATTTAATTTTAAGGAGTACTAGCATTCAAACAATCTATAATGAAGTCAAAGTTACATATACTCCAACAGGAACAAAATTTACCACAGCCACAGTGGCAACCAGACAGGTAAAATTCACTCCTATCATAAAGAAAGCTTCTAGTTATTGATAGCTGAGCAGACTAACAAACAGTTATTTTTTATCAACAGTAATAAAATCAACTTACAAGCTTTAAAGCAAATGTGTGATGCTATCCATTATGCTATGCAGTAAACTTATTTAACATGCCATGCATCTGTTACTATGGCAGCAACTAAAAAGCATACCAGGATTGTAGCATCAATTGAACCCCATGACCTGGGGTATTTCAATGGAGACAAAAGTACTAGCAGGAAAATCGCAACTTTCTATTGATATAACAACCAGCAAATGTGGCCATTAGTTTTGTTTTGAAAGCCAATTGTAATCTACTTCTTAGGGGAGTAGAAAAGAAATCAATCTGCAATTTGGCTTCAGAACAGTGGTGCCGTACTAAGTGAACTTTTTGAATGAAAGGAATCAGTTGACTTTTGTAACTAATGTCAAAGCTTCCCTCTACAGACAATTAATTTATTAATCTCTCATAGCTTTTACACCATTCTGCAAAACTGAAACAGTTCTGTCTGATCTGGACCTACTATCCAGGTTCTCAGTATCTAGTTTTCAGAGTAGTTCAGCCAACACAGTCAAAATCAGAATGTAAATTGAAGTAAAAAGGCACCACTCAATGAAATGTAAGCCATTATTGTCCCACTTCCAACTTTGCTCCAATTAACAGAATTTCAGATTTATCCAAGGCAATTGACAATTATATGTATAGATGCTTCAAAAAATTCTTTAGAGTGAGCAATCAAAAGATTTGTGTTGTCTTACTTCTCGAAAATCTTTCAAAATTCAATACCAAAACACACAACATTTCTTACCTTGAAACCAACAGCATGATCACAGCAGACTGAAAAGAGCAGAGGGGAGATCCAAGCGTTTCTTCGTGCTGGAGATCCTGTCTTGAGTTGGTTGCTTCATTTGAAGAAACTTCATGGTGCTTCTTTCCCCGTAACGTCGTCTTGTCACCTGCAAAAACAAATATGCATCAGAAGCAGTTCAAGAAAAGAGAATCATTTCATCACAATTCAGTTGATTTTAATTATTTATTGACACCCAAGTTTACTTTAACCTTAAGGAGTACTACCATTTAAACAATCTATAATGAAGTCAAAGTTACATATACTCAAATTTCAAATATAGGAACAAAATTTACCACAGCCACCGTGGCAAACAGGTAAAATTCACTCCTATCATAAAGAAAGCTTCTAGTTATCGATAGTTCTGAGCAGACTAACAGTTATTTTTAATCAACTGTAATGAAACTATCAAACAAATGGCCAATAATGTTGCTTAACTGAGCATCAAGTTATTTTTTATCAACAGTAATAAAATCAACTTACAAGCTTTAAAGCAAATGTGTGATGCTATCCATTATGCTATGCAGTAAACTTATTTAACATGCCATGCATCTGTTACTATGGCAGCAACTAAAAAGCATACCAGGATTGTAGCATCAATTGAACCCCATGACCTGGGGTATTTCAATGGAGACAAAAGTACTAGCAGGAAAATCGCAACTTTCTATTGATATAGCAACCAGCAAATGTGGCCATTGGTTTTGTTTCGAACGCCAATTGCAATCTACTTCATAGGGGAGTAGAAAAGAAATCAATTTCCAATTTGGCTTCAGAACAGTGGTGCGGTACCAAGTGAACTTTTTGAATGAAAGGAATCAGTTGACTTTTGTAATTTATGTCAAAGCTTTCCTCAACAGATAATAAAATTACAAATCTCTCATTGCTTTTATACCATTCAACAAAACGGAAACAGTTCTGACTGTCTGATCTGGTCCTACTATCCAGGTTCTCAGTATCTAGTTTTTGGAGTAGTTCAGCCAACACAGCCAAAATCAGAATGTAAATTGAAGTAAAAAGGCACCACTCTTAATAAAATGTAAGCCATTACTGTCCCACTTCCAACTTTGCTCCAATTAACATAATTTCAGATTTAGCTTAGGGAATTGACAATGATATGTATAAATGCATCAAAAAATTCTTTAGAGTGAGCAATCAAAAGATTTGTGTTGTCTTACTTCTCGAAAATCTTTCAATATTCAATACCAAAACACTCAACATTTCTTACCTTGAAATTAACAGCACAATCATAGCAGACTCCAAACAGCGGAGGGGAGATCCAAGCAGCTCCGTAACATTTAAAGACGTTAAATAACAGCTTCAATATATCATGTGGGTCAAGGTGTACTGGTGTACTCTGATGACTGGAGTAAAGCTGAATACCTGAAAACAATAAGAAATAAACTATTAGCATGAAAGGAAAGATAAGAGGGACGAGCAGATTGCAACAAATCTGATTGATTATAGAGCAGGGCTGAAACATGAAATACCCACCATGTGCTCAGAGACGTCACAGATGAGCACACCAGAGAAGAGATCTCAGCAACTCTTTGGAGGTGAATAGGGAGCATCAAGGGTAGGGTTTAATTGAACGAATGCGACTGGACAACCTGGAAGGAACAAACAATACTTATTAGCATGGCACGAAAGATCAGGAGAGTGACTAGCAGCCAGCCAGAAATGTGATGGATAATAGAGTGCAGGATAAACCAATAAATGAATTACACACCTTGACCTCTGTTCGTCATGTTGCAATGAAGTCTCCAACTTCAGACAAGGGATTACAAGCAGGCCAAAATATTCCAGCATGGATCGGCAAAGTCTTCAGTAGTGAGGGCCCGTCTGAGGAATCAGCATCCTGGGAAACAAATAAAGATAGCATCAATCAAAATGCAGAATGTTTCAAACAAGGCAAGATGATACAAAATGAAAATGCATTGTTCCTATCTTTTCCTATAAACAGTCCTATACTGAAATACTGAAACACATATTGTTTTATTTGGGATAGCCCTATTGGAATGCAGGCACAGGCACAGGCAAGTCCAAGTTGGCCTGCAGGCCTTGGAGTAAAATGGGAGCCCAATAAACGGGCTGCAAATTCGTTGGCTAACGAAAATGTTTTAATTTAGACAAGCCAGACAATCAGGGTAAGAACGATTACAATAAAGAAATTTCTTTACACATGGGAACCAAAAGAATGAAAGCTATAGGTTATCCGAACATCACCACGTGCACGTGGGCACGCAACGAAACACACCAGTCAAGGTGCGTCAAAGTCAACCAGTCCGGGAGCGAAATGAGGAGGTTAGGCCATGTGCTCAAGAGGTTATTTCTCAATCAGAATTAAAACTTCCGATAACTCACCAAAATTCATAGTGCAAAAGAATCCTTATGAAATACCAATAAAATCTTCTTATATAAAATATCTTCTTAAACTGAAGGATTACTCAGATAAAATTGGATAACTCCAAAACCTCCCGACAGCCCGGCAGCAGATGCGAGACAAGACTGCTCAGACCCAGACCGGAACGGAACCGGAGCGGAAGCTCACAAAAGTAGTCCCCAGGTGACAAGACAAGGAAGTAGTTCCGTGACGTACTGCAGCGCCGGGGAACTTGAGGTATGAGAAGAGTATGAGAACCGGAGCGTGCGGAGGCGGGAAAATTCAAATGGTAGCGGAGAGCAGACGATCGCTACAGCTGGGAGGCTGGGCTGGCTGGCCGGAGGCCGGCAGGGGTGGAAGGGGAGGGGAGGAGAAGAGAGGGGAAAAGTGGCCCTATCGTTTGGCGAGAAGCGGCTCCAGTGCGTGCAGCAAGGCACTGCCCCCGCGCGAAATTTTGAACCAGAGAAGCGCATGAGCCCTTCGGTCTGCGTCGAATCGTCGCAATTTTTCGCAGTAGATCCCGGTTTCTCGCAAACCCAACCCTCAGGGGTTGGTCTAGGGGTACGTTAGAGTCCCCCTGCACAACCCCCGTCACTTTGAAGCAACATTTCTTTTCGGCCGAAAATCGTCAAAATTCGAAGGCTATAGCCTTTGCGTTTTTGCGATTTTCGGCCGAACAAAAATTGTCTCCGATTTCGACCAAACTCACAGGCTACCCTCGGGGGTTGGTCTAGGGGTGCGTTAGCGTCCCCCTGCACAACCCCTGTCGCCTTGGAGCAAATTTATTAATCAGCCGAAAATCGTAAAAATTGCAAGGCTATAGCCTTTGCGTTTTTGCGATTTTCGGCCGAACAAAAATTGTTTACGATTTTGACCAAACTCACAGGCTACCCTCGGGGGTTGGTCTAGGGGTGCGTTAGAGTCACCCTGCACAACCCCCGTCACTTTAAGGCAATATTATTTTTCCGCCGAAAATCTTAAAATTAGAAAGGCTATAGCCTTTGCGTTTTTGCGATTTTCGGCCGAACAAAAATTGTTTACGATTTCGACCAAACTCACAGGCTACCCTCGGGGTGCGTTAGAGTCACCCTGCACAACCCCCGTCACTTCGGAGCAATATTATTTTTCTGCCGAAAATCTTAAAATTACAAAGGCTATAGCCTTTGCGTTTTTGCGATTTTCGGCCGTACAAAAATTGTCTCCGATTTCGACCAAACTCACAGGCTACCCTCGGGGGTTGGTCTAGGGGTGCGTTAGAGTCACCCTGCACAACCCCCGTCACTTCGAGGCAATATTATTTTCGGCCGAAAATCGTAAAATGCAAAGGCTATAGCCTTTGCGTTTTGCGATTTTCGGCCGAACAAAATTGTTTACGATTTCGACCAAACTCAAAGGCTACCCTCGAGGGTTGGTCTAGAGATGCGTTAGAGTCCCGGTACACAAGACCCGTCACTTTGGAGCAACATTATTTTCCGGCCAAAAATCGTAAAAATGCAAAGGCTATAGCCTTTGCGTTTTTTGCGAATTTCGGCCGAACAAGAATTGATTACGATTTAAGCCGAACTCACAGGCTACCCTCGGTGGTTGGTCTAGGGGTGCGTTAGAGTCACCCTGCACAACCCCTGTCGGTTTGGAGCAACATTATTCTCGGGCCGAATACGGTAAAAAGGCAAAGGCTAAAGCCTTTGCGATGTTGCGATTTTCGGCCGAACAAAATTTGTCTCCGATTTCGACCAAACTCACAGGCTACCCTCGGGGGTTGGTCTAGGGGTGCGTTAGAGTCACCCTGCACACACTCCCTTCCTTATGAGCAACATTTTTTTCTGGCCAAAAATCGTAAAAATGCAAAGGCTATAGCCTTTGCGTTTTTGCGATTTTCGGCCGAACAAAAATTGTCTCCGATTTCGACCAAACTCACAGGCTACCCTCGGGGGTTGGTCTAGGGGTGCGTTAGAGTTACCCTGCACAACCCCTGTCACTTTGAGGCAACATTATTTTCGGCCGAAAATCGTTAAAAATGCAAAGGCTATAGCCTTTGCGTTTTTGCGATTTTCGGCCGAACAAAAATTGTTTACGATTTCGACCAAACTCACAGGCTACCCTCGGGGTTGGTCTAGGGTGCGTTAGAGTCACCCTGCACAACCCCAGTCACTTCGGAGCAATATTATTTTTCGGCCGAAAATCGTAAAATTGCAAAGGCTATAGCCTTTGCGTTTTTGCGATTTTCGGCCAAACAAAAATTGTCTTCGAATTCTACCAAACTCAAAGGCTACCCTCGGGAGTTGGTCTAGGGGTGCGTTTGAGTCACCCTGCACAACCCCCGTCACTTTGGAGCAACATTATTTTTCGGCCAAAAATCGTAAAAATGCAAAGGCTATAGCCTTTGCGTTTTTGCGATTTTCGGCCGAACAAAAATTGTTTACGATTTCGACCAAACTCACAGGCTACCCTCGGGGGTTGGTCTAGGGGTGCGTTAGAGTCACCCTGCACAACCCCCGTCACTTTGGAGCAACATTATTTTTCGGCCAAAAATCGTAAAAATGCAAAGGCTATAGCCTTTGCGTTTTTGCGATTTTCGGCCGAACAAAAATTGTCTCCGATTTCGACCAAACTCACAGGCTACCCTCGGGAGTTGGTCTAGGGGTGCGTTAAAGTCCCCCTGCACAACCCCCGTCACTTTGGAGCATCATTATTTTTCGGCCGAAAATCGTAAAAATAGCAAGGCTATAGCCTTTGCGTTTTTGAGATTTTCGGCCGAACAAAAAATTGTCTACGATTTCGACCAAACTTACAGGCTACCTTTGGGGGTTGGTCTAGGGTAGCGTTAGAGTTACCCTGTACAACCCCCGTCACTTTGGAGCAACATGATTTTTCGGCCAAAAATCGTAAAAATGGTAAGGCTATAGCCTTTGCGTTTTTGAGATTTTCGGCCGAGAAAAAATTGTCTCCGATTTCGACCAAACTCAAAGGCTACCCTCGGGAGTTGGGCCAGGGGTGCGTTAGAGTCACCCTGCACAACCCCCGTCACTTTGGAGCAACATTTTTTTTTCGGCTAAAAATCGTAAAAATGCAAAGGCTATAGCCTTTGCGTTTTTGCAATTTTCGGCCGAACAAAAATTGTCTCCGATTTCGACCAAACTCACAGGCTACCCTCGTGGGTTGGCCTAGGGGTGCGATAGAGTCACCCTGCACAACCCCCGTCACTTTGGAGCAACATTATTTTTTTGCCAAAAATCGTAAAAATGCAAAGGCTATAGCCTTTGCGTTTATGCGATTTTCGGCCGAACAAAAAATGTCTCCGATTTCGACCAAACTCAAAGGCTACCTTTGGGGGTGGTCTAGGGGTAGTTAGAGTCACCCTGCACAACCCCGTCACTTTGGAGCAACATTATTTTCGGCCAAAAATCGTAAAAATGCAAAGGCTATAGCCTTTGCGTTTTGCGATTTTCGGCCAACAAAATTGTCCGATTTCGACCAAACTCACAGGCTATACTCAGGGGTTGGTCTAGGGGTGCGTTAGAGTCACCCTGCACAACCCCCGTCACTTTGGAGCTACATTATTTTCGGCCAAAAATCGTAAAAATGCAAAGGCTATAGCCTTTGCGTTTTTAAGATTTTCGGCCGAACAAAAATTGTCTCCGATTTCGACCAAACTCAAAGGCTACCCTCAGGGGTGGGTCTAGGGGTGCGTTTGAGTCACCCTGCACAACCCCCGTCATTTTGGAGCAACATTATTTTTCGGCCAAAAATCGTAAAAATGCAAAGGCTATAGCCTTTGCGTTTTTGCGATTTTCGGCCGAACAAAAATTGTCTCCGATTTCGACCAAACTCAAAGGCTACCCTCGGAGGTTGGTCTAGGGGTGCGTTAGAGTCACCCTGCACAACCCCCGTCCCTTGGGGGCAACATTATTTTCCGGCCAAAAAACGTAAAAATGCAAAGGCTATAGCCTTTGCGTTTTTGCGATTTTCGGCCGAACAAAAATTGTTTACGAATTCGACCAAACTTACAGGCTACCCTCGGGGGTTGGTCTAGGGATGCGTTACAGTCACCCTGCACAACCCCCGTCACTTCGGAGCAATATTATTTTTCGGCCAAAAATCGTAAAAATGCAAAGGCTAAAGCCTTTGCGTTTTTGCGATTTTCGGCCACACAAAAATTGTCTCCGATCTAACCAAACTCAAAGGCTACCCTTGGGGGTTGGTCCAGGGGTGCGTCAGAGACACCCTGCAGAACCCCCGTCACTTTGGAGCAACATTTTTTTCAGCCAAAAATCGTAAAAATGCAAAGGCTATAGTCTTCTCGTTTAAGCGATTTTCGGCCGAAAAAAAAATGTCTCCGATTTCGACCAAACTCAAAGGCTACCCTCGGGGGTTGGTCTAGGGGTGCGTTAGAGTCACCCTGCACAACCCCCGTCACTTTGGAGCAACATTATTTTTCGGCAGAAAATCGTAAAAATGCAAAGGCTATAGCCTTTGCGTTTTTGCGATTTTCGGCCGAACAAACTCAAAGGCTTCCCTCGGGGGTTGGGCCAGGGGTGCGTTTGAGTCACCCTGCACAACCCCCGTCACTTTGGAGCAACATTATTTTTCGGCCAAAAATCGTAAAAATGCAAAGGCTATAGCCTTTGCGTTTTTGCGATTTTCGGCCGAACAAAAATTGTTTACGATTTTGACCAAACTCACAGGCAACCCTCGGGGGTTGGTCTAGGGGTCCGTAAGAGTCACCCTGCACAACCCCCGTCATTTTGGAGCAACATTATTTTCCGGCGAAAAATCGTAAAAATGCAAAGGCTATAGCCTTTGCGTTTTTGCGATATTCGGCCGAACAAAAATTATCTCCGATTTCGACCAAACTCAAAGGCTACCCTCGGGGGTTGGTCTTGGGGTGCGTTAGAGTCACTATGCACAATCCCCGTCACTCTGGCGCAACATTATTTTTTGGCCAAAAATCGTAAAAATGCAAAGGCTATAGCCTTTGCGTTTTTGCGATTTTCGGCCGAACAAAAATTGTCTCCGATTTCGACCAAACTCAAAGGCTTCCCTTGGGGGTTGGTCTAGGGGTGCGTAAGAGTCACCCTGCACAACCCCCGTCACTTTGGAGCAACATTATTTTTTGGCCAAAAATCGTAAAAATGCAAAGGCTATAGCCTTTGCGTTTTTGCGATTTTCGGCCGAACAAAAATTGTTTACGATTTTGACCAAACTCACAGGCTACCCTCGGGGGTTGGTCTAGGGGTGCGTTAGAGTCACCCTGCACAACCCCCGTCACTCTGGAGCAACATTATTTTTTGGCCAAAAATCTTAAAATTACAAAGGCTATAGCCTTTGCGTTTTTGCGATTTTCGGCCGTACAAAAATTGTCTCCGATTTCGACCAAACTCAAAGGCTACCCTCGGGGGTTGGTCTAGGGGTGCGTTAGAGTCACCCTGCACAACCCCCGTCACTTTGGAGCAACATTATTTTTCGGCAGAAAATCGTAAAAATGCAAAGGCTATAGCCTTTGCGATTTGTGATTTTCGGCACAAAAAGTTTCGATTTCGACAAAACTTACAGGCTACCCTCGGGGGTTTGTCTAGGGGTACGTTGGAGTCACCCTGCACAACCCCGGTCACTTTGGAGCAACATTATTTTCTGCGAAAAATCATAAAAATGCAAAGGCTATAGCCTTTGCGTTTTTGCAATTTTCGGCCGAACAAAAATTTTCTCCGATTTCGACCAAACTCACAGGCTACCCTCGGGGGTTGGTCTAGGCGTGCGTTAGAGTCCCCCTGCACAACCCCCGTCACTTTGGAGCAACATTATTTTCCGGCCAAAAATCGTAAAATTGCAAAGTCTATAGCCTCTGCGTTTTTCGATTTTCGGCCGAATAAAAATTGTCTCCGATTTCGACCAAAGTCACAGGCTACCCTCGGGGGTTGGTCTAGGGGTGCGTTAGAGTCCCCCTGCACAACCCCCGTCACTTTGGAGCAACATTATTTTTCGGCCAAAAATCGTAAAAATGCAAAGGCTATAGCCTTTGCGTTTTTGCGATTTTCGGCCGAACAAAAATTGTCTCCGATTTCGACCAAACTCACAGGCTACCCTCGGGGGTTGGTCTAGGGGTGCGTTAGAGTCCCCCTGCACAACCCCCGTCACTTTGGAGCAACATTATTTTTCGGAAAAATCGTAAAAATGCAAAGGCTATAGCCTTTGCGTTTTTGCGATTTTCGGCCGAACAAAAATTGTCTCCGATTTCGACCAAACTCACAGGCTACCCTCGGGGGTTGGTCTAGGGGTGCGTTAGAGTCACCCTGCACAACCCCCGTCACTTTGGAGCATCATTATTTTTGGCCGAAAATCGTAAAAATGGCAAGGCTATAGCCTTTGCGTTTTTGAGATTTTCGGCCGAAAAAAAATTGTCTCCGATTTCGACCAAACTCACAGGCTACCCTCGGGGGTTGGTCTAGGGGTGCGTTAGAGTCCCCCTGCACAACCCCCGTCACTTTGGAGCAACATTATTTTTCGGCCAAAAATCGTAAAAATGCAAAGGCTATAGCCTTTGCGATTTTGCGATTTTCGGCCGAACAAAAATTGTCTCCGATTTCGACCAAACTCACAGGCTACCCTCGAGGGTTGGTCTAGGGGTGCGTTAGAGTCCCCCTGCACAACCCCCGTCACTTTGGAGCAACATTATTTTTCGGCCAAAAATCGTAAAAATGCAAAGGCTATAGCCTTTGCGTTTTTTGCGATTTTCGGCCGAACAAAAATTGTCTACGATTTCGACCAAACTCACAGGCTACCCTCGGGGGTTGGTCTAGGGGTGCGTTAGAGTCCCCCTGCACAACCCTCGTCACTTTGGAGCAACATTATTTTTCGGCCAAAAATCGTAAAAATGCAAAGGCTATAGCCTTTGCGTTTTTGCGATTTTCGGCCGAACAAAAATTGTCTCCGATTTCGACCAAACTCACAGGCTACCCTCGGGAGTTGGTCTAGGGGTGCGTTAGAGTCCCCCTGCACAACCCCCGTCACTTTGGAGCAACATTATTTTTCGGCCAAAAATCATAAAAATGCAAAGGCTATAGCCTTTGCGTTTTTGCGATTTTCGGCCGAACAAAAATTTTTTACGATTTCGACCAAACTCACACGCTACCCTCGGTGGTTGGTCTAGGGGTGCGTTAGAGTCACCCTGCACAACCCCCGTCACTTTGGAGCAACATTATTTTGCGGCCGAAAATCGTGAAAATGCAAATGCTATAGCCTTTGCGTTTTTGCGATTTTCGGCCGAAACAAAATTGTCTCCGATTTCGACCATACTCACGAGCGGGCGGGTTGGTCTAGGGGTGCGTTAGGGTCCCCCTGCACAACCCTCGTCACTTTAGAGCAACATTATTTTTCGGCCAAAAATCGTTAAAATGCAAAGGCTATAGCCTTTGCGTTTTTGCGATTTTCGGACGAACAAAAATTGTCTCCGATTTCGACCAAACTCAAAGGCTACCCTCGGGGGTTGGTCTAGGGGTGCATTAGAGTCAACCTGCACAACTCCCGTCACTTTGGAGCAACATTATATTTCGGCCAAAAATCGTAAAAATGCAAAGGCTGTAGCCTTTGCGATTTGAGATTTTCGGCCGAGAAAAATTGTCCCCGATTTCAACCAAACTCAAAGGCTACCCTCGGGGGTTGGTCTAGGGGTACGTTAGAGTCTCCCTGCACAACCCCGTCACTTTGGGAGCAACATTATTTTTCGGCCGAAAATCGTTAAAAATGCAAAGGCTATAGCCTTTGCGTTTTTGCGATTTTCGGGCGAAAAAAAAATTGTCTCCGATTTCGACCAGACTCACAGGCTACCCTCGGGGGTTGGTCTGAGGGTGTGTTAGAGTCCCCTTGCACAATCCCCATCACTTTGGAGCAACATTATTTTCCAGCAAAAATCGTAAAAATGCAAAGGCTATAGCCTTTGCGTTTTTGCGATATTCGGCCGAATAATAATTGTTTCCGATTTCGACCAAACTTAAAGGCCACCTTCGGGGGTGGTCTAGGGGTGCGTTAGAGTCACCCTGCACAACCCCCGTCACTTTGGAGCAACATTATTTTTCGGCCAAAAATCGTAAAAATGCAAAGGCTATAGCCTTTGCGTTTTTGCGATTTTCGGCCAATAAAAAATTGTCTCCGATTTCGACCAAACTCACAGGCTACCCTCAGGGGTTGGTCTAGGGGTGCGTTAGAGTCCCCCTGCACAACCCCCGTCACTTTGGAGCAACATTATTTTTCGGCCGAAAATCGTAAAAATGCAAAGGCTATAGCCTTTGCGTTTTTGCGATTTTCGGCCAAACAAATTTGGTCTCCGATTTCGACCAAACTCACAGGCTACCCTCGGGGGTTGGTCTAGGGGTGCGTTAGAGTCCCCCTGCACAACCCCCGTCACTTTGGAGCAACATTATTTTTCGGCCAAAAATCGTAAAAATGCAAAGGCTATAGCCTTTGCGTTTTTGCGATTTTCGGCCGAACAAAAATTGTCTCCGATTTCGACCAAACTCACAGGCTACCCTCGGGAGTTGGTCTAGGGGTGCGTTAGAGTCCCCCTGCACAACCCACGTCACTTTGGAGCAACATTATTTTTTGGCCGAAAATCGTAAAAATGCAAAGGCTATAGCCTTTGCGTTTTTGCGATTTTCGGCCGAACAAATTATCTCCGATTTCGACCAAACTCACAGGCTACCCTCGGGTTGGTCTAGGGGTGCGTTAAGAGTCACCCTGCACAACCCCGTCACTTCGGAGCAACATTATTTTCGGCCAAAAATCGTAAAAATGCAAAGGCTATAGCCTTTGCGTTTTTGCGATTTTCGGCCGAAAAAATTGTCTCCGATTTCGACCAAACTCACAGGCTACCCTCGGGGTTGGTCTAGGGTGCGTTAGAGTCACCCTGCACAACCCCCGTCACTTTGGAGCAACATTATTTTTCGGCCAAAAATCGTAAAAATGCAAAGGCTATAGCCTTTGCGTTTTTGCGATTTTCGGCCGTAAGTCTCCGATTCGACCAAACTCAAAGGCAGCTACTCTTGGCGTTAGAAGTCACCCTGCACAACCCCGTCACTTTGGAGCAACATTATTTTTCGGCCAAAATCGTAAAATGCAAAGGCTATAGCCTTTGCGTTTTTGCGATTTTCGGCCGAACAAAAATTGTATCTCGATTTCGACCAAACTCAAAGGCTACCCTCGGGGTTGGTCTGGGGGTGCGTAGAGTCACCCTGCACAACCCCCGTCACTTTGGAGCAATATTATTTTTCGGCCGAAAATCGTAAAAATGCAAAGGCTATAGCCTTTGCGTTTTTGCGATTTTCGGTCGAAATAAAAATCTCTCCGATTTCGACCAAACTCACAGGCTACCCTCAGGGGTTGGTCTAGGGGTGCGGTAGGGTCCCCCTGCACAACCCCCGTCACTTTGAGGCAACATTATTTTTCGGCCGAAAATCGTAAAAATGCAAAGGCTATAGCCTTTGCGTTTTTGCGATTTTCGGCCGAAAAAATTGTCTCGATTTCGACCAAACTCACAGGCTACCCTCGGGGTTGGTCTAGGGGTGCGTTAGAGTCACCCTGCACAACCCCCGTCACTTTGGAGCAACATTATTTTCGGCCAAAATCGTAAAAATGCAAAGGCTATAGCCTTTGCGTTTTTGCGATTTTCGGCCGAACAAAAATTGTCTCCGATTTCGACCAAACTCAAAGGCTACCCTCGGGGGTTGGTCTAGGGGTGCGTAAGAGTCAATTCTGCACAACCCCCGTCACTTGGGAGCAACATTATTTTCCGGCCAAAAATCGTAAAAATGCAAAGGCTATAGCCTTTGCGTTTTTTGGGATTTTCGGCCGAAAAAAAAACATTCTCCGATTTCGACCAAACTCACAGGCTACCCTCGGGGGTTGGTCTAGGGGTGCGTAAGAGTCACCCTGCACAACCCCCGTCACTTTGGAGCAACATTATTTTTCGGCCAAAAATCGTAAAAATGCAAAGGCTATAGCCTTTGCGTTTATGCGATTTTCGGCCGAACAAAAATTGTCTCCGATTTCGACCAAACTCACAGGCTACCCTCGGGGGTTGGTCTAGGGGTGCGTTAGAGTCACCCTGCACAACCCCCGTCACTTTGGAGCAACATTATTTTTCGGGCGAAAATCGTAAAAATGCAAAGGCTATAGCCTTTGCGTTTTTGCGATTTTCGGCCGAACAAAAATTGTTTACGAATTCGACCAAACTTACAGGCTACCCTCGGGGGTTGGTCTTGAGATGCGTTAGAGTCACCCTGCACAACCCCCGTCATTTTGGAGCAACATTATTTTTCGGCCAAAAATCGTAAAAATGCAAAGGCTATAGCCTTTGCGTTTTTGCGATTTTCGGCCGAACAAAAATTGTCTCCGATTTCGACCAAACTCAAAGGCTACCCTCAGGGGTTGGTCTAGGGGTGCGTTAGAGTCACCCTGCACAACCCCCGTCACTTTGGAGCAACATTATTTTTCGGCCAAAAATCGTAAAAATGCAAAGGCTATAGCCTTTGCGTTTTTACGATTTCCGGCCGAACAAAATTTGTCTCCGAATTCGACCAAACTCATAGGCTGCCCTCAGGGGTTATTCTAGGGGTGCGTTAGAGTCCCCCTGCACGATCCCCGTCAGTTTGGAGCAACATTATTTTCGGCCAAAAATCGTAAAAATGCAAAGGCTATAGCCTTTGCGTTTTTGCGATTTTCGGCCGAACAAACTCAAAGGCTACCCTCGGGGGTTGGGCCAGGGGTGCGTTTGAGTAACCCTGCACAACCCCCGTCACTTCGGAGCAATATTATTTTTCTGCCGAAAATCTTAAAATTACAAAGGCTATAGCCTTTGCGTTTTTGCGATTTTCAGCCGTACAAAAATTGTCTCCGATTTCGACCAAACTCAAAGGCTACCCTCGGGGGTTGGGCCAGAGGTGCGTTTGAGTCACCCTGCACAACCCCCGTCACTTTGGAGCAACATTATTTTCGGCCAAAAATCGTAAAAATGCAAAGGCTATAGCCTTTGCGTTTCGATTTTCGGCCGAAAAAATTGTCTCCGATTTCGACCAAACTCTCAGGCTACCCTCAGGGGTTGGTCTAGGGATGCATTACAGTCCCCCTGCACAACCCCCGTCACTTTGGAGCAACATTATTTTTCGGCCAAAAATCGTAAAAATGCAAAGGCTATAGCCTTTGCGTTTTTGCGATTTTCGGCCGAACAAAATTTGTCGATTTCGACCAAACTCACAAAGGCTACCCTCGGGGGGTTGGTCGGGGATGCGTTTACAGTCACCCTGCACAACCCCCGTCACTTCGGAGCAATATTATTTTTCGGCCAAAAATCGTAAAAATGCAAAGGCTATAGCCTTTGCGTTTATGCGATTTTCGGCCGAAAAAAAATTGTCTCCGATTTCGACCAAACTCAAAGACTACCCTTTGGGGGTTGGGCTAGGGGTGCGTTAGAGTCATCCTGAACAACCCCCGTCCCTTGGGGGCAACATTATTTTCCGGCCAAAAAACGTAAAAATGCAAAGGCTATAGCCTTTGCGTTTTTGCGATTTTCGGCTGAACAAACTCAAAGGCTTCCCTCGGGGGTTGGGCCAGGGGTGCGTTTGAGTCACCCTGCACAACCCCCGTCACTTTGGAGCAACATTATTTTTCGGCCAAAAATCGTAAAAATGCAAAGGCAATAGCCTTTGCGTTTTTGCTATTTTCGGCCTCTCCGACCAAACTCAAAGGCTTCCCTCGGGGGTTGGGCCAGGGGTGCGTTTGAGTCACCCTGCACAACCCCCGTCACTTTGGAGCAACATTATTTTTCGGCCAAAAATCGTAAAAATGCAAAGGCTATAGCCTTTGCGTTTTTGCGATTTTCGGCCGAACAAAAATTGTTTACGATTTTGACCAAACTCACAGGCAACCCTCGGGGGTTGGTCTAGGGGTCCGTAAGAGTCACCCTGCACAACCCCCGTCATTTTGGAGCAACATTATTTTCCGGCGAAAAATCGTAAAAATGCAAAGGCTATAGCCTTTGCGTTTTTGCGATATTCGGCCGAACAAAAATTATCTCCGATTTCGACCAAACTCAAAGGCTACCCTCGGGGGTTGGTCTTGGGGTGCGTTAGAGTCACTATGCACAATCCCCGTCACTCTAGCGCAACATTATTTTTTGGCCAAAAATCGTAAAAATGCATAGGCTATAGCCTTTGCGTTTTTGCGATTTTCGGCCGAACAAGCTAATCTCCGATTTCGACCAAACTCAAGGCTACCCTCGGGAGTTGGTCTAGGGGTGCGTAAGAGTCACCCTGCACAACCCCGTCACTTTGGAGCAACATTATTTTTGGCCAAAAATCGTTAAAATGCAAAGGCTATAGCCTTTGCGTTTTTACGATTTTCGGCCGTATCAAATCAAATTGTTTACGATTTCGACCAAACTCACAGGCTACCCTCGGGGTTGGTCTAGCGAGGTGCGTTTGATTAACCCTGCACAACCCCCGTCACTCTGGAGCAACATTATTTTCGGCCAAAAATCGTAAAATTACAGGCTATAGCCTTTGCGTTTTACGATTTTCGGCCGAACAAATTGTCTCCGATTTCGACCAAACTCAAAGACTACCCTCAGGGGTTGGTCTAGGGGTGCGTTAGAGTCACCCTGCACAACCCCCGTCACTTTGGAGCAACATTATTTTTCGGCCAAAAAACGTAAAAATGCAAAGGCTATAGCCTTTGCGTTTTTGCGATTTTCGGCCGAACAAAAATTGTTTACGAATTCGACCAAACTTACAGGCTACCCTCAGGGGTTGGTCTAGGGATGCATTAAAGTCACCCTGCACAACCCCCGTCACTTCGGAGCAATATTATTTTTCGGTCAAAAATCGTAAAAATGCAAAGGCTATAGCCTTTGCGTTTATGCGATTTTCGGCCGAAAAAAAATTGTCTCCGATTTCGACCAAACTCAAAAGACTACCCTTTGGGGAGTTGGGCTAGGGGTGCGTTAGAGTCATCCTGCACAACCCCCGTCACTTTGGGGCAATATTATTTTCCGCCGAAAATCGTAAAAATTACAAAGGCTATAGCTTTGCGTTTTTGCGATTTTCGGCCGAACAAAATTGTTTACGATTTCGACCAAACTCAAAGGCTACCCTCGGGGTTGGTCTTAGGGGTGCGTTTGAAGTCACCCTGCACAACCCCGTCACTTTGGAGACAACATTATTTTTCGGCCAAAAATCGTAAAAATGCAAAGGCTATAGCCTTTGCGTTTTGTGCGATTTTCGGCCGAATCAAGTGTCTCGTAATTTCGACCAAACTCACAGGCTACCTACAGGAGCTTGGTCTAGGATGCGTTTCAACAAATTTCTGCACAACCCCGGTCCCAATATTATTTTTCGGCCAGCGCAAAGGCATTTACAATTCCTTTGCAGCTCATCTTGCGAAGGCCGACCAAACTCGACCGATTGACCAAACTGAAAGGTCTAAAGGTGCGAAAGGAGTTGTTGCCCCTGCACAACCCCTTTGTCACTTTGGAGCAACATTATTTTTCGGCCAAAAATCGTAAAAATGCAAAGGCTATAGCGCTTTGCGTTTTTGCGATTTTCGGCCATCCATTAAGTATTTCCGATTTCGACCAAACTCACAGGCTACCCTCGAGGGGGTTGGTCTAGGGGTGCGATTAAGAGTCACCCTGCACCCCGTCATTTTGGAGCAACATTATTTTCCGGCGAAAAATCGTAAAATGCAAAGGCTATAGCCTTTGCGTTTTGCTGCGATATTTCGGCCGAACAAAAGTATCTCCGATTTCGACCAAACTCCAAAAGGCTACCCTCGGGGGCTTGGTCTTGGGGTGCGTTAGAGTCCCTATGCACAACCCCCGTCACTTTGGAGCAACATTATTTTTGGCCAAAGTGTTAAAATGCAAAGGCTATAGCCTTTGCGTTTACGATTTTCGGCCGAACAAAAATTGTCTCCGATTTCGACCAACTCTGTACTCACAGGCTTTCCTTGGGGTTGGTCTAGGGGCGTTAGAGTCACCCTTGCACAACCCCCGTCACTTTGGAGCAACATTATTTTTGGCCAAAAATCGTAAAATGTACAGGCTATAGCCTTTGCGTTTTTTGCGATTTTCGGCCGAACAAAAATTGTTTTCGATTTCGACCAAACTCACAGGCTACCCTCGGGGGTTGGTCTAGGGGTGCGTTAGAGTCCCCCTGCACAACCCGCGTCACTTTGGAGCAACATTATTTTTCGGCCAAAAATCGTAAAAATGCAAAGGCTATAGCCTTTGCGTTTTTGCCGATTTTCGGCCGAACGTGTAAATTGTCTCCGATTTCTGACCAAACTTCAAAGACTACCCTCGGGGTTGGTCTAGGTGTGCGTGCGTTAGAGTCACCCTGCAACAACCCCCGTCACTTTGGAGCAACATATAATTTTCCGGCCAAAAATCGTAAAAATGCAAAGGCTATAGCCTTTAGCGTTTTTGCGATTTTCGGCCGAACAAAGTATATCGATTTCGGCCGATTTCGACTAAACTCAGAGAGGCTATCCTCGAGGGTTGGTCTAGGGGTGCGTTTGAGTCACCCTGCACAACCCCGTTCACTTTGGAGCAACATTATGGTTTTTCCGGCCAAAAATCGTAAAATGCAAAGGCTAGGTAGCCTTTGCGTTTTTGCGATTTTCGGCCAGAACAAAAATTGTTTCCCGATTTCGACCAAACTCACAGGCCTACCCTCGGGGTTGGTCCTAGGGGTGCGTTAGAGTCACCCTGCACAACCCCTGTCATTTGGAGCAACATTATTTTGGCGAAAAATCGTAAAATGCAAAGGCTATAGCCTTTTGCGTTTTTGCGATATTCGGCCGTCAGTCAACGAAGCAGCTCAGCTGTTGACATCAATGGCCCAAGAGAGATTGCTGTGCTACAAAATACTCCAACTAACACCAAAATAGCAATTCGAAAGTCTATCGGAATGTCGTGGAGCCCTTATATCCAAGGCTATAGCCTTTGCGTTTTTCGATTTTACAGGCAGTGGAAAAACTTTCACCACAAGGAGATTTTGCCACTCAAAAACTTCTCTCTCCGGTAAGGGGAATGCTTTTGTACCTAAGGTGCCCTAATTGCTAAGGCTATAGCCTTTGCGTTTTTGGGAGGAACTTAAGGGATCTGCTAAGAGACGGGTGGCAGCTACTCTAATGAATGCTCATTCCAGGTGACTATTTCCTTTCTATTAGTTTACCTGTTTTACACATTAAGTGATTTCGCTTGGCTGGCAGTGAAAATATTGGTAGGCAAGCGTGCTCGGGAGGCTGCAAGCATTAACCAGATAGAGTTACGTCTTGCTTGGTTGAGCACATAGCCCCCCATATCCCTTACCGAGAATCTAAACTAACCAGGCTCCTGACCAAACTCACAGGCTACCCTCGGGGTTGGTCTAGGGGTGCGTTAGAGTCACCCTTGGGTGGTCGTACTAAAACTTCCCTAATTGCAACCGAACAAAATTGTCTCCGATTTCGACCAAACTATGCCCTTCGAGCAAAGTGTGTGTCCAATAAGCGGAGGTCAATCAAGGCATTTGTCAAAGAATTAAGGAAGCTGAAGTAATCTTTCCGCATGCCTCACTAACTTGTCAAAAGGCAAAGAAGATTGTATTAAAAATCTGGAAAACGCGTCAATCAAACGATTCTCCAAACGAAAGAAGAAATTGATCTTGCAAATAAAGGAGCAATTGATGCCCGAGTTGAGCAAAATGAAGCTGTGTGCAAAGGCTTCTGATTGTGTTGGTTAGTTCTATCAACCCTTTACAAAATTAGGCTACCCTCGGCTGTATCTAAACGTAACACTGAAACACTTGGAAAACTATAGCCTTGAAGTTAAAAACAAATTGTGCGCCACAGTTGATCTATAGCCTTTGCGTTTTGCTTTCAATTTTTAATAGAGTTCAGCAGAAGACATTGCAAAGCTGCAAAACCAAACTCACAGGTTGTGTGATCTTCGCTTCTAACTCTAAGTCTATAGCCTTTGCGTTTTGTATTTCACCGTCCCACGTATCCCAAAAAAGATTGTTCGTTAGCATCAGATACCATATAGTTAAACAAAAATATTTTTTCTGGTGTGTCTCTTTACCTTTTGCTTTGGCACCAAAGGGGATGCTTCAGGAGAAGGTAAAGAGTGGTATATTTCGATCGACTTTGACCCGACTTCACATGGACAGTGGTATCGCCCTTGCCTCCCACGTCATTCCAATAGTAACTAGGCTGTTGTGACGCTTTTGCCTGTTCGATCCCACCCTGAGACTTCTCTTTTTTTTTTTTTTTTTTCCCATGTGTAAACGCTTGGTTTTGGACACAAACCAGCCTCCCTCATGGGTAGTGACTAGGGGTAAATCAGAGTCCCCTGCACAACACCCGTCACATTTGAGCAAAAAAAGAGAAAATAATTAAAAACTAAGTAAAGTACTTCATGCCCGGGACTCTGAACCTGCTCGTGAGAGTGCTGGGTGGGTGGGCTTTTTTTCTTGCCACACCTCAACTCTAGTTGAGTAACTTTTAGTTCTAGCCTTTGCAGTCCGGATATCGGCCTGCTTGGACTTAAGTTACATGTTTTAAGGCTATAGCCTTGCATTTTTACATGATTTTGGGCCAAAAATTAATATTCTTCGAAATGACGGGGGTTGTGCAGGGGGACTTCAAACGTAATTTCTAGACTAACCCCTTAAGTGGTCAGTTCCTCTAAAACCCGGGTTTGTCTGGCGTGAGGAAATGCAGCATTACTGATAGCGCGCAATGTGTTCAAGGCGAGGTGGCTTAGGGGCCCATTTTCTCGCGAACGAAGTCCGGTATTGGACTCCTAGTAGTTGCGATGTGTTTTTTGGTCCCAGAAGAAGGTCACCGGTGAATTTGGTCGAATCGGAGACAATTTTTCTTTCGGACCGAAAAATCGCAAAACGCAAAGGCTATAAGTCAAAATGACGGGGGGCTTGAAGTACAGCGGGACTCTAATCGTAACTCCCCAGACCAACTCCCCAAGGGTCAGTTCGTCCGAAAACCCAGGCTTTGTCTGCGAGGAAATGCAGTATTCCCTTCTTGAATCATTATTTTGAATGGCACCGTAAACCTGGCGGGCGAGTGACGTTGGCCTTTCTGCAGCTGGAGCCGTGAAGCCGGAGTGTGTTTGTTGGCTTTCCGGAGGGATCATGGCGGACGCCGGTGTGCGGCCTGTGCGGCAGAGTTTCGTAAGTGTAATTGTGATATTATTTGTTTTAAACGTAATATTCCTTAATTAATCAATAATTGGGAGGAGGTGATATTTTTATATTTAAATATCACATATTTTATTGTTTCGGTGAGGACAAACTGAAACATCCTCGCTCTGTAATGGTTCCTCTTTTCTGCTGAGTGCCTACCGTAAGGTTATAATTAACCATCAACATTGGGTGTAACTTTTCAATGATATTCTTATTAGCGGAATGTCGTTATTTCCTTGAAACGCTGTAATTTTCTTGTAACACATTATGTAGTGCCCAAGGGAGGTTAGCTATGAAGGTTAGGTCTCAGGTTAGGTCAGGTTAGGCCTCATGGCTACACAATTGGTGAGGCTGAGGCTAAGACTATGGTTCATCCATGAAGCTCTTAATTTGGGCATTAGTGTGAATCAGAAATTTATTTTACGTTGCGTTCTTGTTTAAATGTGAAAGTGGGGGTGTCTTTAGTACTCCTCTGTGAGGAAATCTTGGACCAGATGGATTCGATTAGGCGACAGACAGCCCACAACAGTATTAGCATTTTCTATCAGGCACACTTGCGTGTTCATTTCAAAATCAGAGGGTTTTTGTATTAGTTAACATTGGGGGGAAAATAGGGAAGCTAGGACTCTTGGCTGAGTCAGTAGGGCTTGTTGCATTAGTGGGTATCCTTCCACTTGAAATCGCAGTTCTGTGCTCATGATGATTCTTCTTCTTTGAACAATATTGCATCTTCGTTGGGAGAATAATTAAATGTAAATGAGATCTTTTCTTTTTCAAGAACTGAAAGTATTGTTTAGATATTTATCATTTGTAGTAAGTCATGTTCATTCTCAAAACGCCTTCTAGTTTTCAAACATACTTAATAATACAATAGTCTTGTGTAGATTTATTTGTTTTCAATGCAATATTGTTTAAAGTGTATGGCCAAGTCACTCATCTTTATCCAGAATTTGTTTGTCAATTGTAAAAATACTAGTTGTTCACTTATCGATCCTGTTTATGGTTGGTATCTTGCCAACTGATATCCATGAGTCAAGCCACTAACGTAAAGGAGTCGCAAGGTCGGTTTGGCGACACCAAGTCCCCGGGAAGGATCCATATACCGCCTTGCAGCCGATTTCTTTAACAGTTTACGCATAGAAAGAATAATTTTAGGCGTCATATATAGGTACTGAATGGAATCTTTGAAGTTCAAGGACCATTAACATCACATTTAGAGAACCGTTATTACCTCTGAAGGCATTAGTGCAGTATTGCATTTTCACTCTGCCTTTGTGGAGGGGGAGCGCCGCCATGATAAATATGTCTGTCTCTCTAACGATCCTCCGGACATCGGACCACGTTAACAGCGTTTTTACCAAATTCTTTTAGCGTGAGAGTTAAAAAATGTCATGGTTATGATCAGTGATTCTTAACGAACTTCATAGAGTAGCTACTTCCAAAGGGATATATTCGAAAATCGTTTAAGAAAGGAGCGATGCACAGAACCTGATATCCATAAGAGATATCATCAGCATTTTATCGATGTGCAATTACCTTTCTAAGGTATTTGGCTTTTTAAAAATAATACTTGTTCACTTTTCCATCCATCTTATTTAAGGGTGGTATCTTGCCAACTAGTCACATGCTGGATGCATTTAATAATTCGGATAGAGGCTTTTAAAGTAGTAAATCTTGTTTTGTGGAGAACAGAGATGAGTGACGGCTTTTGGCTTACTGATATATGAGTGTTGCCTCTGTTGCCCTGTTGCCCTGTGTCTGCTGTTCTTGACTTGCTCTATTGCAAAAAGTATCCATTGAATGCTTTGTTTGCGCCATTTGGCCTGCTCTGCTTCCTCTCACTTTGACCTGGGCCAGACTCCTCATGGTCAGGGTGTGAGTGTCTTGCTTGTACCTTTGAAATGTAAATTTTGCTTGCTTTAAACTTGTTGTAGTTGCCCCTCTTGCTGGTGTTGACCCAGAGCCCAGACTCCTGAAAGGTCAATGTGTTGGTGAGAGGGGGCAAAATGAGAGGGGATTCTCTCTCTTTTGCTTTAGAATTTCAACTTTTGAATGGATACTTTTTTACTGCTCTGGTGCTCTGCTGTTTTCCCCTCTGGCTTTGGTATACGGCCTCCTGGAGTGGGGACTTGTCTCACTGCTGTCTGAATCCCCAGCGGGTCCTATGCCTCGCCTTTTCTGCCTGCCTTTCTCTCTGAATGTATGAGGAAATTTAGAGGAACACAGTGGCTTTGTTTACATAGTGGCTGGCCCTTGTTTATATACATTTGTGCTGCTCTCTGCAATGGCCAATTTCTTCTTTGGGACTTAGTATTTGGCCGGCTCAGTGTTCCTCTCACTTTGTCATACTGTGTCTTCTGCTCTTTGTTGTTGTTTACATTCATGCTGTAGTTTACTTTTCAGCACTTGTACTTTTTTTTTTCCCCTCCTTGAGTTGTTGGCTTCGGCTTTCCTTGGAGTTGCTCATTGGTTTCCACCAGTGAGCTGCTCGAGCAAGGAAAGCCGAACAACAACCAAGGAGGGGAAAAAAAAGTAATTGTTTTTGTTGCCGATCTTCCATTAGCTGCGCCTCGAAAGGCGCATGCAGCTGAGGGAAAAAAAAAAAAAAAAAAAAAAAAAATAAACAAAAACCAAACA
This sequence comes from Frankliniella intonsa, assembly GCA_033675135.1. Lineage (NCBI taxonomy): Eukaryota > Metazoa > Arthropoda > Insecta > Thysanoptera > Thripidae > Frankliniella > Frankliniella intonsa. The sequence goes on from CM066259.1 coordinate 1,082,896, forward strand.
GTTGAATAAAAAAAAAACCAAGCTTTATTGGAAGAAGAACAAAAGAAGCAATAGCAGCTGGCCAATGGAGGCCTGCAAAAAGGCCCTTTTAGGCTATCTCGAGATCCCTATGTGATGCGGCCCAAGTAAAATTTCTGGGGGTCAAACAAAGTTCCATCTGGAAAAACTAGTCAAATTAACTGTCAAGAGGAGTTTAATTAAAACACCTCATAAACTGACTCTACGCAACAATCACTTCATATGAACTCAATCACAGCCGACGAGATGAAACACAGGACCCGAGAGCAAGCAGTGACCTGGTGAACCTTCAATAACATGTCACTAAAGGAGCCCGAGAAATGCGTACCAGGACCTCGGGCCGGAGCATGTTCCACTGTGACTGATCTCTCCTCCACATGAACCAATTGTTGCTCACATTAGCAAAAGTAAGTTCAAAGTAAGTTCATTGCTTGATGCTGAAGTTGCGTCTTGAGTTGATTTCTTCATTTGAAGATCGTTTACGGTTCGTATTTCCCCTTAGCGTCGTCTTGTCACCTGCAAAAAAATAAATATGTATGAGAAACAGTTCAACAAAAGAGCATCATTTTATCACAAATTTCAGTTGATTTTAATTATTCTCCAATCATCTTTAGTATTGCAAATTGACACAGAAGTTTAATTTAATTTTTAAGGAGTACTCAGCATTCAAACAATCTATAATGAAGTCAAAGTTACATATACTCCAACAGGAACAAAATTTACCACAGCCACAGTGGCAACCAGACAGGTAAAATTCACTCCTATCATAAAGAAAGCTTCTAGTTATTGATAGCTGAGCAGACTAACAAACAGTTATTTTTTATCAACAGTAATAAAATCAACTTACAAGCTTTAAAGCAAATGTGTGATGCTATCCATTATGCTATGCAGTAAACTTATTTAACATGCCAAGCATCTGTTACTATGGCAGCAACTAAAAAGCATACCAGGATTGTAGCATCAATTGAACCCCATGACCTGGGGTATTTCAATGGAGACAAAAGTACTAGCAGGAAAATCGCAACTTTCTATTGATATAACAACCAGCAAATGTGGCCATTAGTTTTGTTTTGAAAGCCAATTGTAATCTACTTCTTAGGGGAGTAGAAAAGAAATCAATCTGCAATTTGGCTTCAGAACAGTGGTGCCGTACTAAGTGAACTTTTTGAATGAAAGGAATCAGTTGACTTTTGTAACTAATGTCAAAGCTTCCCTCTACAGACAATTAATTTATTAATCTCTCATAGCTTTTACACCATTCTGCAAAACTGAAACAGTTCTGTCTGATCTGGACCTACTATCCAGGTTCTCAGTATCTAGTTTTCAGAGTAGTTCAGCCAACACAGTCAAAATCAGAATGTAAATTGAAGTAAAAAGGCACCACTCAATGAAATGTAAGCCATTATTGTCCCACTTCCAACTTTGCTCCAATTAACAGAATTTCAGATTTATCCAAGGCAATTGACAATTATATGTATAGATGCATCAAAAAATTCTTTTTAGTGAGCAATCAAAATATTTGTGTTGTCTTACTTCTCGAAAATCTTTCAAAATTCAATACCAAAACACTCAACATTTCTTACCTTGAAACCAACAGCATGATCACAGCAGACTGAAAAGAGCAGAGGGGAGATCCAAGCGTTTCTTCGTGCTGGAGATCCTGTCTTGAGTTGGTTGCTTCATTTGAAGAAACTTCATGGTGCTTCTTTCCCCGTAACGTCGTCTTGTCACCTGCAAAAACAAATATGCATCAGAAGCAGTTCAAGAAAAGAGAATCATTTCATCACAATTCAGTTGATTTTAATTATTTATTGACACCCAAGTTTACTTTAACCTTAAGGAGTACTACCATTTAAACAATCTATAATGAAGTCAAAGTTACATATACTCAAATTTCAAATATAGGAACAAAATTTACCACAGCCACCGTGGCAAACAGGTAAAATTCACTCCTATCATAAAGAAAGCTTCTAGTTATCGATAGTTCTGAGCAGACTAACAGTTATTTTTAATCAACTGTAATGAAACTATCAAACAAATGGCCAATAATGTTGCTTAACTGAGCATCAAGTTATTTTTTATCAACAGTAATAAAATCAACTTACAAGCTTTAAAGCAAATGTGTGATGCTATCCATTATGCTATGCAGTAAACTTATTTAACATGCCATGCATCTGTTACTATGGCAGCAACTAAAAAGCATACCAGGATTGTAGCATCAATTTGAACCCCATGACCTGGGGTATTTCAATGGAGACAAAAGTACTAGCAGGAAAATCGCAACTTTCTATTGATATAGCAACCAGCAAATGTGGCCATTGGTTTTGTTTCGAACGCCAATTGCAATCTACTTCATAGGGGAGTAGAAAAGAAATCAATTTCCAATTTGGCTTCAGAACAGTGGTGCGGTACCAAGTGAACTTTCTGAATGAAAGGAATCAGTTGACTTTTGTAATTTATGTCAAAGCTTTCCTCAACAGATAATAAAATTACAAATCTCTCATTGCTTTTATACCATTCAACAAATCGGAAACAGTTCTGACTGTCTGATCTGGTCCTACTATCCAGGTTCTCAGTATCTAGTTTTCGGAGTAGTTCAGCCAACACAGCCAAAATCAGAATGTAAATTGAAGTAAAAAGGCACCACTCTTAATAAAATGTAAGCCATTATTGTCCCACTTCCAACTTTGCTCCAATTAACATAATTTCAGATTTAGCTTAGGGAATTGACAATTATATGTATAAATGCATCAAAAAATTCTTTAGAGTGAGCAATCAAAAGATTTGTGTTGTCTTACTTCTCGAAAATCTTTCAATATTCAATACCAAAACACTCAACATTTCTTACCTTGAAATCAACAGCACAATCATAGCAGACTCCAAACAGCGGAGGGGAGATCCAAGCAGCTCCGTAACATTTAAAGACGTTAAATAACAGCTTCAATATATCATGTGGGTCAAGGTGTACTGGTGTACTCTGATGACTGGAGTAAAGCTGAATACCTGAAAACAATAAGAAATAAACTATTAGCATGAAAGGAAAGATAAGAGGGACGAGCAGATTGCAACAAATCTAATTGATTATAGAGCAGGGCTGAAACATGAAATACCCACCATGTGCTCAGAGACGTCACAGATGAGCACACCAGAGAAGAGATCTCAGCAACTCTTTGGAGGTGAATAGGGAGCATCAAGGGTAGGGTTTAATTGAACGAATGCGACTGGACAACCTGGAAGGAACAAACAATACTTATTAGCATGGCACGAAAGATCAGGAGAGTGACTAGCAGCCAGCCAGAAATGTGATGGATAATAGAGTGCAGGATAAACCAATAAATGAATTACACACCTTGACCTCTGTTCGTCATGTTGCAATGAAGTCTCCAACTTCAGACAAGGGATTACAAGCAGGCCAAAATATTCCAGCATGGATCGGCAAAGTCTTCAGTAGTGAGGGCCCGTCTGAGGAATCAGCATCCTGGGAAACAAAGATAGCATCAATCAAAATGCAGAATGTTTCAAACAAGGCAAGATGATACAAAATGAAAATGCATTGTTCCTATCTTTTCCTATAAACAGTCCTATACTGAAATACTGAAACACATATTGTTTTATTTGGGATAGCCCTATTGGAATGCAGGCACAGGCACAGGCAAGTCCAAGTTGGCCTGCAGGCCTTGGAGTAAAATGGGAGCCCAATAAACGGGCTGCAAATTCGTTGGCTAACGAAAATGTTTTAATTTAGACAAGCCAGACAATCAGGGTAAGAACGATTACAATAAAGAAATTTCTTTACACATGGGAACCAAAAGAATGAAAGCTATAGGTTACCCGAACATCACGACGTGCACGTGGGCCCGCAACGAAACACACCAGTCAAGGTGCGTCAAAGTCAACCAGTCCGGTAGCGAAATGAGGAGGTTAGGCCATGTGCTCAAGAGGTTATTTCTCAATCAGAATTAAAACTTCCCATAACTCACCAAAATTCATAGTGCAAAAGAATCCTTATAAAATACCAATAAAATCTTCTTATATAAAATATCTTCTTAAACTAAACGATTACTCAGATAAAATTGGATAATTCCAAAACACATGGCCAACATGGCAGCAGAAGCGAGACAAGAACAGACAAGAATGATCAAACCCAGACCGGAACTCGGCGAGCGGAAGCTCACAAAAGTAGTCCCCAGGTGACAAGACAGGGAAGTAGTTCCGTGACATACTGCAGCGCCGGGGAACTTGAGGTCGAGGTATGAGAAGAGTATGAGAACCGGAGAGTGCAGAGGCGGGAAAATTCAAATGGTAGCGGAGAGCAGACGATGGCTACAGCTGGGAGGCTGGGCTGGCTGGAGGCCGGCAGGGGTGGGGAGGGAAGGGGAGGAGAAGAGAGGGGAAAAGTGGCGCTATCGTGAGGCGAGAAGCGGCTCCAGTGCCTGCAGCAAGGCACTGCCACCGCGCGAAATTTTGAACCAGAGAAGCGCATGGGCCTCTTCGGTCTGCGTCGATTCGTCGCAATTTTTCGCAGTAGATCCCGGTTTCTCGCCAACTCCAACCCTCAGGGGTTGGTCTAGGAGTACGTTAGAGTCCCCTGCACAACCCCGTCACTTTGGAGCAACATTTTTTTCGGCCGAAAATCGTCAAAATGCAAAGGCTATAGCCTTTGCGTTTTTGTGATTTTGGGCCGAAAAAAAATTGTCTTCGATTTCGACCAAACTCACAGGCTACCCTCGGGGGTTGGTCTGGGGGTACGTTAGAGTCCCCCTGCACAACTCCCGTCACTTTGGAGCATCATTTTTTTTCGGCCGAAAATCTTAAAATTGCAAAGGCTATAGCCTTTGCGTTTTTGCGATTTTCGGCCGAAAAAAAATTGTCTCCGATTCCGACCAAACTCACAGGCTTTTCTCGGGGGTTGGTCTAGTGGTGCGTTAGAGTCACCCTGCACAACCCCCGTCACTTTGGAGCAACATTATTTTCCGGCCCAAAATCGTAAAAATGCAAAGGCTATAGCCTTTGCGTTTTTGCGATTTTCGGCCGAACAAAAATTGTCTCCGATTTCGACCAAACTCACAGGCTACCCTCGGGGGTTGGTCTAGGGGTGCGTTAGAGTCCCCCTGCACAACCCCTGTCACTTTGGAGCAACATTATTTTGCGGCCGAAAATCGTAAAAATGCAAAGGCTATAGCCTTTGCGTTTTTGCGATTTTCGGCCGAACAAAATTTGTCTCCGATTTCGACCAAACTCACAGGCTACCCTCGGGGGTTGGTCTTGAGTTGCGTTAGAGTCACCCTGCACAACCATCGTCACATTGGAGCAACCTTATTTTCCGGCCAAAAATCGTAAAAATGCAAAGGCTATAGCCTTCTCGTTTTGACGATTTTCGGCCGAAAAAAGTTTTCTCCGATTTCGACTAAACTCACAGGCTACCCTCGGGGGTTGGTCTAGGGGTGCGTTTCAGTCACCCTGCACAACCCCCGTCACTTCGGAGCAAAATTATTTTTCTGCCGAAAATCTTAAAATTGCAAAGGCTATAGCCTTTGCGTTTTTGCGATTTTCGGCCGAACAAAAATTGTTTACGATTTCGACCAAACTCACAGGCTACCCTCGGGGTTGGTCTAGGGGTGCGTAAGAGTCACCCTGCACAATCCCATCACTTTGGAGCAACATTATTTTTCGGCCAAAAATCGTAAAATGCAAAGGCTATAGCCTTTGCGTTTTTGCGATTTTCGGCCGGACAAAAATTGTCTCCGATTTCTACCAAACTCACAGGCTACCATCAGGGGGTTGGTCTAGGGGTGCGTTAGAGTCGCCCTGCACAACCCCCGTCCCTTAAGAGCTACATTATTTCCCGGCCAAAAATCGTTAAAATGCAAAGGCTATAGCCTTTGCGTTTTTGCGATTTTCGGCCGAACAAAAATTGTTTACGATTTCGACCAAACTCACAGGCTACCCTCGGGGTTGGTCTAGGGGTGCGTTAGAGTCACCCTGCACAACCCCCGTCACTTTGGAGCAACATTATTTTTCGGCCAAAAATCGTAAAAATGCAAAGGCTATAGCCTTCTCGTTTTAGCGATTTTCGGCCGAACAAAAATTGTCTCCGATTTCGACCAAACTCACAGGCTACCCTCGGGGGTTGGTCTAGGGGTGCGTTAGAGTCACCCTGCACAACCCCCGTTACCTCAGAGCAACATTAATTTTCGGCCAAAAATCGTAAAAATGCAAAGGCTATAGCCTTTGCGTTTTTGCGATTTTCGGCCGAACAAAAATTGTTTACGATTTCGACCAAACTCAAAGGCTACCCTCAGGGGTTGGTCTAGGGGTGCGTTTGAGTCACCCTGCACAACCCCCGTCACTTTAGAGCAACATTATTTTCCGGCGAAAAATCGTAAAAATGCAAAGGCTATAGCCTTTGCGTTTTTGCGATTTTCGGCCGAACAAAAATTGTCTCCGATTTCGACCAAACTCACAGGCTACCCTCGGGGGTTGGTCTAGGGGTGCGTTAGAGTCACCCTGCACAACCCCCGTCACTTCGGAGCAATATTATTTTTCTGCCGAAAATCTTAAAATTACAAAGGCTATAGCCTTTGCGTTTTTGCGATTTTCGGCCGAACAAAAATTGTTTACGATTTCGACCAAACTCACAGGCTACCCTCGGGGGTTGGTCTAGGGGTGCGTTAGAGTCACCCTGCACAACCCCCGTCACTTTAGAGCAACATTCTTTTATGGGCAAAAATCGTAAAAATGCAAAGGCTATAGCCTTTGCGTTTTTGCGATTTTCGGCCGAACAAAAATTGTCTCCGATTTCGACCAAACTCACAGGCTACCATCGGGGGTTGGTCTAGGGGTGCGTTAGAGTCACCCTGCACAACCCCCGTTACTTTAGAGCAACATTAATTTTCGGCCAAAAATCGTAAAAATGCAAAGGCTATAGCCTTTGCGTTTTTGCGATTTTCGGCCGAACAAAAATTGTCTCCGATTTCGACCAAACTCACAGGCTACCCTCGGGGGTTGGTCTAGGGGTGCGTTAGAGTCACCCTGCACAACCCCCGTCACTTTTGAGCAACATTATTTTCGGGCGAAAATCGTAAGAATGCAAAGGCTATAGCCTTTGCGTTTTTGCGATTTTCGGCCGAACAAAAGTTGTCTCCGATGTCGACCAAACTCACAGGCTACCCTCGGGGTTGGTCTAGGGGTGCGTTAGAGTCACCCTGCACAACCCCGTCACTTTGGAGCAACATTATTTTCGGCCAAAAATCGTTAAAAATGCAAAGGCTATAGCCTTTGCGTTTTTGCGGTTTTCAGCCGAACAAAAAATTTGTCTCCGATTTCGACCAAACTCAAAGGCTACCCTCGGGGTTGGTCTAGGTGCGTTAGAGTCACCCTGCACAACCCCTCGTCACTTTGGAGCAACATTGTTTTTCGGCCAAAAATCGTAAAATGCAAAGGCTATAGCCTTTCCAATTTTACGATTTTCGGCCGAAAAAAATTTGTCTCCGATTTCGACCAAACTCACAGGCTTCACTACGGGGTTGGTCTGGGGGTACGTTAGACTCCCCCTGCACAACCCCCGTCACTTTGGAGCAACATTATTTTTCTGCCGAAAATCTTAAAATTGCAAAGGCTATAGCCTTTGCGTTTTTGCGATTTTCGGCCGAAAAAAAATTGTCTCCGATTTCGACCAAACTCACAGGCTACCCTCGGGGGTTGGTCTAGGGGTGCGTTAGAGTCACCCTGCACAACCCCCGTCCCTTAAGAGCAACATTATTTTCCGGCCAAAAATCGTAAAAATGCAAAGGCTATAGCCTTTGCGTTTTTGCGATTTTCGGCCGAACAAAAATTGTCTCCGATTTCGACCAAACTCAAAGGCTACCCTCGAGGGTTGGTCTAGGGGTGCGTTAGAGTCACCCTGCACAACCCCCGTCACTTTGGAGCAACATTATTTTTCGGCCAAAAATCGTAAAAATGCAAAGGCTATAGCCTTTGCGTTTTTGCGATTTTCGGCCGAACAAAAATTGTCTCCGATTTCGACCAAACTTACAGGCTACCCTCGGGGGTTGGTCTAGGGGTGCGTTAGAGTCCCCCTGCACAACCCCCGTCACTTTGGAGCAACATTATTTTTCGGCCAAAAATCGTAAAAATGCAAAGGCTATAGCCTTTGCGTTTTTGCGATTTTCAGCCGAACAAAAATTGTTTCCGATTTTGACCAAACTCATAGGCTTCCCTACAAGGTTGGTCTGGGGGTGCGTTAGAGTCACCCTGCAGAACCCCCGTCCCTTTAGAGCTACATTATTTTCCGGACAGAAATCGTTAAAATGCAAAGGCTATAGCCTTTGAGTTTTTGCGATTTTCGGCCGAAGAAAAATTGTCTCCGATTTCGACCAAACTCAAACGCTACCCTCGGGGGTTGGTCTAGGGGTGCATAAGAGTCACCCTGCACAACCCTTGTCTCTTTGGAGCAACATTATTTTTCGGCCAAAAATCGTAAAAATGCAAAGGCTATAGCCTTTGCGTTTTAGCGATTTTCGGCCAAACAAAAATTGTCTCCGATTTCGACCAAACTCACAGGCTACCATCGGGGGTTGGTCTAGGGGTGCGTTAGAGTCCCCCTGCACAACCCCCGTCACTTTGGAGCAACATTATTTTTCGGCCAAAAATCGTAAAAATGCAAAGGCTATAGCCTTTGCGTTTTTGCGATTTTCGGCCGAACAAAAATTGTCTCCGATTTCGACCAAACTCACAGGCTACCCTCGGGAGTTGGTCTAGGGGTGCGTTAGAGTCACCCTGCACAACCCCCGTCACTTTGGAGCAACATTATTTTTCGGCCAAAAATCGTAAAAATGCAAAGGCTATAGCCTTTGCGTTTTTGCGATTTTCGGCCGAACAAAAATTGTCTCCGATTTCGACCAAACTCAAAGGCTACCCTCGGGGTTGGTCTAGGGGTGCGTTAGAGTCACCCTGCACAACCCCCGTCACTTTGGAGCAACATTATTTTTCGGCCAAAAATCGTAAAAATGCAAAGGCTATAGCCTTTGCGTTTTTGCGATTTTCGGCCGAACAAAAATTGTCTCCGATTTCGACCAAACTCACAGGCTTCCCTTTGGGGGTTGGTCTAGGGGTGCGTTAGAGTCACCCTGCACAACCCCCGTTACTTTAGAGTAACATTAATTTTCGGCCAAAAATCGTAAAAATGCAAAGGTTATAGCCTTTGCGTTTTTGCGATTTCCGGCCGAACAAAAATTGTCTCCGATTTCGACCAAACTCACAGGCTTACTTTGGGAATTGGTCTAGGGGTGCGTTAGAGTCACCCTGCATAACCCCCGTCACTTTAGAGCAACATTATTTTCCGGGGAAAAATCGTAAAAATGCAAAGGCTATAGCCTTTGCGTTTTTTCGATAATCGGCCGAACAAAAATTTATCTCCGATTTCGACCAAACTCAAAGGCTACCCTCGGGGGTTGGTCCAGGGGTGCGATAGAATCACCCTGCACAACCCCCGTCACTTTGGAGAACATTATTTTTCGTTCAAAAATCGTTAAAATGCAAAGGCTATAGCCTTTGCGTTTTTGCGATTTCCGGCCGAACAAAAATTGTCTTAGATTTCGACCAAACTCAAAGGCTACCTTCGGGGGTTGGTCTAGGGGTGCGTTAGAGTCACCCTGCACAACCCCCATCACTTTGGAGCAACATTGTTTTTCGTTCAAAAATCGTTAAAATGCAAAGGCTATAGCCTTTGCGTTTTTGCGATTTTCGGCCGGTCAAAAATTGTCTTCGATTTCGACCAAACTCACAGGCTACGTTCGGGGGTTGGTCTAGGGGTGCGTTAGAGTTACCCTGCACAACCCCTGTCACTTTGGAGCAATATTATTTTTCTGCTGAAAATCTTAAAATTACAAAGGCTATAGCCTTTGCGTTTTTGCGATTTTCGGCCGAACAAAAATTGTCTCCGATTTCGACCAAACTCACAGGCTACCCTCGGGGGTTGGTCTAGGGGTGCGTTAGAGTCACCCTGCACAACCCCCGTCACTTTGGAGCAACATTATTTTCCGGCCAAAAATCGTAAAAATGCAAAGGCTATAGCCTTTGCGTTTTTGCGATTTTCGGCCGAACAAAAATTGTCTCCGATTTCGACCAAACTCACAGGCTACCTTTGGGGGTTGGTCTAGGGGTGCGTTAGAGTCACCCTGCACAACCCCCGTCACTTTGGAGCAACATTATTTTTCGGCCAAAATCGTAAAAATGCAAAGGCTATAGCCTTTGCGTTTTTGCGATTTTCGGCCGAACAAAAATTGTCTCCGATTTCGACCAAACTCAAAGGCTACCCTCGGGGGTTGGTCTAGGGGTGCGTTAGAGTCACCCTGCACAACCCCCGTCACTTTGGAGCAACATTATTTTTCGGCCAAAAATCGTAAAAATGCAAAGGCTATAGCCTTTGCGTTTTTGCGATTTTCGGCCGAACAAAATTGTCTCCGATTTCGACCAAACTCAAAGGCTATCCTCGCGATGTTGGTCTAGGGGTGCGTTAGAGTCCCCCTGCACAACCCCCGTCACTTTGGAGCAACATTATTTTTCGGCAAAAAATCGTTAAATGCAAAGGCTATAGCCTTTGCGTTTTTGCGATTTTCGGCCGAACAAAAATTGTCTCCGATTTCGACCAAACTCACAGGCTACCCTCGGGGGTTGGTCTAGGGGTGCGTTAGAGTTACCCTGCACAACCCCTGTCACTTTGGAGCAGTATTATTTTTCGGCTGAAAATCTTAGAATGCAAAGGCTATAGCCTTTGCGTTATGGCGATTTTCGGCCGGACAAAAATTTTCTCAGATTTTGACCAAACTCACAGGCTTCCCTCGGGGGTTGGTCTAGGGTTGCGTTAGAGTTACCCTGCACAACCCCCGTCACTTTGCAGCAACATTAATTTCCGGCCAAAATCGTAAAAATTCAAAGGCTATAGCCTTTGCGTTTTAGCAATTTTCGGCCGAACAACAATTGGCTCCGATTTCAACAAAACTCACAGGCTAACCTCAGGGGTAGGTCTAGGGGTGCTTTAGTCATCCTGCATACCCCCGTCACTTCGGAACAATATTATTTTTCTGCCGAAAATCTTAAAATTGCAAAGGCTATAGCCTTTGCGTTTTTGCGATTTTCGGCCGAACAAAAATTGTTTACGATTTCGACCAAACTCACAGGCTACCCTCGGGGGTTGGTCTAGGGGTGCGTTAGAGTCACCCTGCACAACCCCCGTCACTTTAGAGCAACATTATTTATGGCAAAAAATCGTAAAAATGCAAAGGCTATAGCCTTTGCGTTTTTGCGATTTTCGGCCGAACAAAAATTGTCTCCGATTTCGACCAAACTCAAAGGCTACCCTCGGGGGTTGGTCTAGGGGTGCGTTAGAGTCACCCTGCACAACCCTTGTCTCTTTGGAGCAACATTATTTTTCGGCCAAAAATCGTAAAAATGCAAAGGCTATAGCCTTTGCATTTTTGTGATTTTCGGCGAAAAAAAATTGTCTCCGATTTCGACCAAACTCAAAGGCTACCCTCGGGGTTGGTCTAGGGTGCGTTAGAGTCATCCTGCACAACCCCCGTCACTTTGGAGCAACATTATTTTTCGGACAAAAATCGTAAAAATGCAAAGGCTATAGCCTTTGCGATTTGTGATTTTCGGCGAAAAAAAATTTTCTCCGATTTCCACCAAACTCACAGGCTACCTTTGGGGGTTGGTCTAGGGGTGCATTAGAGTCACCCTGCACAACCCCCGTCACTTTGGAGCAACATTATTTTTCGGCCAAAAATCGTAAAATGCAAAGGCTATAGCCTTTGCGTTTATGCGATTTTCGGGCGAAAAAAAATTGTCTCCGATTTCGACCAAACTCAAAGGCTACCCTCGGGGGTTGGTCTAGGGGTGCGTTAGAGTCACCCTGCACAACCCCGTCACTTTGAAGCAACATTAATTTTTCGGCCAAAAATCGTAAAAATGCAAAGGCTATAGCCTCTGCGTTTTTGCGATTTTCGGCCGCAAAAAAATGTCTACGATTTCGACCAAACTCACAGGCTACCCTGAGGGGTTGGTCTAGGGGTGCGTTAGAGTCATCCTGCACAACCCCCGTCACTTTGAAGCAACATTAATTTTTCGGCCAAAAATCGTAAAAATGCAAAGGCTATAGCCTTTGCGTTTTTGAGATTTTCGGCCGAGAAAAAATTGTCTCCGATTTCGACCAAACTCACAGGCTACCCTCGGGGGTTGGTCTAGGGGTGCGTTAGAGTCACCCTGCACAACCCCCGTCACTTTGGAGCAACATTATTTTTTGGTTAAAAATCGTAAAAAATGCAAAGGCTATAGCCTTTGCGTTTTTGCGATTTTCGGCCGAACAAAAATTGTCTCCGATTTCGACCAAACTCAAAGGCTACCCTCGGGGGTTGGTCTAGGGGTGCGTTAGAGTCACCCTGCACAACCCCCGTCACTTTGGAGCAACATTATTTTTTTTTTTTGGCCAAAATCGTAAAAATGCAAAGGCTATAGCCTTTGCGTTTTTGCGATTTTCGGCCGAACAAAAATTGTCTCCGATTTCGACCAAACTCACAGGCTACCCTCGGGGGTTGGTCTAGGGGTGCGTTAGAGTCACCCTGCACAACCCCCGTCACTTCGGAGCAATATTATTTTTCTGCCGAAAATCTTAAAATTACAAAGGCTATAGCCTTTGCGTTTTTGCGATTTTCGGCCGAAAAAAAAATTGTCTCCGATTTCGACCAAACTCACAGGCTACCCTCGATGGTTGGTCTAGGGGTGCGTTAGAGTCGCCCTGCACAACCCCCGTCACTTTGCAGCAACATTATTTTTCGGCCAAAAATCGTAAAAATGCAAAGGCTATAGCCTTTGCGTTTTTCGATTTTCGGCCATCAAAATTTATTTCTGATTTCGACCAAACTCACAGGCTTCCCTAGAAGGTTGGTCTGGGGGTGCGTAAGAGTCCCCCTGCACAACCCCGTCACTTTGGAGCAACATTATTTTTCGGACGAAAAATCGTAAAAATGCAAAGGCTATAGCCTTTGCGTTTTTGCGATTTTCGGCCGAACAAAAATTGTCTCCGATTTCGACCAAACTCACAGGCTACCCTCGGGGGTTGGTCTAGGGGTGCGTTAGAGTCCCCCTGCACAACCCCCGTCACTTTGGAGCAACATTATTTTTCGGCCAAAAATCGTAAAAATGCAAAGGCTATAGCCTTTGCGTTTTTGCGATTTTCGGCCGAACAAAAATTGTCTCCGATTTCGACCAAACTCACAGGCTACCCTCGGGGTTGGTCTAGGGGTGCGTTAGAGTCCCCCTGCACAACCCCCGTCACTTTGGAGCAACATTATTTTTCGGCCAAAAATCGTAAAAATGCAAAGGCTATAGCCTTTGCGTTTTTGCGATTTTCGGCCGAAAAAAATTGTCTCCGATTTCGACCAAACTCACAGGCTACCCTCGAGGGTTGGTCTAGGGGTACGTTAGAGTCACTCTGCACAACCCCCGTCACTTTGGAGCAACATTATTTTTCGGCCAAAAATCGTAAAAATGCAAAGGCTATAGCCTTTGCGTTTTTTGCGATTTTCGGCCGAGCAAAAATTGTCTACGATTTCGACCAAACTCACAGGCTACCCTCGGGGGTTGGTCTAGGGGTGCATTAGAGTCCCCCTGCACAACCCTCGTCACTTTGGAGCAACATTATTTTTCGGCCAAAATCGTAAAAATGCAAAGGCTATAGCCTTTGCGTTTTTGCGATTTTCGGCCGAACAAAAATTGTCTCCGATTTCGACCAAACTCAAAGGCTACCCTCGGGGGTTGGTCTAGGGGTGCGTTAGAGTCACCCTGCACAACCCCCGTCACTTTGGAGCAACATTATTTTTCGGCCAAAAATCGTAAAAATGCAAAGGCTATAGCCTTCTCGTTTTAGCGATTTTCGGCCGAACAAAAATTGTCTCCGATTTCGACCAAACTCAAAGGCTACCCTCGGGGGTTGGTCTAGGGGCGCGTTGGAGTCACCCAGCACAACCACCGTCACTTTGGAGCAACATTATTTTCCGGCAAAAAATCGTAAAAATGCAAAGGCTATAGCCTTTGCGTTTTTGCGATTTTCGGCCGAAGAAAAATTGTCTCCGATTTCGACCAAACTCACAGGCTACACTCGCATGTTAGTCTAGGGAAGCGTTAGAGTCACCCTGCACAACCCCCGTCACTTAGGAGCAACATTATTTTTCGGCCAAAAATCGTAAAAATGCAAAGGCTATAGCCTTTGCGTTTTTGCGATTTTCGGCCGAAAAAAAATTGTCTCCGATTTCGACCAAACTCACAGGCTACCCTCGGGGTTGGTCTAGGGGTGCGTTAGAGTCCCCCTGCACAACCCCCGTCACTTTGGAGCAACATTATTTTTCGGCCAAAAATCGTAAAAATGCAAAGGCTATAGCCTTTGCGTTTTTCGATTTTCGGCCGAACAAAAATTGTCTCCGATTTCGACCAAACTCACAGGCTACCCTCGGGGGTTGGTCTAGGGGTGCGTTAGAGTCACCCTGCACAACCCCCGTCACTTTGGAGCAACATTATTTTCGGCCAAAAATCGTTAAAATGCAAAGGCTATAGCCTTTGCGTTTTGCGATTTTCGGCCGAACAAAAATTGTCTCCGATTTCGACCAAACTCACAGGCTACCCTCGGGGGTTGGTCTAGGGGTGCGTTAGAGTCCCCCTGCACAACCCCTGTCAGTTTGGAGCAACATTATTTTCTGCCAAAAATCGTAAAATGCAAAGGCTATAGCCTTTGCGTTTTGCGATTTTCGGCCGACAAAATTGTCTCCGATTTCGACCAAACTCAAAGGCTACCCTCGGGGTTGGTCTAGGGGTGCGTTAGAGTCACCCTGCACAACCCCCGTCACTTTGGAGCAACATTATTTTTGGGCAAAAATCGTAAATTGCAAAGGCTATAGCCTTTGCGTTTTTCGATTTTCGGCCGAAAAAAAAATTCTGGCCGATTCCGACCAAACTCACAGGCTACCCTCGGGGGTTGGTCTAAGGTGCGTTTAGAGTCCCCCTGCACAACCCCCGTCACTTTGGAGCAACATTATTTTTCGGCCAAAAATCGTAAAAATGCAAAGGCTATAGCCTTTGCGTTTTTGCGATTTTCGGCCGAAAAAAATTGTCTCCGATTTCGACCAAACTCACAGGCTACCCTCGGGGGTTGGTCTAGGGTGCGTTAGAGTCACCCTGCACAACCCCGTCACTTTAAAGCAACATTATTTTTCGGCCAAAAATCGTAAAAATGCAAAGGCTATAGCCTTTGCGTTTTTGCGATTTTCGGCCGAACAAAAAAAGTCTCCAATTTCGATCAAACTCACAGGCTACCCTCGGGGTCTGGTCTAGGGGTGCGTTTGAGACCCCCTCCACAACCCCCGTCACTTTGGAGCAAAATTATTTTTCGGCCAAAAATCGTAACATGCAAAGGCTATAGCCTTTGCGTTTTTGCGATTTTCGGCCGAAGAAAAATTGTCTCCGATTTCGACCAAACTCACAGGCTACCCTCGGGGTTGGTCTAGGGGTGCGTTAGAGTCCCCCTGCACAACCCCGTCACTTTGGAGCAACATTATTTTTCAGCCAAAAATCGTAAAATGCAAAGGCTATAGCCTTTGCGTTTTTGCGATTTTCGGCCGAAAAAAAAATGTCTCCGATTTCGACCAAACTCACAGGCTACCCTCGGGGGTTGGTCTAGGGGGGCGTTAGAGTCCCCCTGCACATTCCCCGTCAGTTTGGAGCAACATTATTTTCCGGCCAAAAATCGTAAAAATGCAAAGGCTATAGCCTTTGCGTTTTTGCGATTTTCGGCCAAACAAAAATTGTCTCCGATTTCGACCCAACTCAAAGGCTACCCTCGGAGGTTGGTCTAGGGGTGCGTTAGAGTCACCCTGCAAAACCCCCGTCACTTTGGAGCAACATTATTTTTCGGCCAAAAATCGTAAAAATGCAAAGGCTATAGCCTTTGCGTTTTTGCGATTTTCGGCCAAACAAAAATGGACTTGCATTCGACCAAACTCACAGGCTACCCTCGGGGATTGGTCTAGGGTGCGTTAGAGTCACCCTGCACAACCCCCGTCACTTTGGAGCAACATTATTTTCGGCCAAAAATCGTAAAATGCAAAGGCTATAGCCTTTGCGTTTTTGCGATTTTCGGCCGAACAAAAATTGTTTCCGATTTCGACCAAACTCAAAGGCTACCCTCGCGGGTTGGTCTAGGGGTGCGTTAGAGTCACTCTGCACAATCCCCGTCACTTTGGAGCAACATTATTTTTTGGCCAAAAATCGTAAAAATGCAAAGGCTATAGCCTTTGCGTTTTTGCAATTTTCAGCCGAACAAAAATTGTCTCCGATTTTGACCAAACTCAAAGGCTACCCTCAGGGGTTGGCCTAGGGGTGCGATAGAGTCACCCTGCACAACCTCCGTCACTTTGGAGCAACATTAATTTTCGGCCAAAATCGTAAAAATGCAAAGGCTATAGCCTTTGCGTTTTTGCGATTTTCGGCCGTACAAAAATTGTCTCCGATTTCGACCAAACTCACAGGCTACCCTCGGGGGTTGGTCTAGGCGTGCGTTAGAGTCCCCCTGCACAACCCCGTCACTTTGGAGCAACATTATTTTTCGGCCAAAAATCGTAAAATGCAAAGGCTATAGCCTTTGCGTTTTTGCGATTTTCGGCCGAAAAAAAATTGTCTCCGATTTCGACCAAACTCACAGGCTACCCTCGGGGGTTGGTCTAGGGGTGCGTTAGAGTCACCCTTCACAACCCCCGTCACTTTGAAGCAACATTATTTTTCGGCCAAAAATCGTAAATGCAAAGGCTATAGCCTTTGCGTTTTTGCGATTTTCGGCCGAACAAAAATTGTCTCCGATTTCGACCAAACTCAAAGGCTACCCTCGGAGTTGGTCTAGGCGTGCGTTAGAGTCACCCTGCACAACCCCCGTAACTTTGGAGCAACATTATTTTTCGGCCAAAAATCGTAAATGCAAAGGCTATAGCCTTTGCGTTTTAGCGATTTTCGGCCGAAAAAAAATTGTCTCCGATTTCGACCAAACTCACAGGCTACCCTCGAGGGTTGGTCTGGGGGAACGTAAGAGTCACCCTGCACAACCCCCGTCAATTTGGAGCAACATTATTTTCGGCCAAAAGTCGTAAAAATGCAAAGGCTATAGCCTTTGCGTTTTTGAGATTTTCGGCCGAAAAAAAATTGTCTCCGATTTCGACCAAACTCACAGGCTACCCTCGAAGGTTGCTCTGGGGGAACGTTAGAGTCACCCTGCACAACCCCCGTCACTTTGGAGCAACATTATTTTTCGGCCAAAAATCGTAAAAATGCAAAGGCTATAGCCTTTGCGTTTTTGCTATTTTCGGCCGAAAAAAATAGTACCCGATTTCGACCAAACTCACAGGCTACCCTCGAGGGTTGGTGTAGGGGTTCGTTAGAGTCAACCTGCACAACCCCCGTCACTTTGGAGCAACACTATTTTTCGGCCAAAAATCATTAAAATACAAAGGCTATAGCCTTTGCGTTTTTGCGATTTTCGGCCGAACAAAAATTGTCTCCGATTTCGACCAAACTCACAGGCTACCCTCGGGGTTGGTCTAGAGATGCGTTAGAGTCCCCCTGCACAACCCCCGTCACTTTGGAGCAACATTATTTTTCGGCCAAAAATCGTAAAAATGCAAAGGCTATAGCCTTTGCGTTTTTGCGATTTTCGGCCGAACAAAAATTGTCTCCGATTTCGACCAAACTCACAGGCTACCCTCGGAGGTTGGTCTAGGGGTGCGTTAGAGTCACCCTGCACAACCCCCGTCACTTTGGAGCAACATTATTTTTCGGCCAAAAATCGTAAAAATGCAAAGGCTATAGCCTTTGCGTTTTTGCGATTTTCGGCCGAACAAAAATTGTCTCCGATTTCGACCAAACTCAAAGGCTACCCTCGGGGGTTGGTCTAGGGGTGCGTTAGAGTCACCCTGCACAACCCCCGTCACTTTGGAGCAAAATTATTTTTCGGCCAAAACCGTCAAAATGCAAAGGCTATAGCCTTTGCGTTTTTGCAATTTTCGGCCGAACAACAATTGGCTCCGATTTCAACAAAACTCACAGGCTAACCTCAGGGGTAGGTCTAGGGGTGCTTTAGTCATCCTGCATACCCCCGTCACTTTGGAGCAATATTATTTTTCGGCCGAAAATCGTAAAAATGCAAAGGCTATAGCCTTTGCGTTTTTGCGATTTTCGGCCGAACAAAAATTGTCTCCGATTTCGACCAAACTCACAGGCTAACCTCGGCGGATGGTCTAGGGGTGCGTTAGAGTCCCCCTGCACAACCCCCGTCACTTTGGAGCAACATTATTTTTCTGCCGAAAATCTTAAAATTGCAAAGGCTATAGCCTTTGCGTTTTTGCGATTTTCGGCCGAACAAAAATTGTTTCCGATTTCGACCAAACTCAAAGGCTACCCTCGGGGTTTAGTCTAGGGGTGCGTTAGAGTCACCCTGCACAATCCCATCACTTTGGAGCAACATTATTTTTCGGCCAAAAATCGTAAAAATGCAAAGGCTATAGCCTTTGCGTTTTTGCGATTTTCGGCCAAACAAAAACCGACGCCGATTTCTACCAAACTGACAGGCTACTCTCGGGGTTAGTCTAGGGGTGCGTTAGAATCCGCCTGCACAACCCCCGTCACTTTGGAGCAACATTATTTTTCGCCCAGAAATCGTTAAAATGCAAAGGCTATAGCCTTTGCGTTTTTTGCGATTTTCGGCCGAACAAAAATTGTCTCCGATTCCGACCAAACTCACAGGCTACCCTCGGAGGTTGGTCTAGGGGTGCGTTAGAGTCCCCCTGCACAACCCCCGTCACTTTGGAGCAACATTAATTTTGGGCCAAAAATCGTAAAAATGCAAAGGCTATAGCCTTTGCGTTTTTGAGATTTTCGGCCGAACAAAACTTGTCTCCGATTTCAACCAAACTCAAAGGCTAACCTCGGGGGTTGGTCTAGGGGTGCGTTAGAGTCACCCTGCACAACCCCCGTCACTTCGGAGCAATATTATTTTTCTGCCGAAAATCTTAAAATTACAAAGGCTATAGCCTTTGCGTTTTTGCGATTTTCGGCCGAACAAAACTTGTCTCCGATTTCGACCAAACTCACAGGCTACCCTCGGGGGTTGGTCTAGGGGTGCGTTAGAGTCACCCTGCACAACCCCCGTCAATTTGGAGCAACATTATTTTCGGCAAAAAGTCGTAAAAATGCAAAGGCTATAGCCTTAACGTTTTTGAGATTTTCGGCCGAACAAAAATTGTCTCCGATTTCGACCAAACTCACAGGCTACCCTCGGGGGTTGGTCTAGGGGTGCGTTAGAGTCCCCCTGCACAACCCCCGTCACTTTGGAGCAACATTATTTTTCGGCCAAAAATCGTAAAAATGCAAAGGCTATAGCCTTTGCGTTTTTGCGATTTTCGGCCGAACAAAAATTGTCTCCGATTTCGACCAAACTCACAGGCTACCCTCGGGGGTTGGTCTAGGGGTGCGTTAGAGTCACCCTGCACAACCCCCGTCACTTTGGAGCAACATTATTTTCCGGCCAAAAATCGTAAAAATGCAAAGGCTATAGCCTTTGCGTTTTTGCGATTTTCGGCCGAACAAAAATTGTCTCCGATTTCGACCAAACTCACAGGCTACCCTCGGAGGTTGGTCTAGGGGTGCGTTAGAGTCACCCTGCACAACCCCCGTCCCCGTCACTTTGGAGCAACACGATTTTTTGGCCAAAAATCGTAAAAATGCAAAGGCTATAGCCTTTGCGTTTTGCGATTTTCGGCCGAACAAAATTGTTTACGATTTCGACCAAACTCACAGGCTACCCTCGGGGTTGGTCTAGGGTGCGTTAGAGTCACCTTGCAAAACCCCCGTCACTTTCGCGCAACATTATTTTTCGGCCAAAAATCGTTAAAATGGCAAGGCTATAGCCTTTGCGTTTTTGCGATTTTCGGCCGAACAAAAAATTGTCTCCGATTTCGACCAAACTCACAAGCTATCTTTGAGGGTTGGTCTAGGGGTGCGTTAGAGTCACCCTGCACAACCCCCGTCACTTTAGAGGAACATTATTTTTCCGCCAAAAATCGTATAAATGCAAAGGCTATAGCCTTTGCGTTTTTGAGATTTTCGGCCGAACAAAATTGTCTCCGATTTCGACCAAACTCAAAGGCTACCCTCGGAGGTTGCTCTAGGGGTGCGTTAGAGTCATCCTGCACAACCCCCGTCACTTTGGAGCAACATTATTTTTCGGCCAAAAATCGTAAAAATGCAAAGGCTATAGCCTTTGCGATTTGTGATTTTCGGCGAAAAAAAATTTTCTCCGATTTCCACCAAACTCACAGGCTACCTTTGGGGGTTGGTCTAGGGGTGCGTTAGAGTCATCCTGCACAACCCCCGTCACTTTGGAGCAACATTATTTTTCGGCCAAAATCGTAAGAATGCAAAGGCTATAGCCTTTGCGTTTTTGCGATTTTCGGCCGAACAAAAATTGTCTCCGATTTCGACCAAACTCACAGGCTACCCTCGGGGGTTGGTCTAGGGGTGCGTTAGAGTCACCCTGCACAACCCCCGTCACTTTGGAGCAACATTATTTTTCGGCCAAAAATCGTAAAAATGCAAAGGCTATAGCCTTTGCGTTTTTGCGATTTTCGGCCGAACAAAAATTGTCTCCGATTTCGACCAAACTCAAAGGCTACCCTCGGGGGTTGGTCTAGGGGTGCGTTAGAGTCACCCTGCACAACCCCCGTCACTTTGGAGCAACATTATTTTTCGGCCAAAAATCGTTAAAATGCAAAGGCTATAGCCTTTGCGTTTTTGCGATTTTCGGCCGAACAAAATTGTCTCCGATTTCGACCAAACTCAAAGGCTATCCTCGCGATGTTGGTCTAGGGGTGCGTTAGAGTCACCCTGCACAACCCCCGTCACTTTGGAGCAACATTATTTTTCGGCCAAAAATCGTAAAAATGCAAAGGCTATAGCCTTTGCGTTTTTGCGATTTTCGGCCGAACAAAAATTGTCTCCGATTTCGACCAAACTCAAAGGCTACCCTCGGGGGTTGGTCTAGGGGTGCGTTAGAGTCACCCTGCACAACCCCCGTCACTTTGGAGCAACATTATTTTTCGGCCAAAAATCGTTAAAATGCAAAGGCTATAGCCTTTGCGTTTTTGCGATTTTCGGCCGAACAAAAATTGTCTCCGATTTCGACCAAACTCACAGGCTACCCTCGGGGGTTGGTCTAGGGGTGCGTTAGAGTCCCCCTGCACAACCCCCGTCACTTTGGAGCAACATTATTTTTCGGCCAAAAATCGTAAAAATGCAAAGGCTATAGCCTTTGCGTTTTTGCGATTTTCGGCCGAAATAAAATTGTCTCCGATTTCGACCAAACTCAAAGGCTACCCTCGGGGGTTGGTCTAGGGGTGCGTTAGAGTCCCCCTGCACAACCCCCGTCACTTTGGAGCAACATTATTTTTCGGCCAAAAATCGTAAAAATGCAAAGGCTATAGCCTTTGCGTTTTTGCGATTTTCGGCCGAAAAAAATTGTCTCCGATTTCGACCAAACTCACAGGCTACCCTCGGGGGTTGGTCTAGGGGTGCGTTAGAGTTACCCTGCACAACCCCTGTCACTTTGGAGCAATATTATTTTTCTGCTGAAAATCTTAAAATTACAAAGGCTATAGCCTTTGCGTTTTTGCGATTTTCGGCCGAACAAAAATTGTTTACGAATTCGACCAAACTTACAGGCTACCCTCGGGGGTTGGTCTAGGGATGCGTTACAGTCACCCTGCACAACCCCCGTCACTTTGGAGCAACATTATTTTTCGGCCAAAAATCGTAAAAATGCAAAGGCTATAGCCTTTGCGATTTGTGATTTTCGGCGAAAAAAAATTTTCTCCGATTTCCACCAAACTCACAGGCTACCCTCGGGGGTTGGTCTAGGGATGCGTTACAGTCACCCTGCACAACCCCCGTCACTTCGGAGCAATATTATTTTTCGGCCAAAAATCGTAAAAATGCAAAGGCTATAGCCTTTGCGTTTTTGCGATTTTCGGCCGAACAAAAATTGTCTCCGATTTCGACCAAACTCAAAGGCTACCCTCGGGGGTTGGTCTAGGGGTGCGTTAGAGTCACCCTGCACAACCCCGTCACTTTGGAGCAACATTATTTTTCGGCTAAAAATCGTTAAAATGCAAAGGCTATAGCCTTTGCGTTTTTGCGATTTTCGGCCGAAAAAAAATTGTCTCCGATTTTGACCAAACTCACAGGCTACCCTCGGGGGTTGGGCCAGGGGTGCGTTTGAGTCACCCTGCACAACCCCCGTCACTTTGGAGCAATATTATTTTTCGGCCAAAAATCGTTAAAATGCAAAGGCTATAGCCTTCTTGTTTTAGCGATTTTCGGCCGAACAAAAATTGTCTCCGATTTCGACCAAACTCATAGGCTACCCTCAGGGGTTGGTCTAGGGGTGCGTTAGAGTCACCCTGCACAACCCCCGTCACTTTGGAGCAACATTATTTTTCGGCCAAAAATCGTAAAAATGCAAAGGCTATAGCCTTTGCGTTTTTGCGATTTTCGGCCGAACAAAAATTGTCTCCGATTTCGACCAAACTCAAAGGCTACCCTCGGGGGTTGGGCCAGGGGTGCGTTTGAGTCACCCTGCACAACCCCCGTCACTTTGGAGCAACATTATTTTTCGGCCAAAAATCGTAAAAATGCAAAGGCTATAGCCTTTGCGTTTTTGCGATTTTCGGCCAAAAAAAATTTTCTCCGATTTCGACCAAACTCACAGGCTACCCTCGGGGGTTGGTCTAGGGGTGCGTTAGAGTCCCCCTGCACAACCCCCGTCACTTTAGAGCAACATTATTTTTCGGCCGAAAATCGTAAAAATGCAAAGGCTATAGCCTTTGCGTTTTTGCGATTTTCGGCCGAACAAAAATTGTCTCCGATTTCGACCAAACTCAAAGGCTACCCTCGGGGGTTGGTCTAGGGGTGCGTTAGAGTCACCCTGCACAACCCCCGTCACTTTGGAGCAACATTATTTTTCGGCCAAAAATCGTAAAAATGCAAAGGCTATAGCCTTTGCGTTTTTGCGATTTTCGGCCCACAAAAATTGTCCCCGATTTCGACCAAACTCACAGGCTACCCTCGGGGGTTGGTCTAGGGGTGCGTTAGAGTCCCCCTGCACAACCCATGTCACTTTGGAGCAACATTATTTTTCGGCCAAAAATCGTAAAAATGCAAAGGCTATAGCCTTTGCGTTTTTGCGATTTTCGGCCGAACAAAAATTGTTTACGATTTTGAAGAAACTCACAGGCTACCCTCGGGGGTTGGTCTAGGGGTGCGTTAGAGTCACCCTGAACAACCCCCGTCCCTTGGGGGAACATTATTTTCCGGCCAAAAATCGTAAAAATGCAAAGGCTATAGCCTTTGCGTTTTTGCGTTTTTGCGATTTTCGGCCGAAAAAAAATTGTCTCCGATTTCGACCAAACTCACAGGCTTCCCTAGAGGGTTGGTCTGGGGGTGCGCTAGAGTCACCCTGCACAACCCCCGTCACTTTAGAGCAACATTATTTTTCGGCCAAAAATCGTAAAAATGCAAAGGCTATAGCCTTTGCGTTTTTGAGATTTTCGGCCGAGAAAAAATTGTCTCCGATTTCGACCAAACTCACAGGCTACCCTGAGGGGTTGGTCTGGGGCAACGGAAGAGTCACCCTGCACAACCCCCTACACTTTGGCGCAACATTATTTTTCGGCCAAAAATCGTAAAAATGAAAAGGCTATAGCCTTTGTGTTTTTAAAATTTTCGGCCGAAAAAAAATTGTCTCCGATTTCGACCAAACTCAAAGGCTACCCTCGGGGTTGGTCTAGGGGTGCGTTAGAGTCACCCTGCACAACCCCCGTCACTTTGGAGCAACATTATTTTTCGGCCAAAAATCGTAAAATGCAAAGGCTATAGCCTTTGCGTTTTGCGATTTTCGGCCGAACAAAATTGTCTCCGATTTCGACCAAACTCAAAGGCTACCCTCGGGGTTGGTCTTGGCGTGCATTAGAGTCCCCCTGCACAACCCCCGTCACTTTGGAGCAACATTATTTTTCGGCCAAAAATCGTAAAAATGCAAAGGCTATAGCCTTTGCGTTTTTGCGATTTTCGGCCGAACAAAAATTGTCTCCGATTTCGACCAAACTCACAGGCTAGCCTCGCGGGATTAGTCTAGGGATGCGTTAGAGTCCCCCTGCACAACCCCCGTCACTTTGGAGCAACTTTTTTCTTCGGCCGAAAATCGTAAAACTGCAAAGGCTATAGTCTTTGCGTTTTTGCGATTTTTGGCCGAAAAAAAATTGTCTCTAATTTCGACCAAACTCACAGGCTACTCGGGGGTTGGTCTAGGGTGCGTTAGAGTCACTCCTGCACAACCCCCGTCACTTTGGAGCAACATTATTTTCTCGGCCGAAAAATCGTAAAATGCAAGGCTATAGCCTTTGGTGTTTTTGGCGATACTCTTCGGCCGAACAAAAATTGTTTACGATTTCGACCAAACTCACAGGCTACCCTCGGGGTTGGTCCAGGGGTGCGTTAGAGTCACCCTGCACAACCCCGTCACTTTGGAGCAACATTATTTTTCGGCCAAAATCTTAAAATTACAAAGCCTATAGCCTTTGCGTTTTTGCGATTTTCGGCCGAACAAAAATTGTTTACGATTTCGACAAAACTTACAGGCTACCCTCGGGGGTTTGTCTAGGGGTGCGTTAGAGTCACCCTGCACAACCCCCGTCACTTTGGAGCAACATTACTTTTCGGCCAAAAATCGTAAAAATGCAAAGGCTATAGCCTTTGCGTTTTTGCGATTTTCGGCCGAACAAAAATTGTCTCCGATTTCGACCATACTCAAAGGCTACCCTCGGGGGTTGGGCCAGGGGTGCGTTAGAGTTACCCTGCACAACCCCTGTCACTTTGGAGCAATATTATTTTTCTGCTGAAAATCTTAAAATTACAAAGCCTATAGCCTTTGCGTTTTTGCGATTTTCGGCCGAACAAAAATTGTTTACGATTTCGACAAAACTTACAGGCTACCCTCGGGGGTTTGTCTAGGGGTGCGTTAGAGTCACCCTGCACAACCCCGTCACTTTGGAGCAACATTATTTTCCGGCCAAAAATCGTAAAAATGCAAAGGCTATAGCCTTTGCGTTTTTGCGATTTTCGGCCGAACAAAAATTGTTTACGATTTCGACCAAACTTTCAGGCGACCCTCGGGGGTTGGTCTAGGAGTGCGTTAGAATCACCCTGCACAACCCCCGTCACTTCGGAGCAATATTATTTTTCTGCCGAAAATCCTAAAATTACAAAGGCTATAGCCTTGCGTTTTTGCGATTTTCGGCCGAACAAAAATTGTTTACGATTTCGACCAAAGTCACAGGCTACCCTCGGGCGTTGGTCTAGGGGTGCGTTAGAGTCACCCTGCACAACCCCCGTCACTTTGGAGCAACATTATTTTTCGGCCAAAAATCGTTAAAATGCAAAGGGTTTAGCCTATGCGTTTTTGCGATTTTCGGCCGAACGAAAATTGTCTCCGATTTCGACCAAACTCGAAGGCTACCCTCGGGGGTTGGTCTAGGGGTGCGTTAGAGTTACCCTGCACAACCCCTGTCACTTTGGAGCAATATTATTTTTCTGCTGAAAATCTTAAAATTACAAAGGCTATAGCCTTTGCGTTTTTGCGATTTTCGGCCGAACAAAAATTGTTTACGATTTCGACCAAACTTACAGGCTACCCTCGGGGGTTGGTCTAGGGGTGCGTTAGAGTCACCCTGCACAACCCCCGTCCCTTAAGAGCAACATTATTTTCCGGCCAAAAATCGTAAAAATGCAAAGGCTATAGCCTTTGCATTTTTGCGATTTTCGGCCGAACAAAAATTGTCTCCGATTTCGACCAAACTCACAGGCTACCCTCGGGGGTTGGGCCAGGGGTGCGTTAGAGTTACCCTGCACAACCCCTGTCACTTTGGAGCAATATTATTTTTCTGCTGAAAATCTTAAAATTACAAAGGCTATAGCCTTTGCGTTTTTGCGATTTTCGGCCGAACAAAAATTGTTTACGATTTCGACAAAACTTACAAGCTACCCTCAGGGGTTGGTCTAGGGGTGCGTTAGAACCACCCTGCACAACCCCCGTCACTTTGGAGCAACATTACTTTTCGGCCAAAAATCGTAAAAATGCAAAGGCTATAGCCTTCTCGTTTTAGCGATTTTCGGCCCGAACAAAAATTGTCTCCGATTTCGACCAAACTCAAAGGCTACCCACGGGGGTTGGTTTTGGGGTGCGTTAGAGTCACCCTGCACAACCCCCGTTACTTTAGAGCAAAATTATTTTTCGGCCAAAGATCGTAAAAATGCAAAGGCTATAGCCTTTGCGTTTTTGCGATTTTCGGCCGAACAAAAATTGTTTACGATTTCGACCAAACTTACAGGCTACCCTCGGGGGTTGGTCTAGGGGTGCGTTAGAGTCACCCTGCACAACCCCCGTCACTTTGGAGCAACATTATTTTTCGGCCAAAAATCGTTAAAATGCAAAGGCTATAGCCTTTGCGTTTTTGCGATTTTCGGCCGAACGAAAATTGTCTCCGATTTCGACCAAACTCAAAGGCTACCCTCGGGGGTTGGTCTAGGGGTGCGTTAGAGTCACCCTGCACAACCCCCGTCACTTCGGAGCAATATTATTTTTCTGCCGAAAATCTTAAAATTACAAAGGCTATAGCCTTTGCGTTTTTGCGATTTTCGGCCGAACAAAAATTGTTTACGATTTCGACCAAACTCACAGGCTACCCTCGGGGTTGGTCTAGGGGTGCGTTAGAGTCACCCTGCACAACCCCCGTCCCTTAAGAGCTACATTATTTTCCGGCCAAAAATCGTAAAAATGCAAAGGCTATAGCCTTTGCGTTTTTGCGATTTTCGGCCGAACAAAAATTGTCTCCGATTTCGACCAAACTCACAGGCTACCCTCGGGGGTTGGGCCAGGGGTGCGTTAGAGTCACCCTGCACAACCCCCGTCATTTAAGAGCAACATTATTTTCCGGCGAAAAATCGTTAAAATGCAAAGGCTATAGCCTTTGCGTTTTTGCGATTTTCGGCCGAACAAAAATTGTCTCCGATTTCGACCAAACGCAAAGGCTACCATCGGGGGTTGGTCAAGGGGTGCGTTAAAGTCACCCTGCACAGCCCCCGTCAATTTGGAGCAACATTATTTTTTGGCCAAAAATCGTAAAAATGCAAAGGCTATAGCCTTCTCGTTTTAGCGATTTTCGGCCGAACAAAAATTGTTTCCGATTTCGACCAAACGCACAGGCTACCATCGGGGGTTGGTCTAGAGGTGCGTTAGAGTCGCCCTGCACAACCCCCGTCACTTTGGAGCAACATTAGTTTTCGGCCAAAAATCGTAAAAATGCAAAGGCTATAGCCTTCTTGTTTGTGCGATTTTCGGCCGACCAAAAATTATTTCCGATTTCGACCAAACTCACAGGCTACCCTCGGGGGTTGGTCTAGGGGTGCGTTAGAGTCACCCTGCACAACCCCCGTTACTTTAGAGCAAAATTATTTTTCGGCCAAAAATCGTAAAAATGCAAAGGCTATAGCCTTCTTGTTTTTGCGATTTTCGGCCGAACAAAAATTATCTCCGATTTTGACCAAACTCACAGGCTACCCTCGGGGGTTGGTCTAGGGGTTTTTGCGATTTTCGGCCGAAAAAAAAATTGTCTCCGATTTCGACTAAACTCAAAGGCTACCCTCGGAGGTTGGTCTAGGGGTGCGTTAGAGTCACCCTGCACAACCCCCGTCACTTTGGAGCAACATTAGTTTTCGGCCAAAAATCGTAAAAATGCAAAGGCTATAGCCTTCTTGTTTGTGCGATTTTCGGCCGACCAAAAATTATTTCCGATTTCGACCAAACTCACAGGCTACCCTCGGGGGTTGGTCTAGGGGTGCGTTAGAGTCACCCTGCACAACCCCCGTCACTTTAGAGCAACATTATTTTTCGGCCAAAAATCGTAAAAATGCAAAGGCTATAGCCTTCTTGTTTTTGCGATTTTCGGCCGAACAAAAATTATCTCCGATTTTGACCAAACTCACAGGCTACCCTCGGGGGTTGGTCTAGGTGTGCGTTAGAGTCGCCCTGCACAACCCTCGTCACTTTGGAGCAACATTAATTTTCAGCCAAAAATCGTTAAAATGCAAAGGCTATAGCCTTTGCGTTTTTGCGATTTTCGTCCGAACAAAAATTGTCCCCAATTTCGACACAACTCACAGGCTACCTTTGGGGGTTGGTCTAGAGGTGAGTTAGAGTCAGCCTGCACAACCCCCGTCCCCTAAGAGCAACATTTTTTTCCGGCCCAAAATCGTAAAAATGCAAAGGCTATAGCCTTTGCGTTTTTGCGATTTTCGACCGAACAAAAATTGTCTCCGATTTCGACCAAACTCACAGGCTACCCTCGGGGGTTGGTCTAGGGGTGCGTTAGAGTCACCCTTCACAACCCCCGTCACTTTGAAGCAACATTAATTTTTCGGCCAAAAATCGTTAAAATGCAAAGGCTATAGCCTTTGCGTTTTTGCGATTTTCGGCCGAACAAAAATTGTTTCCGATTTCGACCAAACTCACAGGCTACCCTCGGGGGTTGGTCTAGGGGTTTTTGCGATTTTCGGCCGAACAAAAATTGTTTACGATTTCGACCAAACTCACAGGCTACCCTCGGGGGTTGGTCTAGGGGTGCGTTAGAGTCACCCTGAACAACCCCCGTTACTTCGGAGCAATATTTTTTTTCTGCCAAAAATATTAAAAATGCAAAGGCTATAGCCTTCTCGTTTTTGCGATTTTCGGCCGAACAAAAATTGTTTACGATTTCGACCAAACTCACAGGCTACCCTCGGGGGTTGGTCTAGGGGTGTGTTAGAGTCACCCTGCACAACCTCCGTCACTTTGGAGCAACATTAATTTTCGGCCAAAAATCGTAACTAGGAGTACGTGCGGCAGGCACGTAGTTGCTGAGCGAAGTGAGTGTTTTAACAAAAGGACGGTTTCAACCCTTCCGCCGTGTAGATAGGCAACCTACATGATGCCCGTCAGCATGAAGTAATTGAGGATTGGGGGGGGGGGGGGGGGGGTGAAGGAGGAGAAGGGCAGGAGAGGTGGTGGAGGGACAACAGGCCAACAATCACCGTTCGTACTCAACCGAGAGAAGGGAGCATCCCCTTTCAGATATCCTGAAATAGAAAGTCCCGGACACCCAATGTGATTGACACCAGAGGCGCAGGGCGCCGTGGCCTACAAAGTGCGGTTGTCCTGTGCGGTGACGTCGTGTCCCTCCTTTGCCCGACGGGGGGAGGGCGCCATAGATGCGGGACAGTCGGTGACACCCTTCCCAAACCCCTCCACTTTTCCCTTCCCGCCCGGAGGTAAGATAAGTGCCAATAAGTATCATTTACATGATGAATATAAGAATGCAACTGCATGATATGCTGTCCCCCCCCCCCCCTTCCTATCCTTCTGAAACAAGTTTGTCTTCACACCAACTTACAAGTATCAATGGTAAGCCAAGCATTGGGTCACTCATTGAAAAAGACATAGTAATGAATGTTGTTACAGAGGCCACTAACTTTAAATGCAATTAAGACATTCACAATGACTCACAACCTTTAAATGATCAGGCGAATCTATTTTGAAATGATTTATAGCTATTTGAAATAGAATTGAAACACTCCAAAACCTCTGTAGCATTTTAATGCTTATATGACTTTGTTTTGATAATATTTCAGTGTTTTAGAAATACTGCTTTAGTGTAAACACTCTTAGCATAATTGTTATATTACAAGTACCATTTCTCACCTAAATCCAATCTACAGTATCGCCCCTTGTGTTTGTGGGAGTCAAATTTCTATAAACTAATCATTTTTTAGAAACAAATATACACCGTATCATTACTTTTATAGAGCAGCTTTCCTCTCATTCAAATTCATAGCCAAAACGGATCAAGCAGCATGTTTGGTTTAAAACATAAGATAACTTGATCAGAAATCGTATCACTGGGAAGAAAAGCAAAGGTTCGGAACAAAATCCTACTAAATTTATCTGAGTAATACCCATACTATTTACTTTTTTTAGTTGGGTTTAAGGTTATAAGATTTTAATACTTTCACCACACTTTGTTGTGTTTTCTTTAGTAGAATGAGACTCCAAATGTTTCTATTTAATATTTATAAATTAATTACCTCTTTTTATAACAATTGTCTCTTATCTTATGTCTAAAAGGAGCACAGTTCTACTACAGCATTAATATCGTATTGGGGAAACCCAATACTGGCTGGTAATTTGTGGCGGCTCAAAAAGAAATCACAACACTTGGTTATCGAGCAAAGGTTTAACACAAAATTTAAATAAATATAAGTAAATAATGTCACAGCTAGTAACTCTCACTTGTCAGATCAAGGTGTTATGTGATTTTAATACTCAGACCAAAGTCTGCTGTCTCCCAGACAGAACTGTGTACTCTATTGTAAACAGCATTGTTTACGTTGTTAGGTTATGTCACTCACCCAAATAATAAGTTCGGAAGTAAGTTGAAGCGATCCTGGCTGTCATTTCAGCAATCCATGACTTTCATTTCACAAATCCAGTACACTCAGAGGTATTTTTGATAAGAACTTGAGGCACTTACCCTCCCCACCCCACCCCCAGATGTGAACACACAACAAATCACTCGTACACACACTTCTACAAAACGACGACACTTGAAACTTCGTGAGACAACTACCACCCCTCTAAAAACTATTTCAGACAGCATA
Source organism: Frankliniella intonsa (assembly GCA_033675135.1). Classification (NCBI taxonomy): domain Eukaryota; kingdom Metazoa; phylum Arthropoda; class Insecta; order Thysanoptera; family Thripidae; genus Frankliniella; species Frankliniella intonsa. Next base: position 1,113,805 of record CM066259.1, read on the forward strand.
TTTCGTCGAACTGACACTTAAATTTCTAATTTTGATGTAAACAATCGAGGTGGACACCGGGCTTGGCTGGGCCGTCGTGACGTAGTTCGCACACTGCCGCTAGGTGGCGCTACCCTCAGGGGTTGGTCTAGGGGTGCGTTAGAGTCACCCTGCACAACCCCCGTCACTTCGGAGCAACATTATTTTCCGGCCAAAAATCGTAAAAATGCAAAGGCTATAGCCTTTGCGTTTTTGCGATTTTCGGCCGAACAAAAATTGTCTACGATTTCGACCAAACTCACAGGCTACCCTCGGGGTCTGGTCTAGGGGTGCGTTAGAGTCCCCCTGCACAACCCCCGTCACTTTGGAGCAACACGATTTTTTGGCCAAAAATCGTAAAAATGCAAAGGCTATAGCCTTTGTGTTTTTGCGATTTACGGCAGAAAATAAATTGTGTCCGATTTCGACCAAACTCACTGGGGGTGCACCAGGGGTGCATTAGATACCTCCTGTACAACCCCGGTCACTTTGGACAAAAATTTATTTTCAACCTAAAATCGTAAAAATGCAAAGGCTATAGCGTTTGCGTTTTTGTGATTTTCGGCCGAACAAAAATTTTCTTCGATTTCGACCAAACTCACAGGCTACCCTCGGGGGTTGGTCTGGGGGTGCGTTTGAGTCCCCCTGCACAACCCCCGTCACTTTGGAGCAACATTATTTTTCGGCAGAAAATCGTAAAAATGCAAAGGCTATAGCCTTCTCGTTTTTGCGATTTTCGGCTGAACAAAAATTGTCTCCGATTTCGACCAAACTCAAAGGCTACCCTCGGGGGTTGGCGTAGGGGTGCGATAGAGTCACCCTGCACAACCCCCGTCACTTTGGAGCAACATTATTTTTTGGGCAAAAATCGTAAAAATGCAAAGGCTATAGCCTTTGCGTTTTTGCGATTTTCGGCCGAACAAAAATTGTCTCCGATTTCGACCAAACTCACAGGCTACCCTCGGGGGTTGGCCTAGGGGTGCGATAGAGTCACCCTGCACAATCCCCGTCACTTTGGAGCAACATTATTTTTCGGCCAAAAATCGTTAAAATGCAAAGGCTATAGCCTTTGCGTTTTTTGCAATTTTCAGCCGAACAAAAATTGTCTCCAATTTTGACCAAACTCACAGGCTACCCTCGGGGGTTGGTCTAGGGGTGCGTTAGAGTCACCCTGCACAACCCCCGTCACTTTGGAGCAACATTTTTTTGCGCGCTCTCAGGAATACTGCATTGGGCATAAGGCTATAGCCTTTGCGTTTTTGCGATTTTCGGTCGAAAAAAAATTGTCTCCGATTTCGACCAAACTCACAGATTACCTTCTTCAGGGACCAAAAAACACATAGCAAGTCCCCCTGCACAACCCCCGTCATTTCGGAGAATATTAATTTTTGGCCGAAAGTCGTAAAAATGCAAAGGCTATAGCCTTTGGGTTTTTGCGATTTTCGGTCGAAAAAAAAATTGTCTCTGATTTCGACCAAACTTACAGGTTACCTTCTACCACGATCAAAAACCAAAAATTAAAAACCCCCTGTATAGCGAGGAAGGCACAAGACCCCTAGGCGATGAATCCCTGAGGAGGGGGGGGGGACGGGGGGTATTAATCGGCCAAAAATTAGTACCCCCCTGTATAGCGAGGGAGGCATAAGACCCCTAGGCGATTAATTCCGGAGGAGGGGGGGTATTAAATGGCCAGAAAATTAGTATCCCCCTGTATAGCGAGGTAGGCATAAGACCCCTAGGCGATTAATCCCGGGGGGGGGGGGGGGTATTAAATGGCCAGAAAATTAGTACCCCTCTGTATAGCAAAGGGAGGCACATGACCCCTAGGCGATTAATCCCGGGGGAGGAGGGGTATTCAATGGCCAGAAAATTAGTAACCCCCTGTGTAGCGAGGGAGGCACAAGACCCCTAGGCAATTAATCCCGGGGGAAGGGGGGTATTAATCAGCCAAAAATTAGTACCCCTCTGTATAGCGAGGGAGGCACAAGACCCCTTGGCGTTTAATCCCGGGGGAGGGGGGGGGTATTCAATTGCCAGAAAAGTAGTACCCCCCTTTATAGCGAGGGAGGCACAAGACCCCTAGGCGATTAATCCCGGGGGAGGAGGGGTATTTAATGGCCAGAAAATTAGTAACCCCCTGTATAGCGAGGGAGGCACAAGACCCCTAGGCGATTAATCCCGGGGGAGGGGGGGTATTAATCGGCCAAAAATTAGTACCCCCCTGTACAGCGCGGGAGGCCCAAGACCCATAGGCGATTAATCCCGGAGGAGGGGGGGGGGGTATTAAATGGGCAGAAAATTAGTACCACCCTGTATAGCGCGGGAGGCACAAGACCTGTGAGTTTGGTCGAACTCTGAGACAATTTTTTTTTCGGCCATAAAAAATTTTTGCTCTAATGGGACGGGGGTTGTGCAGGGGGACTAATAGCACCCCTACAATGGGCGTTACCGAGGCGGAGGTAATTAGAGCGCCTGCAACACACTGGGTAGGCCAATCCGCCAAGCACTTGTGTGAAGTTGGCGGCCTATCCGGAGAGCCCAAGCGCAGGGGGAAGCGGGTATTGAATTAATTCCTGGTATTCAATATTTCGTGCCGTCACCCCCCAAAGAGTTCATTGTGGGGGCACCGTGCGATGTACCGCTAGATGGATGGATGGATACATTACTCGTTCTTTCACCTCTTTATAGAAGTTAGAGTGAAGGTAAGGCATGAGTTAAACAGAAAAATAAATTAAATATGAAAATTTATTATGAACATTTGCATATGTGTTTGGAACATGGAATTTTTTACAATGGAAAACAAGACAAATGCGACAAATAAATTACAAAGATGTGACTAGCAAAAGTCAAAATGATAAGTTCTAAAAGTGTATTGAAAATATTAATAGACTACATGAAACAGTATTCATAAAATGCAATCAGAACAGACCATGGATTTCATCATTAATTGAGTCATAATCCATGTCAAAGAAGCTAGGCCTAGTGCCAAGTCCTGGCATGGTAAGAATGTCCCCACAGTAGGCAACAACAAATCCGGCACCTGCGCTTAGAGTAACATTATTGACATCAAGAGTAAAACCAGTTGGGGCACCCTTCACTTTTGCATCACCAGAAAGGGACAGGGAAGTTTTTGCCATACAAATGGGATATTTCCCAAATCCTTGTGCTTCATACTCCTTCAGCCTTTCTTCAACTAGGGGTGAAATTTTGACTTCTCCAGCACCATACATTTCTTTTGCAATAATGTTCAATTTTTGCAACAAAGACAAACTAGGTTCATACAGGAATTTAAAGGAAGATGGTTTGTTGCAAGCCTCAATCACTGCATCAGCCAACTCTACAGCTCCTGCTCCACCCTCAGTGTAATGAGTACAGATGACAGCTCGGTGTGCTCCACTAGCTTCACTCATTTGCTTGATTAGGTTTAACTCTGCATCAGAATCCCCTTTGAATTTGTTGATTGCAACAATCACAGGGATGCCATATTTCTGACCATTACTTATGTGCTTCTGAAGATTAGCAAAACCTTTCTTAACAAGTTCAATATTCTCTTGAGTGTATTCTGGCTTCAGTGGAATGCCAGGAACAACTGGGGGACCACCACCATGCATCTTGAGAGCTCTTACAGTTGACACCAAGACAATAGCATTGGGTGCAGTTCCAGAGGAGCGGCACTTAATGTTCATAAATTTCTCCATTCCAATGTCAGAACCAAAGCCAGCTTCAGTGACTACAAAGCCATCTTTGCCAACTAGTTTAAGCGCTACATTGTCAGCAACAATGGATGAGCACCCATGAGCAATGTTAGCGAAAGGACCTGCATGTACAAGAACTGGGCTCCCCTCCAAAGTTTGCATCAGAGTGGGGTGGATAGTGTCTTTCAACAAAATGGCCAAACCACCAGTCACTCCCTGTAATAATATTAAAAGAATTTGTAAAGGTAAGTCAAGCATATTTGTGGAAATAGAAGTGAACTAAATGACTTACCAAATCATCCGCTGTCACAGGATTCTTGCTATGATCATAGCCAATAACAATTTTGGCTAAGCGGTCTTTCATATCCTCCATATTCTGAGCAAGTGCTAGTATAGCCATGATTTCACTTGCTACTGATATGGCGAAACCTGTCTTCCTAGTTTTACCTTTTTCAGATGGAGACTCTCCAATTGTTATTTCACGCAGGTATCTGTCATTTATGTCAACCACTAGAAATATCAACAACAAAAAATTAACAAGGAAATTTTAACATAACATAGCAAAATAAAAATTTGTTGGATTAAAAAAACGTAAAATTTTGACAATTATTTACCTCTTTTCCAAGTAACTGTGTCAGGATCAATATCAAGGCGTGCAAATCGTTTCTTCTCTTCAGGGGTGAGGGAGTCACCTTCAGATTTGTTGATACCTAATCGCTGCAGTCTCCTCAACTGAAAAAAATCAGCTATTATCACACCATACAGACACACAGTACCATACAGTAAAAATGACCACGGCTATCTGGGTATCACGTCACAACATATGAAAACGTTATAAGCGGATTTAACAGATAGAAACATACTTGCACTGCTGAAAACTTGCGAACACCTCCCTTTTTGGGCACTAAGCGGTCGAAAAGATCCTCATCACTCTGAGTTGCCTCATGGAAAATACGAGCATCAATTTGAGCAGCCAAGAGGTTGTTGGCAGCAGAAACTGCATGAATATCTCCAGTCAGATGGAGATTAAATTCCTCCATTGGAATAACTTGAGAATAACCACCACCAGCAGCCCCACCTGAAAATTGGGAAAGCAGCCATTGTTGAGTTCAGTAAAAGTATAGTCTCATTACATATATTTCTGTGTCGTCATTAGTAAAATCAAAATATTTCAATACCTTTGATTCCAAAAGTAGGGCCCTGGGAGGGTTGCCTCACGCATGCAAAAGAATTTTTGTTTCTGTGCACGGATAATGCTTGGACTAAACCAATAGTGGTCGTACTTTTCCCCTCGCCAAGGGGAGTAGGTGTGATCCTGTTAAATTTTATGCCATTAACAACCACCATATCAAAACCAATATAATAATAGTGATCGGGGGAAAACTTACCCGGCAACAACTACATATTTCCCTGACTTGGATTCCTTCAAACGATCTACCACAGAGACCTTAACTTTGGCTTTCTTACTTCCATACTGTTCAAGTTCATTGGGGAAAAGGCCAATTTCCTCAGCCAGCTGAACAATGTCCTTGGGCTCTTGAGCTCTAGCTATGGCAATATCCCTAAAACAGTTAATTAACATATTAATATGGATTTGACGCTGTATACTATAAATCAAGAGTTCTATTTACAAAAGCGCTCTCCAGCAGCTTCTAGCACTTACGAAGGAACAGGAGACTCAAGCTTTAGTGGAAGATGGCGAAGAGTCCATTTACAACTGAGGAGTTTATCAAAAGCGCGTTGTGCAGAGAGAACAGTATTTTTCATCAACATTGCAACAGTCATGGGTCCTACACCTCCCGGAACAGGGGTAATAGAAGAAGCAACATTCTTTGCTTCATCATAGGCAACATCACCCACAAGCCGTTGACCTGATTTCTTGGAGGGATCTAAGAGCACAAATTTAATCATGCGAGAATCAATACCAGCAACAAAGAGATCTACTCATCCACATAAAGGAAAATACTATCACATCAATGTGGGAGGAAAAGAGACAGTTATGTAACCTCTGCTCCCATAGGCCTGAGATCATAACAAAGGTCACATCCCACTCACTTTTGACAGTGAAAGGCATGAGGTCATGTTGGTGACCTCCTTATCTCAGAGAAGGGGTAAACATAAGGCAAGTTGTTTTTGATGATGAAAAGACTGTAAAGGGTGTTGATTGTACTCTGGTTGAAACTTACCAGGAATAGCATTGATACCGCAGTCAATGACAACTGCTCCTGGCTTAATCCAGCTACCTTTCACCATCATAGGTTGGCCAATACCCACAACCAATATATCAGCTTCAGCGATCTGAAGATGAAATAAAAAAAGGCAGTTATAGAAAAGAGCTGACCAATGCAATTGTATTTAAAAAAACAAATTTAAAAAAAAATCAAAAACATGCCAATTTTTCTATATTCTTGGATCTGGAATGGCACACAGTGACTGTGGCATTGTGCCACTTTAAAAGTTCAGCAGCAGGTGTTCCAACAATTTTACTCCTGCCTACAACAACAGCCCGAGCACCCTGCATCGACACTCCACTCTTCTTGATCAGCTCAATACAGCCATTGGGCGTGCAGGGTACAAAACCACTCATGTCCCCAATAGCAACACGTCCTTCATTAATTGTATTCAACCTGCAGAGACAAAACAGTTAATTGCCCACATACAGAGGAAGAGCACACAAGAACAAAGGACATTAAATCACATACCCATCAACATCCTTAGCAGGTGAGACAAAGTCAGTTATTAGATGGGAATCAATTTTGTTTTCACAGTCGAGGGGCATCTGAACAATAATACCATGAACTGAGGGATCATCGTTCAAAGCTTTCAGTTTCATCAGAAGCTGGAAATAAATAATTACACTTGAGTACTTGACAGCTTCTACTTACAAGGAAACATTAGTTACAACAATTTACCTCCGCTTCCGTGATTGACCTGGGAAATTGGTGGCGAGTGGCATGGATTCCAATCTGTTCAGCAGCCTTCAATTTCATACGAATGTAAACATTAGAATCCTCTCGTCCCCCCACCTGTACAATGGCAAGACCTGGCCTGAAGTTTGGAAGAACTTGTGCCATTTTGACAACATCTTCGGCCAGCCCAAGTTGGATTTCCCTATATATCAAAGTAATTGGCGTTGAGACTCAGAACACAGAATGGACGTCTCAGGTAAAATTTAGAACACTTACTTGGACAGTTCTGTGCCAGACAGCACTTTGGCCACCACATCCCCTTCAGATGCCATAGCTAACTACCTGGTAAATAAAACAAAAATAAACTATGTTTTGATTTAAACGTTAGTAAATTGAAAGAATTATTATTATTAGCAACCATGCAGTAAATTAGAAAAGGGAGCAGGAACAATTCGTGACCATATAGCACAACGGCCGGCCACCTGTTGAACAAGAGAGTCCCATCAACACCAGCTCGGGGCATCGGCGCGGCGCTGTTCAAAGTGTGACACTTCTCTTGGTGCTGGTCTCCAAAGTGTACGGCTCTGGAGCAGCTCTCGGACAAGTCGGAAGCACAGCAGCGACAACCAGGAAGACCCCCCCTTGGTTATATAATAAACACACGACGTCCATGTGCGAACTCAGGTTCGGTTCAGAGCCTGCAGGATAAATGAGTTTTACCTGATGGTTCGGAGAATACGGAGAAATACTGAGGGTGAGAGCCCGATGTTGAGCAGAAGGACTGAGTCGCGTCCAAGTGATTGAGTGGAGTGGCGCGAGACGCGATGATAATCTTCAGAACGCCAAGTCGCCTCACAGCATCCACAACAGCCCCCACCCCCACAGCTACAGCTGAGGCCGGCGGCGGCCTAAACAAGTTTGAAGAGGAGAGGAGGGGAGTGAAGGGAAGTGGTGGTTGGGCGGGGGAGATCCAATTACTCAATATTTATTCAAGCTAATGTGTGTGTGTGTGTGGGCCCAGCTACATACCACTTGCGTAACAAGAAAGAAATCTCTACCGAATGAATTTTATTGGTGCTTGCTGAAACCCTTCTCCTGAAAAGAAAAGAAACAGCAGCAACGGGCATGAGTTGGCAAAGCCACTTAACACATTAGACATTGTCATATATTTTAAATTCCTATTTCATTCAAACATCTGAAATAAACGAGGAATGCAGGCAGAATGCAGGCTTCTCCCCATTTCGCTTCACCCCCTCCTTCCCCCACCCCACCCCCTCCCTTGACCCGACCCCCGACCTGCCCCCAGCCGGCTTCGGGAGAAAGGCATCACATCATACAATCCGAGCTTCGTCTTTGTGTCAAATCGTCAAAACCTAAGGTAGTTAGTTAGGTTTACTTGTCAACGGAGCTTTCAAAATCTGCCTTCCCTCTTCAGAGTTTTCGGTTTCACACGCACACCGTAGGTGACAACATATACCCTGTAGACTCACGACTAAGGCATAGCAGACGAAGCCAGCCGGCTTTGTTCTTGTGCACAGCAGCTGATCATAGCCAGCTGATGAACCTTGCCCTCCACCTGTTTCTTCTGAATTTGTGACAAATCAACTTTCGTGTGAAACATTTTCAGATATACAAAATCTGGTCAACATGTGGAATTGTTTTTGGTCGGCCATACTAGTGACATGCATTTTGCAGTCTGTGTCTTCCCTGAGGATTTTCCACAGAGGGAGGCAACATGGAGGTAATGTTCAGCTTTGGACCAACTCTGATCCGCCAAAAGGTATTTTGCCACCTGAGCAATGGTTCACGCAGCAACTGGATCATTTTGACCCAACCAACCAACTTACTTGGAAACAGGTATTTTGGTAGCTAATATTTTGAGAATTGTATATTGTTGCTCCCGCCTATCAACTGCAAGGAATTTTGCAGAGGTACTACACAAACAATACATTCTACAAGTCTGGAGGACCTGTATTTCTTATGATTGGAGGAGAAGGTGAAGCAAGTGCAAAGTGGATGCTGGAAGGTCAGTGGATTGAAGACGCAGAATACTTCAATGCCCTATGTTTCCAACTAGAACATCGCTACTATGGAAAGAGCCGGCCAACGCAGTGAGTAGGAGTGCAGCAATTTTGTACTGTGGAATTTAGCAGATTAAGATTTGGCTTTCAAGTATAATATTTACAGAGACACAAGTACAGAAAATTTGGTTTACTTGAGTAGTGAACAAGCCCTAGCTGATCTTGCCTATTTCATTGAAGCTATGAACCAGGAGCATCAATTGCCTACTAATACAAAGTGGATTGTACATGGTGGTTCCTACCCTGGTTCTCTTGCTGCTTGGATGCGCATGCGATACCCTCATCTTGTACATGGAGCTATGTCGGCAAGTGGACCATTACTAGCCAAATTGGATTTCAAAGGTGGTTGTCTGATTATGAAATCCTGAAATAGTTCTCAAATCATTTGCTTAGTTATTAAATTTAACAAACTAATCAACATCTGTAACTTGCCCATTTTCTAGAGTATTTTACTGTTGTAAAGGATGCTCTGTCAGAGTATAATCCAGAATGTGTCCAATCAGTTCAAGCAGCATTTCAACAAGTTGAAGTATTATTAAAACACATGATAGGCCAGCGGTCATTAAACAAGCTCTTCAGGTAAATCATATTTACAACAACACATATAAGAATTGCTTGTCTGAGGGTAATGTTGTGCAATTAACTTTTTAGGCTGTGTGACAATATTAATGTGTCTAATGGAGATGATGTAGCTAGTCTCTATGAAAATCTAGCAAGCAATTTTGCTGGTGTTGTACAATACAACAAGGACAATCGTCCAAGGTCTCCCACCAATAACATTACAATTGATGTGGTTTGTGACATAATGATAGATAGAGAAAAGGGGACCCCTGTACACCGGCTTGCACTGGTTAATGATATTTTGCTGAAAGCAAGCAATCAAACATGCTTAGATTATACTTATGAGAAGATGATTAGGCAGCTTAGAAACACATCTTGGGATAGTGTGATGGCAGAAGGAGGTATATTGATGTCAACTTATTTGATATGTCAATAGTTCCTAAGCAGATTCTTAAAAGGCAAATTTTCCAGGGCGTCAATGGACTTATCAAACATGTGTTGAGTTTGGATTTTTCCAAACTTCCTCCATGACTCAAGATTTATTCTCTGACAAGTTCCCAGTTGATTTCTTCACCAGGCAGTGTTCTGATATTTTTGGCTCTAAGTAAGCACATACCGGTAGTCAAGACATTTGTTTTTTTACAAAGGTTACACTGAACTAATACTGTTATTATGCTTCAGGTTTAGCAAGGAACTTATGGAAAAGGGTATTCAACGAACCAATACCTTGTATGGAGATCTTCACATTCAAGCAAATCGTATTGTTTTTGCACATGGCTCCACAGACCCATGGCATGCTCTTGGTATCACCAAGACAATTCACAAGGGAGCTCCAGCTATCTACATCAAAGGTACATACCTACTGAAATAAGCCGAGTTAATCAAGCAAAGGAAATGGATTTATTATACCTTACCTTTCCACAGATACTGCCCATTGTGCAGTTATGTACCCCAGCAGAGTAAGTGACTTGCCTCAACTAAAAGCGGCCCGGAAAACAATTAGATCTCTTGTTGCAAATTGGTTGAAAGAAGAAATTTAATATGCCTGTGATACAAATGATTCTAACAATTGGTTTATTAAGTAATTTCTTGCATTTTGTACATGTTTGATTACCAATAAATGATACAAATAAATTATTTTCAAGAAAATTTTCACACTATTATCATGCCTGATACATTATCACTTCAGAACATGTTTGACGAATTATAATACATTTTGCAACCATGGCACGGCCGCTTCAATCTTAATTATGAAAGGATTTACACAAAATTAAATACAGGAGTTGATTTGTACATAATGGATACTAATCCACAATACTACAATTGAGTTAATTTAATTAATTGACTGGAGCAAATGTATAGTACTTTTATTATTATCCACTTCCATTTCTTCAGCATCGTCATCATCCTGTAACAAAAACACAAATCACATTTTGCCCAAATAAGTTCTACAACTGACAAAAGTTGATTAAGTCCTCTTACATCAAAACCGAAGCAGTTCTGCATATCACTTTTGGTGTCCATAGTTTTTCTACTGTGCTGAGTATCCATTTTTTGAACTTGCATTATCTGTTCCTCTGTCAATGCTGAAAAAAATAAAATATCATTGTTAAATTAGCAAAGATATAGAGGCAAGAGAAAAACACTTGAGGTAAATGAATGTGCATTCGATACTCACGAGGGTGATGCCCCGTAATGAGCTCTCCATCACTATCCTCATCCTCTCCAGGGTTGTGAACATTGGCCATATTATCACCAGTTACAACAGCTAAAGCCTGTTCCTGTCCATCACCATCCTGAAGTTGAATAACTTCAAGCACAACATATTGTTGCCCATCTGACCCCTCCACAGCCATCATTCCTTGACCACTATTTTCATCATCCTCATCTTCATCTTCCATATCCCCATCTTCTGGCATAACTTCCACCTGAAAGCAATGATATAAAAACACTGAGTAAAACAAGTGTTGATAAGACTGATGAATTTAAAAAATTATAATGTAAAAAGAGCTGGTCAAAAAAGGAAAACAGCTTTACCTGCTGGCCATCAATTATTTGTATTTTTTTCTGTCTGCCTAATTTCAGAGCCATTGCCTTCTCCTGAGATGACGCATCAGGATCATGAATTGCCATATGCCGAATTAGGTTTCCTTTGTGCCGGAATGATCGTCCGCATTCAGAGCATTCATGTGTTTTCTCACGTGGGCAAGGTGGCACATATTGTGGGTTATGGTAAAGGTTTTGGTGCCTTTTAAGAAGTTGTTTTTGACGGAATGACTGGAAACACACACATGACAAAAGAAAAATAATCATGGTAACAAGTAAATTAAGTTGTGATTATAACCACTTAGTTACTTACTTGATCACACTGATCACACTGGTATGGCTTCTGGTCAGTATGGATTAACATATGAGATTCCAAGTGCCTTGCAGATATTGATGCATATGGACATAAATCACACTTATAGCATTTCTCTCCTTCATGAGTTTTGTTATGAACCTACAAAAATGATATACCGTTGTAATAAAAATTCAGTAAGATACAAGAGATAAGATATTTAACCCACGCCATTTTTTTTTTTAAATCTGACCTTGTACGTGTATCTATCAGGGAATGTTTTACCACATCTTTTGCATTTTAAGGGTTTATCAGAAGTGTGTAGCTTCTGGACATGAATTCGGAGATCAGTTTTGCGACCACATGTTGTAGGACAGAGTTCACATCTGTAGACCGGCTTATCTCCAACTTCTTCTTGAACAATAAATGTCATTTTATATTAACATTTCAATAAAGAGCTTAGATGTACAAATAAATATTGATGAAAAGTAGACAAAAAATAAAAATAAATGGCTTACCTCTATGTATCAACATATGTGCCTTTAAGCTATTAGACTGGGTAAATCTTGCATGACAATAATCACACTCATAAGGCTTTTCACCAGTATGGATTCGAAGATGCCTCTTTAACTTGAATGTATCTGGACTAGCATATGTACAATGTGGACACTGGAATTAAAATCAATAAGGTTTGTTAGAAACCTAAAATGTTTAAAGAAACTGTATACCATCACCATTGTTGATAATAGTCACTGAGCAATAGGCATATTGTACACCAGTAATTTACATATGCATAAGAACCATCAGGATAAAAGGATCTTGCCACCTCAGACAGATCAACAGCTTAACACCATCACTATATTTTTCCTTTTACAAACCACATCAGAAAAGTAAACAAAACTGCCAATGAGATGTGTTTTCTCAGGCAGCAGAATTTATCTTCTTGATACAATACTAAGCACTTTTGAAAATTTGGAAACAGTACAAAAGCACAACCACAAGATAACCACATAACTTAAGTAACCAATCTTAGTTTTGTATTTTGGTGAAATCTTCCCTGATTAAAGTGACACTTCAGTAATTTAACATAAGCAACTCTGGAAAACATTAATTTTATTATTGAAAGAGAACACTAATGCGGTAGCTCAGTGTCACTGACGCAATGGAAAGTAAACTTGAGTGAATACATGCAAGGGAAAGCATTCATTACCATCAAAAAATATGACAGAGAGCCAAGAGAACCATACACCACAATCACCCCGATAAGTTTAAGGTGAAAGGTTATCAGGAGAATCAAAAGCTTGAATCTCCTTCCAGAGTAACATGAAAATATGAGTGACGATTACCTGATAGGGCCTTTCACCTGTATGGCATCTCATGTGATTCCTCATTTTACTCAGCTCCACGCTGGCGTAGTCACAAACACTACATCTGTGAGGTTTCTCGTGGGTATGTTTGTACCGAACATGCCTAACAAGTTCACCTGTGAAAATCAACACAAACTTATAGGTCCTCACCTGATAAGGGCGCTCGCCAGTGTGGCACCGCAAGTGCCGCTTCAATTTACTCAACTCCACACTAGTGTAATCGCAGTCGTTACATCTATGGGGTTTCTCGAGTGTGTGTCTATACCGAACATGTCTTACAAGTTCACCTGTGGAGACACCAAGCGTACATACATTCACACAGGGACTACTGACCCCTGCATTAAACCTTTATGAATTACTAATTTTTTGCAGTTAGACAGAATAATTTGGTTACAAATAGACTACGTACTTTCACAAAATTAAGAAAAATCTGATTGTAAGAGATATACAATTTACTCAGCAAACAAACCAAGGCTACTAAATATTAAAAAAAAATTCTACAAGCAAAAATAAAGATTCAATGAAAATAAAATTTTACAGAAAGAAAAGGAAAAAAAAATTAATGTTTGGAAACCAGCAAAATGAGAGGTCAGAGACTAGGCCACATGAGGAGATATATTCGGTACACACCACAAGATTTTACTTCACCCTCTTAATAACATAAACATAAAAACAAACCACAAAAGCAATGACAGTAGAAATGTGGAATAGAAAATCACCAGAAAGATTGAGGAACTAGCAGTAGTTTTGTCTTTCATACACAAAACCAACTCAAACATAACACTCAGGTATGTGATAAAAATTTAACAAAGGTAACTTTAAATTTGTAAAAAAGAAAAAGAAGAAATAGTTGTCATTACGTCTATTAACGAACATATAACTAAATAAATAAAAGGAGCAAATCCCTTGTCTAGTTGACAAAGGTTACCTGAAGTAGTGAAACTGCTGTCGCAGAATTTGCAGCGGTGTGGTTTTGTACCAGTGTGAGTATTTACGTGGTTTTGAAGGGAGGCTAAGGTCTTAAATCCTCTTTCACATACACTACATTTATGAGGTCTCTCTTCAGAGTGAGATTTCATGTGGCGAGATAAGAGATATCTGGGAATGCAAAATCAGAATGTAATAAACAAGAAACATGAAAAGTTTGCAAAATCATAATAATGATACTATCCAAGCAGAAACTTATCATCAGATTATTCCATACCTTTTAGGACTGGTGTAGTTGCAATAATTGCACATATGAGCTTGAGTAACAGTCTGAGATTTCTTTGGCATAATCTTAACAATCTTTGTTTTGTCGTCTTCATCACCTGATTCCTAAGGTGTAAACAGGACATACTAATAATCATGATACATTCAGTAAAAATAAGAATGTCAAACTAAGGAAACCAACAACATACCATACTGGGCCCTCCCTCTTCACCTTCATCAAAGTCATATACAGTGAGATCTTGATCCTCATTCTTATCCTCATCATCTTCATCTTCCTTTTCATCTTCAGGCTGTTGTACAATCAAAACGTAGCTTACTTCTCCAGGATTGGTATCAGATGGGACTATGGTAACAGTCTGATAGGAATCACCAGGGTTCAAAATCATACGCTGTCCCTATATTAACAAAGTGAATTACATTTATGTGAAAGAAATACAGGCAGTATGCATTAGGTGGTATGTAAGAGTAAATCTTGGAGAGCATTTTGCAAAAGGCCCAAATTGAACCAAGAAAGAAAATTACGGTACATACTTCTTGAACAGTTTGAAGCGATGCAACAGAACCAGTTTGGTTCTGATTATCTTGGGGTTGCATTGCAACATAAGTTGTCTGATTACTTGCAGCAGGTGCAGCATTGGGAATACCTTAAATGGTTTAAAATAAAAATATATGATTAATATTCTTTTTAGAAACTAAAGAATTATGAGGGTTTGATCACACTTCATGCATTTAAGAAAATATTAAGTGAAAAGTAATTGCTTACCAGGAACAAGTACTGGATTTTCATTAGGGTTTGATTGAAAATAGTATTGACCATTTTCATCCATGAAATAGGTGCCATCACTTGCACTGTCTGCATCTGGTACTATTGTTTGGACATCTGGCAAAACAAATATAGTTTTGCAATGTGATACATTTTTAACATTATTCACCAGTAATTCAAAAACCATGTGGACTTACCTGTTAGTGGTTGAATAGTTGTTCCGTCACCTGTCTGGATTTCTTTGTTAAAATTATCTAAATAGTTTTGAATATCTGTTATGGTCTCACTTGAAGTTTCAATCTTGATTTGAGCTGCCATGAAAATAACATAGATTTATGAAAGTTGAAATTGTATAAATAAGGAGCTTAGACTTAAAATTTATTTATCTTACGTTGTTTTTTATCTTTGAGGGAACTCATAGTTTCTATGAATTGTTCAGATCTCTTTTTAAGGATGAGGTGAACACACTAATATCTGTAATAAGGGAATCATTTTTCATGAGTATAAGTAGTAGGATCCATGTCATTATTCATATAGTCTACGTATTAGATATGATAATTAACAGTACAATCATAGTCCAGTTGGGTACATCGGTGCCAGATTGGTTTACATATAACATAGTATATTGTAATTAAGTTTACTACATTGGCAGGAGCTCTAGAAAAATATTTACTTTAAAGGAGATTATTGGAAAAATTGGAATTTATAACTTGTTTTGCTACTGAGACAATTACTGACAGACTGATTCCTTAAAGGTCATGAAACATGCAACTAAAAGTCGAGCATTGATCGAAGCAGATCAGGCTGTGCTGTCAAATTAAAGCATACTTTCTCTCACAGAAAATTCACAAATAAGAATTCAAGTTTCAAGGCAAAGAGTTAATTTGAATGGAAATTATTTCCGAAGCAAGTACAACTAGCGCCACAGCCCCTGCCAGAACACCAAGATGGTGGAGCATATTATGCCTCAACCGTCTTTAACATTACAGGATAAGGGGTGAAATAAGTTACAGAAGCCCTTACAATAAGACTATCAAAGTAATCCCACACTAGATACCTTTCCGAGTCCACTAATATTGAGATGAACTGTTTTGACTTCACTAGCGCTGTGGCGAGAACACATACCTCAGTTTTTCAAGAACGATCGTGTGAGGGCGTTGCAGCCGTTACAGGCCAAAACCATCAAGATGGCGATCGAAGTGAGAGAAGCGTGCTCTCAAGCGTCCCTTCGTTCGTGTCGGCACAGTAGCTAGCTTTTCTTTTACGCCATTTCAAATATTACTTACGTGCCCGCTATCTATTCATTGCAATTTCTCCTAATAATCCAGATTAATGCGTTCCGACGGCGGGTAAAAATGAGAAACGCGAGATATTCTCGACGAATAAGTAAGCGTCAAGCAGGGAGAAGTAAAAGTGGGGTGAGGGGGGGTGGAGGTGGCAGGGGTGAGCGACAGGCGGGAGGGCGACGATATTTCTTGTGATAAAGCGCATAAATATACATTATAAAATTAATTGAAATGTGAAATACGTGTACGCGCACGAAAATATCCACACGGTACCCAAAAATTGTTCATCGGAATGCAGTGTTTCTGATATTAAAAGTAAATGGGTAACTACCAATACACTTTTTGTTTTGGCGCGCAATTTCAAAAGCTTCGTGCTTCTTGAGCATATCATTCAGGTGTAGCGCACTCATGTTTTGTTAATTCCCTCTGATCTTATAATATAACGAGCGGAGACTATGGAAACAAGAGCATGCCACTGAAATACAAAACTGAAAATATGAATAAAACTTTATATTTCATTGATAGTTTGTCCAAAAAATAATAGCTCACAGCCAGGTACAGCAATAGGTTAAAGAAACCATTTATACATCACAACAATGTTTTATGCACTTGTTATTAAATTTTTGTCAGCCTGCTTGCAGTGTGTTCTGAGTGAATAATTAGTAGAAACTTGAGAACAAAGACTCAAATTCATCCATCCATACGTAAGCCTCATCCTTGTATTAAAAGAAAGCAACTTTTGTATTATACCAGTGAATATTACCATATAAACCACTAACCATAGTAAAGACAAAATTACAATAACATATAATGGTATGTTTATTAAAGGAACTGTGTTGAGATTTTGAACACAAACTCACTCACACAGACACAAAGTTTGAGGCAAAATTCATTTAAAAAAATGTTTGACCACTTGGTAGGACTAAGAAACTGCAGCTGCCACACTCTAGTAGTTTCCGAAATGCTTTAATCTGCACAGTGAAAAATTGAGTATTAACAAAAACTCCATAAACTTCTTTAGAGTTTCCATATGAAGTAAACAATTCTTAAGACACACACTGACCTGTACAGAAGAGCTCGCCCTCTATTGTTACCTAAAGATAAGAAGCCACTGTGTGGAGAGAAGTCCAGGCACTGAGGCCGCATGACATTTTCAGCAACATGAGGAAAGTTGGAAAATACAGTCATCGAGGGAAAGTGCATCTATGAACAGAATAAAAATGATTGATTATTGACATTGGTTAGTATCAGAAACAATCAATTTCTTTCTAAACCAATAACATGGAAAAGGTCTGTGGAGCATAAATTAAAATAAACTTAAATTATTCTCACCAATCTTACTGCATTTTCTTTGTCTACTGAAGCCATTGCTAACACTTCTGATGTGGCATTAAATTTAAGAGAAGATATTTGAGTAACTAGATTTAAGGCAATTTTAACTGGTTGTGGGGCTGGTGAAGAGTAAATACTGGTCCCTTCATAAATATTTACAACTCCTGATGATGACCCACAAGCAAGGTATTGGTCATTTGGTGACACAGCCAGACTTGTTCCAACAATACATCCGTCATCAGTGAAGCGGTGGATACAACTGCGAGAATGCATATCCCAAACGTAGACCTCACCACCATCTATAACATTATAATAATAAATATTAAGAAGATGGACTTTAAAACTGAAGTAAATTGACCTAATCACAGTAAATTTTTTTAAAATTCAATTGAACAATGTTAGGAACATGTATCTATCAGTAATTACCTCCATGAGAGTACAGTCGTGAGCCATCTTTGTTGAAACTAATAGCCTTAACATCACCATTCATTTTTAAACTACCAATCCATTCTTTGCTTTGAGCTGTTATAAGGTGAATATGGCCAAATCTTCCTAAAGCTGCTATCAATCGTCCATCTGGGGACATGGTAAAATTCTGAAAGATGATCAGTTATCAATTATCACATCACTTTGCCACATGATATAAAAGCAAATACTGTATGTGAACTGACCTTCATGTTTGTTACTTCCGATGTGTGACTTATAGGAACTTTAATTGATCGACCCTCCATCATATCATACACAAAGAAGTGGCCATGGTGTTGAGATCCAACAAGAAACTGTGTTCCATCATTGGAAAAATGAGCACACCTGATGGGGTATCTCTCAAATTGAACCGTTTGCAGTTTTGTATTTGATTTTCCATCAACCTTATGACATACAGAAAACATGAGCAAATAAACATAAAACGGGAGGAGAAGTAATAAAACTTGGATAAAATTCATACTTGGACAATTGACACAGCCCCACCCAAGCCTGCTACAAGAGCTACAGTTGAAGTTGGATGAAACTCTGTAGCAGAGATGATTGGGCCTTCTGAATTTGAATCTACATTCAAATCCCTCAGATGTTTTGATTCAAGCAATCCTTTCCCAAGATGTTGAGAGCGATGATGTTGAAGAAAGGGACCAGAATGCTGAAATTATGAAAAAATGAGTGCTGATCTAAGATTGTTGATAAGATAATAAACCAGGATAAGAAGTCACACCTGCATAACTTCATCGTCGTCAGAGTCAGTATCACATTTTCTGTGCGATGTCGTTCCCAGCTCAGCCCATCTTGGGGTGCCCATCAGAGACTCATACTTTCCCTTCAGAAAACCAGAATAGGTATCTCGGCTTCCTGAGGCTTCATGTAGTTTTCTTCCTTGTAACTGAAATGCTTGCTTCACCCTATTAAAACAAAAAATAAATTAAAGAATGCTACGCTGCCAAATATTTACCAAATTGAATCGAAGTTTGTGGTAACTAAGTCCATACTGTATGGTATTGTCATCTTCATCCATCCACACTGGCTCTCTTTTCTTATCATTGTCACTAGTTGATGGGCTGGAATCACCCATCTCCACGCCAGAGTCATCCTCAGATAGGACTGTGGCTGATGATACATTTGATTGTTTAGTTGGTCGGATTCTATTGGTGTTAATTTCAGGAGCCTCATCAAAGTCCAAATCAAGGTCATCTCCAATGTCTAAATTGGCAACAACATCAGAGGCATCACCAAATATAAGTTTCTCGAGCCTGAAAATAGATGACAAAATTTTAATTCAACTAGCACGGCAAACCAGAGAGAAGTAAAATAGTTGTCAGAAAACAAAGGCTACGGAGCTAATTGAAAAAACAAAGCACCACAGGTAACAAAACAAGCAAACAAACAATAAAGCATTGGTCCATGACAAGTCCAAACAGGAGAGATAACCTCTCATCCACATTTAGGACTTGACGTTTTGGATGGCATGGCGACGATAATTCATACAGACCTTCGCTCTTCCAGCTGACTGTCAACTCCTAAACTATTCGTCCGCTTCTTCTTTTCGGATTGGTTGCCATGCTGCTTTGAGCCCGACCCAGAAGATGAGCCTCCCACACCCTCATCACGGGTCCTGTGGCTCCTCTTTCTGCTTTTCCCAAACATTGTTGCTTATTAACCCCCTGAAATAGAAAAATCAAAATAATAGACATCCCAACACCCCAGTGGTACAGTCAACTCTACCGAAAAAAGGCATCCTCGCCTACCTTTTTTAACCAATTATATTGATTTTAGTCGAAGAATATACGATGTAGCACCTTATCCGACAGCAAGCAGCTCAAGTCCACACGCGCACCACATAGGTAGTGGGGGTGGGGGGTGGGAGTTGCGACGATACTTAGATTTCTCATATTTTAGTACCTCAATATTTTGCAGGGAGAGGGGAAGGAGGAAGGGGGTGGGGGGAGAGGTGGAAGGGGTGGAAGCTGAAGCTACTCCCAGCGCGCCAACCGCGCCTTTATTCAACCAGTAGAGGAAATACTAGTTTAGTGGGATAGTGTAAGATGGGTTTTATTAATTAATTACAGTGGGTTTTAAATGTTAATATTTGAGCAGAAG
Organism: Frankliniella intonsa; assembly: GCA_033675135.1. NCBI lineage: Eukaryota > Metazoa > Arthropoda > Insecta > Thysanoptera > Thripidae > Frankliniella > Frankliniella intonsa. Next base: position 1,133,953 of record CM066259.1, read on the forward strand.
TCAGGAGTAAGTTAAATCCATTCCCTGTGGTGAAGCGGCCCGGGAAAAGTGTTGAAGGTATTAAATGTTTTCGCGAAGAGTTTTTGTTTGCTGGTGTGCTGTTTTAAGTGTATTTCCAAGAATAATGTGGCAAGTCTAAGGAGCCCGATACCGGACTTCGTTTGGGAGAAATTCCCTTTTGATTCTTTCCGATAGAGGACGATAAAGATTTAAACTTACATGGAAATACCAGAAGTGTTTTATTTGTATCTTGATAAGACAGTAATTTGCGTATAGAAGGAATATATAAAACATATGACAGATTGAATTTGAATGTAATAGTAGTAAAATATTAACATACATTCTTTTCTTTTCATTAGTTACATATATTGAGAGTTTGTTGTAAGCTGATATGGGAACAGGTTACTAGAAATTTTAAGATGGGACAACTATATGACTTACAGGCAAACAATATATGAGCATAAACCAAACTACTAGCTTGAAATGATCACAAAACGTGTTCCAATTATGGGTAGGTAGCTGAGTCAAGACAAATAATTCATATTGATTTTTTGCGCTAGACTAGAAAGTTAGTACGCTTCATTCACTATTACAAATATACTTAATATAACTGTCAGGAAAATACAAAGGGGTTTCTGATTTCTTTTTTTGTTCTTTTCACAGAGCACCAGAATTCCATCGATCATGAAAAAACACTAGAAGGGTAAATATAGGACCACAGTAGTGATGCTGGAAAGATTGAATTGTAGGGAATGTCTCTTCTGCAAAATTTCTTAGCGCAAGCAATATTAGAAGATAGCAGCCAAACTGCATTCACACTGGTTGTAAATTCTTATGAGAACAATCAATTCAATGCCAATATCACAGACAAAACAAAGCAATTGATGGGTTACCGGAAAACATAATCCAACCTAACATCAGACATGAAGGATTGAGAGGCATAGGAAGTACAAATCAGTTGTACTTAATAGAAAATATATACGTAGTATAATATAAAGTGAAAACAATATTAACACAAAGAATGTTTTATAAATATATATTTATATATTCACAATTAACTTGAATAAAATTTTTCCACATCAGGTGACAATAAAAGCTTAAGATAGAGAACTTATTGTCTCAGAGACTTAAAAAGCACCTATGAGTAATAACAAGAAAACAAAACAAAAAAATCACATACAACGCATGTTATGCATGATAGCTGGTCAAAATTAGTGACTTTCTGCCTACTAAGGTAAATGTAATTTACAGTCATAGTACAAGAAATATATTTATATATGTACGCACATGGCTGTACAGTCCTGGAGTAACATGGTAGTTCTTTATATTTAAAAAATCAGCCTTCTATCACACTTTTATAAGATATGATACTTTAAAATCCAATGTATTTCAAATAACTGAGTAGCAAAGCAGGGACGGTACAAATCAGTGCAAGAGATGTAAACTTTAGAAGAAAACAAAAAAGTTAAGAGTTTAACTGATACCTAATTTTCCTTACTGTATGAGAATCTAGGACTAAAGTATTGCAGTTTTATCACATTTTCTAAAAGACTATCATAAATGGTTCATCCCGACTCCATGATACGGAACACTAATTCCAAAACAGCTGGACTCTCTCCTGACATTAACCCAGCTTCATGAAGTACAGGCACTAACTCATTATCTAAACTGTTCATATAGATCGGGGGTAACTTCTCTCCATTGCTACCTGCCTGATACTCAACATTTTCAGGGTGGATAGTAGCTCTGACTGCCAAAGTAGTAAGATTTGCTGCAGCAAGTAGATCTAATAGTTTTACTAATGCCAGACAGGTTGCTTTAGCTAGCTGTTCAGAAAGTCTACTGATGTCAACTGGATCTCCAGTTCTCCCTGAACCTTCTTCAGACTATAAAGAGATACAAAGAACAATTATTATTATTAACAGGGGAAACATTTATTTTACCACAGATTTAATCACATAAACTAAAAATGTCTAGGAATAAAAAATTACCTCTAGGATGAAAACTTCAGTCCACCTGATAAAGCGATATTCGCCATGATAATCTGTTCCATTGTGGACTCGTATAGAAGGAACTCCATCCAGTGGCCTGCCATCAACGCTACTAAGCACACTGTAATTTGAAGAGAAATTTGTAGAACGCATAAATGATGTAGTAATAACGTCCTAAATTAAGCACAAAAACAGTTTCTATATATTATCTGCAATTACTGACCCAATGTTGAAACTCCTGTCATCTTCAGACCATTTGATTAGAACTACTTCATCATTTGGGGAACTTCCTGCTCCAGTATTACTACTGTCATTAGTAGAATGAGTTGGGCCACAAGTGATGCTGAGGTCTTTCATGTTTCGTAAAGCAGTTTTGAGATTAGCCATGGTTTCGGCAGTAACTTTCACCATCAAACCGTCTTCAACAATTGATGACTTCGCCGCCATTCCTTCAGATTCCTTCAGAGCACCATTGAAGACTACAAAAGATGCTCCAGTAGCTGCAATAACAAGAAAAGTATTTTGAAATATCTTCAATACTGTCAATAGTGCAGTTTTAGGACTGCAACATACCTTTTCTTGGTTTGTTATGGATGTTTATTGCCTGAGTATGGTAACTGTGATCTGTATCTGATTGCATACACACTAAATGGGAATCAGCAGCTTGGCTAAAGTTAGCTCCAAATGCCAAAACATGATCATTTGAGTTATTTAACGCTCGCATTACCTAAGGTAGAGGCACATGAATAATAAGTATTCACTTCAAAAATATTATGACACCTGACTTCTGTTGCGGTAAAAAAATTACATTTACCTGATCGTAACGGTTCCTTGGCAAAAGTATAGTGGTTTGCTTGTCCTCCATATGAATGACTAATCCTCTGACTGTTGGTAATGTGTATGCCATATTACGAAAATCCTGTAACAGATTTAATTCTCATTACATCATATATTTATTAAAAAGAAGTCTAAATGAGTAGCAAACAAAAATTTTACTTACAGCTAAAATTTGAATAATAGTGTGTCCAATTTCGCCATAAACAGCTGACCTCTGACGAATGGATACAAGAGGACATGGATAATAGCGAAATTCTGCTCCAAGTCGCAACATCAGTCGAATAGGAAATACTTGAGCCCAGGGCGTTTCCCACCTGGTACAAAGTTTTAAAAATTATAAAATGAAAATAATTTTTTAGACAACAGTTTGATTGTGGATAAGCTTTGTCAATACATTTATAACGCCATATTTTAATTTTTTTTTTTTTAAAAGGAAGGTGTAAAGGCATAAGAAAGAGGCATCAGAAAATTACAAGGTGAAAAACTAGACAACTTACTTGTGAATTAACACTCCAACTAAGTATGGTGCAGGAGGAAGAATAAGTCGGTGTAAACATTGGAATGTTGGTCGAACATAAAGGAATCCTCCATGTTCTCTAGAACCAAGGAATGGCAAACCTTGCGTCAGAGTATGTCCCATTTCTGTAACTGTATTGCCTTTTGCAGCCTCCATGAACAAGGTATTCAAATGAATAAAAATATCCTTCGGGACACTAGCTTCCTCTGGTTCCACTTCTAGTATGATGACTACTTCATCTTGACCAACTGAACTGAGTCCATCACTAGTAAAACACCAGCACACACGATTTACACAACAATCCACTGTAACCAAAATCAAAGCAAAGTAAGATAAAATTTAAAAAATAATATGACAAAATTGCAATGATTACCAAATTGTTAAAAAGGTAATTATAACTTACAATTTAAGATTTTGACAAGCACGTACAAATTACGATTAATTGTGAATTTTACAGGTGGAGCCGATTCATCTTGAATCACAGCCATTAACCGGGAGGAATCTGGATCTTCCTCAAATTGAATACCATCTTTTCCTCTAATTACAACTGGTGGGAGGCCTTTACCATGAGGAACATAACTCATGGTAGTTCCATCGACAGGAGGTAAAGTTCTTGGGGTTGACATGCTCCCAGGTGGGGTTCCAACTCTTTTTGATGTCCGTCCAGTTCTTCGAATTGAAAGACGAGGTTCAGTGGAACCATCAAGTTCAGCAAGGTCAGCCCCAGGACGAATACCATCACTAAACATCACTTGTTTAGCTTCTGATTTAGGTTTTGTACTTCCTACAAATATATGGTTATCTTTAAGTGTGTAGTTTGGCAATTAAAACCATAAGAAAATACATGACATTGTTTAGGAACAAATCCCCAAGTTAAATGGATCAATTTGTAGGATGTACCTTCTCTTTTAAGAACCCCAACAGGAACCATAACTGTTGGAGCTGCTTGTGAAGACCCTGCAACTTGCAGGAGAGGTGAAACTGTGGAACAGTATTCCATTGGGTTGTTAGGGTTAGGATGTAAACTTCTTTGTGGGGAAACTGGCAAACCTGCACTCCCTGTAAAAGTTTAAAAAACGTTACTAAATTTTCTTGACATATAATTCTTATTGTAAGAGCATCTATACTAATTTTTTTTAACCCTAAGAAGTTCTTAAACCATTAGACATAATAATTTAACAGCACTAAAGTATGGGTGTATGAGAGGAATATGTGTACCTCCTTCCAGTATGGATTTACATGGGACACAAACTCTTGCTTCAGCATTTGTGTACTTCAAATGAGCTTTCTCACTACAACATTTTGAGCACAAAACCTAAAAACAAAATTAATTCAGTAAAAAAAAATATTCAAATAAGATATTAACAAATATTAGCTTTGACACGAAGTATCACACTTACTTTACCACAAGCACGGCAATGATGCCTCCGTTTGAGTACTGTGAATTTTTGGTCACACTGCATACAATAAGGCGCATCTGCATCTGGAACCCAGAAAGGAGCTTCTTTCCCCAGTTGTGGTTCTTCTGTCGAAACAGATACTGAAGGTTCTTCACCCCCAACAGCTCCACATAAAGTTTCATCAATGGATGATTCAGTAGCTGACTCATCAGTTCCCTGAGGTTCGGATGGTTCAGTAAGAGATTCAGCGATGGAGGGTCGGGTCGCAGAAGGCGTTGCACCAGGAGGACCTTGAAGATAAGACAAGATGAGCCAAGAGAATTGTTAAATTGCAAGGCACAAACTAAATTACAATTGAGTTTTTTGACAACTTACCAACTGTAAGGTCATAAGCAGGGGAATCTTCACTACTAATGGCAGTGTCTGCCTGGACATGCTCTGCACGAGTAGGTATTTCCAAAGAGGAAGGTCGAACAGGTTTCTGGCTTGGATCAAGGTTAATGTTGGTGTTTGATTCTGAACTATCAGATGAACAGACTGCTGGTGGAGGTGAGCCTTCCTCAAATTGGTTGTCCTCTTCTGGGAAATCTGAAAATTCTGAAAGTACAGCAGTTGGTGTCATAAAGGGTGTTGATGATGTTGATATAGAAGAAACAAAATCTTCATGCGCGGGCGGGTCTTGCGATGTGGGAGTAACTGGCACAGTAGGAGGTGTAGATGGAGATGAATTTGATGGCTCAACAATATTTTCATCAAGTGAAAGAGAGAGAGGAATATTTTTTTGTGATATCTTGTTCAATAATAATTCTTCATCATTTAATGAACTGGATGGTAGGATGCCTTCCTTTGTATCAGAAGAAACAGTCTCCACAATGCAAGTTTCCACAGGAATTTCTTTTACAACACTCAAATCATCTTCAATCTGTGGTTCGAGCATTAATGACGATTCTAAGGTATCAGCTACTTTACAAGTATTTGAGATAGCTTCCTCATAAGTGTCATGTGATGGTCCATGCAAGGAGTCACCAACAGTTGAGCCCTTGAATGATTTATCAAGATCACCCCCACAATGTGTTGCTTGAGCTTCAGGTTTTAAATTCATAGCATCTTCTTTGGCATCACCAATACTATTTTCAGAAGTTTCACAGACAAACTCGCTTGAGTGCTGAGATGAAGACTCACACTGATCATGTGCGGGTTCACAAGTTATTCCTCCCCCTTCTTCTGAAGTGTATGGAACAGACAGTTCTGCATCATTTTCATGCAAGTTGCATTGATTGGTTGTTTGGTTACAAGTCCCATCATCAATAATGCCATCTGAAGAGGTTGAAACTATAGCACAAGCCTTATCAACTTGACCTGTTGATTCTTGAACCAATTTTAATTCTTCTAATTTTTCTTGAGATGAGTCAGGGAGAGATTCACATTGAGTCTGCATAACAACTTCATCAATTTTTGATTGAGCCAAAGATATACCCAGGGGCTGCTTTTGAAGCTCTTCATTCTGTTCCTCCAGTTCCAAATCTGATAAATAGTCGTTTAGCTCATCATCATTGAGCTCCTTATCTGTGTTCAGGCCCCCAAAACTGAGCACATTGGGGGTAAATTGGTCTGAACTAAGAAGGCATTCTGACTTAATATCAGTCTCAATATCTTGACCACAATCTACTCCAGACGCACTTGTTTTATGACTGATAAGATCTAATGAGGAGCTATTATCTTCCTCAACAGTTGTTTCAGGAAATGTCCCTGTTGAGGCAATATCTGGAAGAGTTGTGCTTTGAATATTTGATAAGGGATTGAAATCTCGAGTCTCTGCAGAAACTTTGAAAATAGGTGAACTAGCTCGTAAGAGACTTGAGTCAATCAAATCTGGTTTTTCATCCAAGGAGGATAGTTCATTTGTGGATACTGGGGACCAGATCGAGGCATGAGCATGGGTTTCTTCAGGTTGAGAGAGTAACTCCCCAGTTTGAGGATATGAGTTGCCAACATGATTGTCACTTGGCACTGATATACCACGCCCTGAGTTCAAATATTCATTAAGACTGGAGAATACCCCACTCACACTTGTTTTCTGAGCAACAGGAAGAGGTTTAGGCCTCCAACGGCTTCCATTATCACCTGAATCAAATGATGCTTGCGGAGTATTGTGTAAAGATCCTAAGCTATGATCCTGGAAAGAAACATTCAATTATCTAATTTGATACATCCAGATGAAGAAATATTTTAAAACAATAGTTCAGTTGGCACTAAGTCTGACTTGGGGAAGTGAAGAAGAACCAGAGGTATGTCGTCTGCCATTTGAGCTGATCAAGTTTTCTGCACGATCTGAAAATTTCAATAAATTAGATCTGTTTGTTTAAGGTAGTACAGTTGTATAAAAACAAAAATATATGTATATATTGTTTTAAATTACTTTACCTTCATTGAATTCTAGCTCATCTAAAACTTTGTCAAGATCCACAGCAAACTTTTCCATTTTCCACAAATAGTGAGAAGGTTGTCGCAGTGACTTTAAAAACAAAAACAAGAACAAAAATGAATAAATAAATAGGGTGAGAAATATCGAGTTATCCTGCGCAGAGAGAAGAATGGGGCATTGTAAATCTCTTGTTTCAGTTCGTTCTGTCTAAAGTAGAGAATTGTTGTTCATTGAAAATTTTAAGGTTATAAGGTTATATGTCAAATAAAACACACAACTTAAACAAAAACAAATTGAAATAAAAGGAAAAAATAGTTTCTTTCGTCGATTAGGAGCCTACATTATTAAATTAGTCTCAGAAAGTTCGATTAGAAGAAATAGAGAGCTATTACTCTCATAAACAAGTGCCACTTTCATACATGGCAAATGACAAGTAGCGATAGACAGACCATTGACAGACTCTCTAGAGAAACTTACGTAAAAACAGGTATCAGAAGAAAGTTTTAAGCCATTGCGAACAGTTAGTTGGTTGCACGAACATTACGTATCGACGTATGACCGATGGGACATCTGCAATGTTTCATGAGACTAAGCCCTCCATGACTACAGTTGTTGTTCAGTAGTCAACTGTTATATTCCCGCGACGTTTGAAAATGAACTAGGAACGACTCAGAAAGTCTGGCGGCTTCGCCACTAGCATGATAGTACTGTTGGCCGAAGCCAACGAGCAGATGTATTTAGTGTGCAGCCCGTTCAACTTCGGTTTACATGCATATGTAGGAAGGATTAAAGCGTTTCTTGTTGATGTGCATAAAACATTTATTATTCTGCTGTTTTCTGTATGATTTAATTAATAATTGAAGCAAGAATCCAAAATTTAGTGAATGGGTAAGAGGTAATGAAAAAGAACAAACTGATTATGATGAATAAAGTTGTGATTCAGTTTTAGGACAATAACATTCAACTCCTTTAAATTTCAACGCACATGAATAATGTAGGTGACCACAAACAAACAAAAAATCTAAACACCTCAACTTCCTGGAGCTTTCATCACACATTTTTAAATAATGGAAACATGATATTGAGTTATAAATATGAGAATCAACTACTTAAACACTACAATGACATACATACAATTAGATGACATTGTGCTCCAAAATTAATCTCTAAACAGCAGTCATCAACTTTGTCAATGTTCACTTTTAAAAAGAAGTAATAATAATAACACAAAATTTCTTACTTGATGCTAATTTTACAGTTAGCACTTGAGTTACAAGATAAACAGGCAATCCATACTTAGAATACTGGTACAGAAACTTACTGATAAAGAAAGAAAATAAGCCAACATACATGATATTGTTTTGAACAATACAGAGGAATGATAGCCATAACAATAATGCATTGAAAAATGTTCACACATATTCAGTTAAAATTGTATAATAAGACTTAAAACTAAATACCTGCAAGAATGAAATTTGACATGGTGCATAATACAATATTCATCAGCACATGAGAAAATGTATAGTCAAAAGTTCTGACAGAATCAATAATATTTAACTGTTATTTCCATGTCCTCCAACACATGAAACATTTGTCAAAATTCCAAACACGTCAACAGTCCATTCCATCCCTTCAGTACCTGCGATCACGTGATCCCGAGCGTGATCGACGGGAGCGGCTGCGGGAGCGTGAGCGACTTAGGGAGCGGCGGCGGGGAGAGCGGGAGCGTGACCTGCAAAATAACATTCCATTAGAGCGATGGATGAGACACCAACACTGTTAAACTACAAGGGGATTTAATAGAGTGTTTAAGCACAGGACAAAAAATTAAATTTACGCAACAGCCATGGGCTTCAGATTTCAATTTCTCTGTGGGGGAGAAACTGACATGAGAGGAGAGTTAGGGGGAACAACTTAAGTTCAAAATTAAAAAAAAAAAAAAAAAGACTTATCTTATCATTAAAAACTTTGAAAGAAGAAAATTTAATTAGTATTCATAGAAAATGCATTTGAATTTAAGAACTAAAATAAAAATAAAAACAAGACTAAGGTAGAAAAATTAACTGAAAGTTTTTTACTGTATTTTGGCCCTGTAATATTAATATTATTCTCACAGAGGGTGAGATGCCGAACAAGGAGAAATCAAATATCTATTTTCCCACCTATGCAGCTTGTATTACTTACGATGGTGCCTGGCTTGCAAGAAACTTTTCATAGACTGGACAGAGCAATAGTCATGTTGATCATTGCAAGACACTCCGAGACTTCGCAAGCATCACGCACAACACCCAAAATAATACAAGCTACAATCAGACCATCACTTATCATAATACCAGACTCGTTTGCCAGCGAAGAGAGAGCGTGCGTGGCGAGGTGGAGCGTGCGGGGGCGAGCCCGGGCGAGCCCTGGGGCGTGGCGCGTGGGCGTGCGCTGGGGCAGTAATGGTTGAATAGGCAGATGGACTGGCGGGCGAGTGGCGGGCGGGCGCAACAGCGCGGGGGAGGATGAGTAGTTGTGGAGATGAGTAGCCGCAGCGATGGTCTAGTTGACTTTTTCCTTCCACAGCGAAAATCGATGGAGGGAAGAACGAAGAACAGGTGGACTGAAGGACTATCTGATTTGTGGTCTACACCACTGAATTGTGCTTGAGGTTGGGCCATATGAAAGTACCGCTCGTACATGAGCAGACTACATAGATGTTCTGCGACTGCACATCTTGTACGTTCACCAGGTATAAGATGCATTTCGATTCTTTCTTTCTGAGCCCAACCCCAAAACACGAATCAGAGTCCAAGGTGGAGTGAAGTGTAGCAAACAGCTGACAGCAACCGGAGTGTTGCGGCGTGGGATGTCATGTCGGTAGCAATAACAGGGAGATGTCTGGTGGTAATGCCCTGGAAACCCGCCATATTTCATTTAAAACTCAAAATGCGCGAGGACTAAATCATTAAAACATTCAGTACGTTATAGACCAGAAGGGTTTGGAGAATTAGTATGAAATCCTCAAGATAAGAAAATGATATTTGACAGGAAGAAGGGGAACGAGGCCTAGTTTCATATAAGATGTGTCATGAAGTTATATCATGATATTTACTTGAAATAGTAAAGCTCATCTTAATTGATTTTTTTAGAGAGAAAAATGAGACATAATGACAAATTGGATAATCATCCTTAATGTCTTACTGAGGTTTATCTCCAGAAGATAATTTTTTTCGTAAGTCATGTTCAAGCTTCTGAAATATATGAATTATCCATGGAAACAGAAAAAATGAAATGCACGCCCCAAATATTTACCAAACAAATGAAGAAAAGTGAAAATTAATGCAGAGAGAGAAGCAAGATACCCAAATAATTTGTACAAATGATGTCAAAACTTGTTAAATTGAAGTACATTCATAATGAGCATAAAACAAAGACAGCTGAACTGTGACTTTTGAGAAAGACACCCCCACTTAATTTACGTAACAAACATTTCTCTGGCAGTCTTCTTAATTAGTTTTGTCACATACCTGCCAAAACGTCTGCTGCCACCACCAACACCTCCACGACTGCGGCTCCTTCCATTTGACATCTCTACTCTTACACGAGTACCACACATTCTCCTGCAAAATACAAAATATAGATAAAAAATGTGTATGATGATTATAAAAAATGTTTTGAAACAAGCTCAAAAAAGGCTACTTAAACTTACGTTCCATCTAATCCTCTAACTGCATCTTCTGCATCTCGAGGGTCTTCAAACTCGATAAATGCAAAGCCAGGGGGATTCCTAGCTACCCACACATTCCGAAGAGGTCCGTACTTAGTGAAAGCCGATTCCAATTCGTGTTTAGAAGCACTGCTTCCCAAATTTCCAACATACACCTTACAGCTCAGATCCCAATCTCGGTGAGACATTGCGAGGACTGAAATAGCAAACAAAACAATTAATTAGAGAAATCCTTGTGTAGGAGAATTAGGTTAGTTGAAGTGCATACATGAACGCAACATGATAGCTAATTAAAATTCGATTACAGGGTAACCATTTCCAATTCTATGAAGCTACAGTGAGAAGCCGAAAATAGAACTGGAAAAATAGAAATATAGAAATAGGGCTGACTGAAAATCATAAACTTACACCAGACAGAGCGTCTGCCGAAACGGAAAACACGTTTGCTACGACAAAATAATCGAGTAATATTACCTTTGACTTCTAATTAGTTCAAAACAATACTTTTCGAGGTGTTGAGGATGTTAAGTTTCAATTTACACTGGTTTTGACAGTGAAGACCAAGGCAACTCAAAGTCACCACTGCGGCTACTACCCCTGTTCTGATGAATTCAGTATGGCGGCTTCGATGTTGATGCCTACCGGAAGCTCCAGAAGCAAGATGTTAACTGTTGGGAGCTGTTTATTTCCAATTTCCGTATTCCGGCGTCGTACTCTTCGTACATATATCAGTCAAGACATAAGCATGAGATTCTGCTGCAATCAGATTTTTAGATTTAAACCGCTAACGAGATGAAAGTTACGAAATATACACACAAAGTTAATTCTGGTTTACACACGGCCTGCTTGAACACAATCGATGTGAGTGAGTTCCAGTGGGCTTTGAAGATGGAATAACAACTTAATATCTGACAGTGCGAGTGCGATTTGTCAGAATTGTAGTATTTAACCTATTCCCACTCCCAGTTAAGTTTAGAATTGTTCTATTTCGAATTAATAGTATAAAATGGGGTCGCAATCAAGAAATCCGAATTTCCCCAAAGATGCCCAGGTAATAATGTCGATGTTGAAAGACATGGGGGTGCAGGATTATGAGCAAAGAGTTTTGAATCAGCTGCTGGAGTTTACTTACCGTAAGTAACATGGAAGGTTACGTATAGGTATTTTTAAGATTGTCTATGCATTATACTTGATACCACTTCACTGAATTTTAATGTTTTCTTACTCATTTACTTGTTGCGCTAAAATTAACCTTTCCGGTGTATTCACAGGTTATGTTACATGTATTTTGGACGATTCGAGGGTATATGCTACTCATGCGAAGAAAAAAACCATTGATCTTGATGATGTCAAGCTCGCTGTGAATATGCAGCTTGACAGGTCATTCACCACACCACCTCCACGAGAAGTGTGTAACCCATTACATTTTTTTCCTTAATTTAAAAAAAAAATTAAAAATAATTGGTCGTTTATTTTGTCTCCTTTCTTTTAGATATTACTGGAGGTAGCAAGGTCGAAAAATAGTCAACCTTTGCCTGTTGTGAAACCGAGTTGTGGAATCAGGTTACCCCCAGACCGTTATTGCTTATCATCTGTCAATTATAAACTACGTAATAATAAAAAGGTACTATTTTGTGATTATGGGTTACTTATGGGTCCAAAATAACAATGGACACTAATGATTGCTGAGTTCCCAGGCACCAACTTCAGCCCCAGCTGGTCCTCTTGGTCGCCTTGGAAATCCTACAAGCTTTATACAAAGCCCACTTGGAGTGTCAAATGCTATTAAACTCCATACTAGTAAAGGTCAGACAGCATCTTTAACTGGAGCTAAAAGAGGCAGTATGTTGACAACTGTGGCAAGAACACAGTCTGTAACAATTCCAAAACCAGTCTTCAAGTTTTCTCAAGGTATTGAAGTTTCAGTAGCTTTTTTTTCTTTTACCTTTTATAAAAAATTTTACTTAACACTATTGTTGTGAATTCCAGGTGCAATTACAGCCAAAGCCAAGCCGAAACCTCAGATTGCACAGACATCAGGTGCCATCACCACACTGCAGATTCCCAAATCAGAGCCCTCTGATACTAGTGTGGGTTCCGTCACCAGCATTATGACTGGTGTAAAAAGACCGCGTGAGGATGATGATGTTGTATCTTGAGCCAAATTATTAAAAAGTTATATTTTGTATATTGATTGATGTTTTCAAAATTTATATATTTGTTTCTGCAATAGCCAAAAAAGAACTCCAGACACACATAGCCAAGATGATTAATTCATAGATATAGAACTTTGCACAATTTCAATATCATCCACTGGCCTATCTGATTTATCTGTTTCCACTAATCCAATTCTCTTCACAACACTCATCCCAGTATAGACTCTTCCTGAAATAAAAGTGTAGAATTCCACCTTCAGTCTTCATAATTCTCATTTATTTAAAACATCCAAGATTCCTACTTACCAAATATTGCATGTTTACCATCTAACCACTGCGCCGGAGCCAGGGTTATAAAAAACTGAGATCCATTTGAGTTAGGACCTGAATTGGCCATGGACAGGACTCCAGCACCTATATGAACCAGTTCGTGATAAGTTGAAGGGGATGACTGGGAGGCAACTGCAGCAGATCTACTTTCAGAATAAATAAATGTTACCAGTGTGTTTCAACTCTTCATGAATTTCATCATCAAATTCCCTTCCATAGATCGATTGACCACCTTTTCCAGTTCCAGTAGGGTCACCACCTAATAAAACAAAACCCCCACAAAAAATGTAAATAATGGTTTGTTTTATAATTGAAACAAAAGTCACATACGATCAGTCACAATTCTTCAATATATATTTGGAGGTGGGTAAAACATACCTTGGATCATAAAATCCCTGATTATTCTGTGAAATTTAGTTCCACTGTAGTAGCCTCTTCTGCAAAGTTCTGCAAAGTTACGACATGTGTTGGGTGCGTGTTTCCAGTAAAGTTCGATGACTATTTCACCCATACTAAAATTAAAAGAAAAAAAAAAAATATATGTAAATTATAATCTGAACATTCAGATATACTTGACAAAAATATGAAGAATTTTTCGAATTAGAATTTTTAGTGTTGAGTTTCCCAACAGCGCCAACAGCAAACCATTAAATCAAACAATAAGAAACTTTACAAAAACTGATACACCATACTTACGTGGTTTCTAGAACACCAAATTTTGGTTGCCAAATCTTGTCTGGAATTCCAGACGTAGTCATTTTTTTGCTGTAACTCCTATACTACTGCAAACGATAAGACTTGAAAATGTCTGTAAAATAACTGAGGCTCCCACTTCACCGGCACAATTTCTAAGGTTAGGAGGGAATTGTTTGTTTGTTCGGCTCGGCTTGTGGGAGAGACCATGAGTTTTTCATACCAGTTGTCACTTGGCGCTAGGCGTTCAAATGTTCAAATAGAATTGTCGATGGTTTAAACTTTAGACTGTTTTTTTTTTTCCCACTGTTTTTTCAGAGTCTTACCCAGCATTTCGATAAGACAAATTCCCGGCCAGGAACATTTCCTGACCAACTCTATCCCGGGGAGTAATTTGCGTCCTGACTGTCAGCATGACGTCAAAATCGTGAATGGTCCCTTACTTTGACGTCTTCTATGACTCTTCTGATGTCATTCTGACCATGATTTGAGGTTTTGAGGCCACAATGACATCAAGAAGAGTCACGGGGACGACGTCGACCAAGGTACACCTAAAGAGGTAGCCCTTAAGCTAGCCCAGAGATAGTGGAGATAGTACTCTGAACATGTGGGCTGAGGAGGGGGTGGGTGGGGGTGGGGCGGAGGAGAGAGGTAGAGAGTTGACAGGTGTCGGAAGTGAAGAGGCACGAGAGAATAAAAGTCACGAATCATACCCTCTTATAGGACTTCTGAAAACTGAAAGGTGAGTTTCATCACCTTTCATTGTCAAGTCATCAGGGCACATTCCATAAATATATAGAGCATTGTGCTGCAGCAAGGATTGAGCGATATTTACTGTCAGTATTTCGAGGTCAGGTTATCTAATAAATATGTTATGTAAACGTAATTTTGTCGTGTTCTCGGTCATCGATTTGTGTGTGTGTGTGTGTTCGGTTCCCTATTACTCCTGATACTAACTGAAATATGAACATTCTCATTTGTTACAGCCCTGCATCTTAACCCTTTGTGCTGTCACAATGAGTCAGATTTTAGGAAACGGCCGCCATCTATCTGTGGGTGAGTTTATGACCATTTTTTTTTTTTTTAAATCTGATCTTGACTGGTTAGTAAAATTTTGTACACCAAATCTAATATTGTTTTTAGGTAGCACTGCCCCACCCTTAACCAAAGGGAAGCTCCGCCTGTACAGTATGAGGTTTTGCCCATATGCCCAACGAGTTCATCTCGTTCTTGATGCCAAAAAAATTCCGTAAGTATTCTCTTTCAAGAAAATCTTCTCAGTCAAGGGCACCTGTGGCTCCTTGATTGTAAGCTGTTTTCCTATTTTGGTATATTCCCTTAGTCGAAATGAGTTTTACACCTTTATATCAAACATATGATAGGAGAGGACTTTACTTTAGACTAATATTTTTGCATCTTGTTTCTCATTATTCTCCTTTGGTGTATCCTTCCTTGCTCTTTTCTAAACCACCATATTATGACCCTAACTACCCACCTACCCTTTATTTTTGAGTTGGGAGGGAGCTTACGCTGCCGCCCTCTCATCTGCCCTTCTTCATGCCCTGCAATCTAGTGCATTAAACCCTCAGACAGCTATGGTGGAATTCACAAAGACTTACTTTTTGGTTTCTCTCCATAGGTATGATGTTGTCTTTGTGAATTTGGCTGCTAAACCTGAATGGCTCTTTGATAAACATCCACTTGGAAAAGTCCCAGCGATTGAACTTGAGGATGGCACTCTACTGTATGAAAGCCTGGTACTTTGTGAATATTTGGACAGCATTTCAACTACGAGGCCTCTTGCAAATCCCGATCCTCTTCAGCGGGCTAAGGATAAACTTTTGATTGAGCGATTCTCACAGGTAAGATTCTTGTTTGCCGTCAGCCATTGTAGATTATTTTAATTAATAATTATGACTTCAAATTTTTGTTCTGCAGTTCATTCAGTTGTTCTACAAAATGTATCAAGACATCAATGCACTAAGCTCTGATGACATTTTGAAGTCATTGGATGAATTTGAAACTGAATTGGGAAACAGAGATTCTCCTTACTTCAGTGGTACGTCATTATTTCTGTGATCCATACTGAGGATTTGCAGTTTTACTAATGAGCTTCTAACTACAGGTACTCGCCCTGGAATGGTTGACTATATGATTTGGCCCTGGTGTGAAAGAGCAGATATGTTGACTATTATTGGTGGAGACCGATTTTCCTTGTCTGAGAAAAGATTTCCTAAATTGGTAAGTTTTCAGGCCCATTGACTATATTATAACATTTAATTAATGTGTAGAGGTTGTACCCATTCCAGTCCTTTTCTATCTTGTTTTGTTACACTCTTTTCCAGCTGCAATGGAAGAAATTTATGAAGGAAGATGAGGCTGTGAAATGCACTTATTTAGAGGCTTCTACCCTTGTTAAATTCTTTAAGTCCCGTGATTATGACATGCTTGCATCATAAAAGCAAAAGCAAAACAAAAACAAAATTATTAAAATAAAAAAAAAAATTAAAAAAAAATTCTTTGTAATTGGGTTTTGGTGCTCATCTTGAAATTCAGAAGTTGTATCGTTTTTACATTTCAAAATTCTATATAATTTTGTGTGCTACATTATTGTTCAATTTGAAACAAATTTTGTGGCTATGTTACAAATTGTCTAATCTAAATAAACTTTTCAAACATCTAACACAATTTTCTGTTCAAATGATTTCTTAGTTCCCCCACCCTTACTCTGAAAGTGTTGGTTGCAGGTCAAAACCACACAAAATTCCCAAAACCGGGATCATCTCTCGGGGCATGTCCATCGTAAAAATTAAAACAAATTAAGAAGTGAATGTTCGTTTTGTACTATGCGAGTTTGTATCGCTGTATCCTAGATGCACTGGTCAGAATAGGCACTGAACGGTATGGAGATAGTGCTTGAAATTTCGCGGTGGCTGCCTTGTTCGGGTCATCGTAACGTATCGTTCCCAATCGTTCCGCACTGACTGGTAGCTGGTTGGTATGCCTGGCGATGTTTTCATTTGTACGAATAGTGCCGCCAATGCGCATTCTCACCCTTCGTGTCGAGGACAATTGGGACAATTTCATGCCCCATTTCGTAATTTTATCAGTATCAACGTTCAGCTTTGATGAAGAAACGAAGAACTTTCGGACTGACATGTCCATAGTCAACTGTTGTGGGCTTCAATGTCCATGTTGCTTGTTATAACCTTTTCCTGAGCACCTAAAATTTTCTGATACAGTCCGTATCAGTAGTAATTTGTTAAAAACATGGAACAGTTCGAAGCATTAGAAAATCTTTTTGACATCTGTGACGAGCGACAATCTGGAAAAGTGTCGGTGTCGACTCTTATTATGGCCATGAGAAACGAAGTTTTTAAATCAGACAAGTAAGTGCTATAACTTGCCTTAACTCTATGGACATAGTCGTACATTTATTCATATTTTACTTTTAATTGTAATACCTTCATATGCTGCTGATGGTGGATCCAATTTTGCGAGACTTTCTTTTTTTTTATCCCAGGGAAGCAAATATTGCTGAGAGGCATGCACTTTTGCAATCAGTCCGAGATCTTCTTGATCCCTTGCAGCAGGACACACTTATTGACAAAGCTACATGGACCAATGCTTGGCAGAGGCTGGGTAGCAATGACTTAGATGCTTCATCTGATGGTGAGTACGTTTTCAAATATTTTGTGGGTGTTACAACTCATTCTGCTTTTTGTATAACAGTTTATTAACTTTCAAACTCCTAGACTTAGGGCCTTTGGATCAATCCAAGCAATCATTCTGCTTTTCTCCCGGATCACGCTCCTCAAGTTTGTAAGTATATTGTTATCAGAGAAACTATGATCAGTATATGTTTTCAAACATTCATTTCACTACCAGGGACAGTGAAGCTGATGATTCATCGATATTGAAACAAGAAAATGAGTGTCTGAGAAATAATTTAAAACTTTTGAAAGAGCAATTGCAAACTCAAGAAGATGCATTAATTCAAGAACAAATGGAGAGGAAGGAATTGGAAACAAACTATGCATCATCAAAAAATCAGATCACAAAGTTAGTAATTTCATAGATTTTCCTTACCTCTTTTTTATTCATTGTGGCAGAATGGAGATTGTATTACTGTGCTTATTCTCTAGATTAACTAAACAAGTAAAGCATCTCCAAGAAACCACTGAAGACTTACAGTCAACAATCGATCAATGTGAGAGGGTAAAGAACAACACTGTTGATCAATTACATGCCACAGAAAATCAACTCAGAGCACAACTTGCTGCAAGAAACAATGAGGTTGTCACTTGGCCTAGTCTCATGTCATTCCTTACTATTTTGCAGAAATAAACTAACAACATAAGGTTTTGAATTTCAGATTTGTTTGCTCAACAAAGAGATTGAAGATTTGAACCAAACTGTTAATGTTTTAAAATGTGAAATTGACGAACTCAAAATTGAGCTATCACAAGAAAAGAATAACCATAGAGCTCAGATTGAAGAATATCAAGAAGTTATGCAAGCAGATAGACATGAAATGAGTGCCAAAATAACTGTAAATCAATTTTTTTGTTTTTTATTTTTAAATTTACCTTACAGATAGTTAATTCTTTCTTACTTACTTAAATTTATTCCCTTAGCATTCACTTTTTTATAAAAGGGATTTGGCTGCACGTTTAGAGGAATGCGATTTCAGTGGCATTGACCTTCAGGCAGAGCTGCTTGAGCTCAGTGATACAATGTCATCTTTAAGTGTATGCTGGTTTGGTCAATTTAAAATGTGTTTTTCATTGCTCTCAAATCATTACTAATGTTAAGGGTCTTATATAGGTTGACATGAAAGGTGACACAAGTCTCTCACCTAAATTTCAAAGTGCTGCTTTATCTACACCTAGATTATTGCATGTCAAATCTGCAGTAACTTCGTCTCTCCTAGAGGAAATGAAGGCCTTGGTATGTAAACTTTATCTATTTTATCGTACATAATGAATTACTGCTATAACAATAGGTTCTGGTTGATATAGGGATCTGGTATTACTAGCTCCAGTATACTGGACTGTAGCTTTGACATCACAGCATCATCTCTTCAGGGTGCTAGTGAATTAGATGACAGCTGGAGCAGTGGTGAGGATGAGAAAGACCCCAAAAGTCTTCCTGTAATAAGGTACTGTTACATTAAATCTTTCAATGACAATTCTTTTAATCTATCTTAATTAAATTTTTGTAACTTTCAAAAGCTATCCTTATACTTTCAGCTCTGTAAAAATTTTGAATGAAAGTGAGTCTTGTCCTTTACAACAACAGAAGATTGCTCTCCAAAGTAATAATAATGCATCTCTTGTGCA
This sequence comes from Frankliniella intonsa, assembly GCA_033675135.1. Taxonomy (NCBI): domain Eukaryota; kingdom Metazoa; phylum Arthropoda; class Insecta; order Thysanoptera; family Thripidae; genus Frankliniella; species Frankliniella intonsa. The sequence continues at coordinate 1,153,353 of CM066259.1, forward strand.
AAATCCTGCTGATTTAGACAATGTCAAAAATGCAGAAGTAGGTTGAATGATGAAAACACATGTTAATTTATACAAGTTCTATCTTAATAGCAGTTTTTTTTTCCTTATTTTTCCAGGAAATCTTCACGTGTCAAGAAGATGATCCCATAAAAGCTAGCTGTGAAACAAATAAAAATCATATCTCTGACAAACATGTTAATACCATTCATTTAAATTTACTGAAGTGTGCTGATATCCAGGTAGAAATGAAATTTATCTATATGTTAAATACATTCCAAACTATTTACTAAATTAATATTTTGTTTCTCCTAGAGCTGTAGTGTTGGTACACAAACCATGTTTGAAACGGGAAGACAATCTCATTTATCTGTAACGGAAGTCGGGATTCAAGCCACTCGAACATCTCATCTGACTGTTCGTGATGTGGAGACACATCATTACATGGAAAAGCTAAGCATTAATGCACCAGTCTGTGAAATCGGAACACAAACCATGTTTGAAACGGGAAGACAATCTCATTTATCTGTATCTGAAGTCGGGATTCAAGCCACTCGAACATCTCATCTGACTGTTAGTGATGTGGAGACACATCATTACGTGGAAAAGCTAAGCATTAATGCACCAGTCTGTGAAATTGGAACACAAACAGTTCAAGAAAAGTTTATGCAAGATGAAAATAGTTGCCTGAAAATGCTTGAAGGAAGGTAAATCAAAAATTTACTGAGTCTTTCCTTCAAACAGCTTTTGATGACTGTTTAGTGACTTTGTTTCTCTCTTTATAGACTTTTGGAACCACCCTCTACAGATATTTATCAGACCAATTTTGGAATGAATATTGATTGTGAAAAATGCTGTTGTGTTAAAGATATGTCTAAAGGATTGACATCTTTCAACTTATCCAATAATACACCGGAGCAGTCATCATATGAAGTAAGTGATTTTTACTGATTACGTAAATATATGCTGCAAATCACTATGTACCCAATTTCATACTAATGTTTACTCAAATGGTCATTATTCGATAGAGAAAAGAGATAGGAACTCAAACAATGGATAAGACACCCCCCATGCACCAATCCAAGTTTTTTTTTCCTATATTAGATTCTGTTTCCAAGTATGTAGCTTTTTCATCATTTATGTTTTTATTTGAAAGTGCAGTGCTCATATCCTAATATACCTTATATACTTTATAGGTCTACTTTGAAAAATCAATTAGAAGAACCTTCATCTACATACACGTGGACCCAACAAGATGCCTTGTCTCTTGACAAGTGGAAAAACACAGTAAGAAAATATGTATTTATTAAACTTACCACAAGTTATTTCTCCAATTAATGAAGTGTTTTTTCCTCCACTCAAGGATTTGGCTAATGACTTGGTACACTCCACTGTAGTAGAGAAGCACAAATTAACTTCATCTGATATCGACTTGCCAAAAAAACGGTGAGACACCACCAGCTAAAATTTATTAAAATTGATTGCAGTGTTTTTCTTGGGACACAAACTAAAATTAATTTATTTTGTTTTCTAGATTCAAATTTTGGCTGGCTATTATTTGTTTTGTCTGCCTTAATGTCATGGTACTCATGTGTTCAACAGTAATCCTCACTGCTGGAGTTTTGGAAACCATGTCTCAGTCAGGTTTCCTGTCTGGTGCTCCTCCAAGGTGGATGCCAGAACTATCGTTTCTAGTCAAACCTTTTTTGAGAATAGACTATCGAACCAGAGAACCTGTTGTATGATATCTCTGGCCTCAAAGAATATTTAGTTTATTTCATCTATTCATTTACCTTTGTCATGTGCCATCTGATTTGTTCATTACATATTATGAAATTTTATGAACACACTTAATTGGTATAGTACCTTACAGAAACCATGTTATGTTTTCAATTGTTTATTTGAAATGGAGGGAGATTCTTTGACTTTCTCAAAAAACCTCTTGTACAAAGGAATATGAATTCATATGGCAGTTTAGTATTCAAATAAATAATAAATAAATTAAAAACCTCTATGTACATCAGCGTATTCCCTGCTGCTAATTCAAAACTGATCTCCATTTGATGCTATTCAAATTTTGTACTTCAAGGAAATACATGAAGCACTTCAGTTTATTAATAACTCTTGTAAAATCAATTTCATTTTTCAACATTTCCATATAGTAAAGAATATATTTTGAAAAAAAAAGGCTAGTTTTTAAGTGGCCAACTGGCTGACCAGTTTCTCTCCAACGGAATGTAAATATTTGTAACAAATTGATTCCAATCAATACTTTTTAGCAAAAGAAAAACAATTTCAAATGTTTTAACCTAAGTAACATAATTAATGAGTGACCAGACCATTCCGTTATCACATATATCTAACACTTTAAAATCTCTCTCATTACGATATAAATATTTTATAACAAAACAATGTTATTAATACTACAAATACTTACAGGGTGAAGCTTCTAGGAGCCTCTACGTATAGGAACATTACCCATTTCAGTGCTTTCCTATCCAGGAGAGAATTTATACTTTTGCCCTCTGGACTGGAATGAGTCTACAGACAAGAACATTTGACCATGTGAACATTGAACGTTTACTTGACACAAAACCAATGCTAACAATCAAAATTACTACTTAATAGTCTGAAAGAACATCTATGCAATCTCTATTGGCGCAATAGTTTTGAAAGAGAGGCCTACAAACATGTGACGAAAACTTTATAAGTCTTACTAAAGTCATAGTGTTAGAGTGGGCAAAAGGTTAAAATTGTTTTTAAACCACCTGGGGTCAGAAAGATCACAGATCACAAAATTCATTTCTTACTATTACAGTCTGTACAGAGATAAAGAGCGATATGAATTTCAGTCAACAGCATGTTAGTAAAGGGGAATAGAATGAATGCAGTGCTCGCCCGATTTAGTGCCACTCAAGGTTCAGAACTGGAGGAATTAGGATACTGCACCGTAACACAGCAACTTCGCCTGGCTGCGGAACTATCGTGGGGCCTAAGGTCTCTTGCCTGGCTGCCGGTCCCACTACATCTTCAAAGTCACTAAAATCGGGAGTCGGTCCTCACCACGCTCAACACTTCGCTGGTGGGGAGAGGGGAGTGGGAGGTTCACCGCTTGAAACGTGGGGTGGGGGTAACCGGGCACGCGGGGAGCAAATTAAATTTGATAACTCTTAACACATGGAATTTGGCTCATTTTCTAAATTCACCATTAAACTAGAAAATTGGGTTTACCTAAAGACCAAGATACATTCAAATAATTGCTGCCTGTTACACAGAAGTTATGATAAAAATACAATAAAAAGATAAAAAAAGTCAGTCTTCAATGTTGTTTTCCAGGACTTAAAATATTAAAAAGCATTTCAAAAGAAAGCTTCCTCCTGGAGAGACAATATCAATATAACATCACTCAACTAATGCTGGTCATGCTGTCTATGATGCTGTCTGTGGCGTCGTTTTGAATTATGCCGATGAGAAGTTTCAGTCAATTCTTGATCCCTGTGCAGTAATTTCCACCCTACGCCCACTTGTCCGGGGTGATGGCTTTCTGGTTGGTCTTCCTTTGCCACCTCGGCTGTGCTCTGACTGCCACTGCTCATTTGATGCCCACGGTTTTCTTCTATTCCAAATCCTAAAATGAGAAACGTCATTAATCATCATCTCACAAATCAGTTTATTTTGGTGTGTTTTCCTTGTTACTCACTTTGTGAGTTTAAGGCCGGTGTTGCGATTTGATTTAATTTGGTCAGAGTCAGAAATGGTAGGAGTATTGGAAGGGCCAAATGGAGAGTGGCTGATCACATCACCATCTTCGACCAAAGCATTAAAAAATTAGCCACCAATTCAAAAACCCGCACCAAATTTAAGGAAGCAATCAAAAGATGACAGCAGGGATAAACCCATTTTAAACATTAGATAAAGAGCCAATAAAATCCAAAATTAATACAATCATATACATGTTTTGAATTTTTTAACAAGCCAAGCATCGCTGTTAGCTGTTAGCAAGAATCTGTGCAATTCATCTTTCACTATTAAATAAATGAATAATCTTGTTACCTGTGTTTTCTGTGCATTTACGTTTCTTTCCATTATTTCGGGTAATACCACCAGTCCTGCTGATAGAAGGAGCTGCCATTGGTGCATTAACTGAAGAAAGCGTACTTGGCAGAGATCCAGATCCAACAGTGCATTGGCGGCTTCCTTTACAAGCCTTTAAGTGGGCTAGTTGGTCTCTAAGATATGACAACTCACTCGAATTCAGAGTGTGCACTCTGTTCCATTGTTCAAAAGGGTCTGTAAAATTAAAAGTAGTGAGTACATTGCAAAAGATCGCCTAAATTCCTTTAAGGAAAACAAAATGACAACATAGACATTTTTCTTACCTAGTCTCAAATTATAAAAGGTGATAAGTCCTGTGACAAATTCACAATAAAGGAAATTATGGGTAGCATTTATAGTTCTGATGCATGAATATGTGTTGTTATTAGCATTCATACAAAAGCAGAAAGGACCAGATGTCCATAAGGGTGGTGTTCTCCAATGATCGTTATCATGATTAAAACAATTCATGCGTTCCGAAAGACATTCCTTTTCCAACTTAGCCTTTCTTTTCAGCTTTCTCTCTTTCTTCCTTAAACGTTCCTCTTTGACTCTCCATCGGTCCCGACGTGCTGCCTCCTTTTCTTTTTGTTTTGGAGTCCTGTTGAAATAATATTATAATGTAAGATTTGTAATGAAAAACAACTGGTTTCAGAAATAGTTTAAAAGGCATCCATACATTTCAGGTTCACAGTAGCAGGTATGCTGTTCGTGGGATTCATGTATTGCAGGCAGTGTTTTCCTATTTCCACCCGAAGGACGAATTACTGTAACATCAATTCTTCCAGGAGAAGCATTCATTCCACCCTTGTTTGAAATCTAGAACAAAATAAATAGTAATGACTAGATCTCATTAAAATCACATCTTACAATCACATATTACAAAAAGCTTTTAAGGTAAATATTTGCCAGTCCTTACCTTACTTTTAGGGGTAGTCAAGACTAGACCTGATGTCATTTCTACGGCCCAAAGCTGCTCAGGATTAGGACTTGACCTGTTTCCATTAGGATGAATGTAACCATCTGGTGAGATGTTCACATTAATATCAGTTTGTCCAGGAGGGCCCCTTCGATGACTGTGACTCTCCCCGTGATGTTGTCGATGATTGTGATGCTTCAGATGCCATGCACTTTGTAATTTTGGTTTCCCTATATCTTTGGCATTCAAAGGTTTCCCATCTTCAATATCCTCAGCCTCCACATGAGCAGACAAATGTGGCCTTTTATCCCTCAAGTGCCTTCGAATTTCCTGTATCACATCCACAGATAGCAATCATAAAGGAACCTTCTCAAGTAAGAATAGAACTCCAATGCTACAAAGCTCAATACCTTCAGACTCTCCAATTGAGTACGAAGATTGCGGATTTGTTCATCAATTTTTTCTCTATGTGCTCTCCATACTTTTGGATCTGTGTACACAGCATATTTACAATTTATACTACCAGATGACAGTACAGTGCAATCAGGTGTAACAGCAGTATGATTCCTGTTTTCCACAGCCGATAAACCTCTGTTTTCTGTTTCAGATTCAGCAGAAACTTGCTGTGGAATTAATTCTTGCCATTAAAATAAAATAAAACCAGAAATTTAATAAAACATGCAATAGTTTTTCATGACATACCTCTAAACTATGCATTTCTTTTTTAATGTCTTCCATTATTGTGACAACATGATCAAGGGGCTCAATGGTTTGTCGTTTTAACCGTTTAATTTTAGCAAAACTTGATTGAAAGCGTTCTGCCAATCTCAGAGAGATATCCACGCTCTGAGAGGGGTTGATGTCTTCAGTGTGACGTTTCCAGCGATGAGGTGTAGAACCAGCCTCTGATTCTTGCAATAGATGTCCAAACCTTATTCTAAAGTTCTTGAGATCTTTGTCTTTTCTAAACAAAACAACCATCCATGAGTTAAACTTTCAGGTCATACAATTTATGATAAACAACTTATTATGCTGTTTATGTACCTGGACAGAACTTTCTGCAAATGTCTATCTTCTGGTTCAGACCTAGTGTAGAGAATACCTGATGGAGTAAAGCAGGCACATCTCTTTCCAGCTTTGGTATCTCTTGAGAGAGAAGAGCGGAATAAGAGAGAACCTTGAAATTTACATTTGTGCTTACGCCACCTATTTCCTTCCTTAATACACTGCCACTTTTGTCCAAACTGACATGGGGTCTGCAATTCAGGACGTTGGCATTCCAAAGCCAAGCGCTCATGCTTTGATGGACTTGTATTGTCTGCAGAATGAAGAACAGGAACAACTCTGTTGTCCAGTTGCAAATCAGTTTCTGTGAATTAAAAAAAAAAAGAAAATGATGAAACATAAAATTTAATAAAGAGAAAATACAAACTCATTTTTTTAAATACGTTTATTGACATACGGGCACGGCTAATAAAGTCCTCTTGTGGCAATCTCATCAACGAGTTATTAGTTTTCTGGTTCACCGCTGCATCATCGCCATTCTCCATCTCCTCCTCTTCCTGGTCCTCGTCGTTCTCCTCGTCAGTGTTGGCGGCCGCGTTCTCCTCCGACCCGTCCTCCTGCTGACCACCCTCGGCGGGTGTGGGTGTGGGTGCGGTAGTCGGCTTGGCCGTGGTGCTCGACAGGGGTGAGCTTTGGTTTCCCTCCGCCGACCTCTGCTGCGCGCGGAGAAAGCTCTCCCACCTGTGCCTGGCCTCGGCCACTGACTCGGGTGGTTCGCGCCTCCCACTGCTGCAAAACGAGACGGTGCACGACGGCACATTAACCAGCCGGCCTGGACGTGACGTCATGCCGCACCCGGCGCGGCGCAGGTGCAGTGTCGCCAGAAAAGTAGGCAATAAGTAGCCCAAACACAGTGGAGTAAAGCAGGCTGCATCTGCGCCTGCCTACTAGGCAGCACCCTGGCACAGGTGCGTACCGGGTGTTTCTTGGAGTGCGTAACAGTGTTGCGGGTTTGCCTACTCCATTCCCCCGTAAGGGGCGATGGGCCCTGCAGCGCTGGAGAGTACGCAATCCCGCAACACTGTTACGCATTCAAATAAACACCCGGTACATGTTGCCTGGTAGGCAGGAGCAGATGCAGCCCGCTTTACTCCACTGTGTTTGGGCTGCTTTTTGCCTACTTTTCTGGCAACACTGGTGACGTCATGCCGCACCCGGCGCGGCGCAGGTGCGGTGCGGTGCGGGACCTACCTCTCGATCAGGAAGGTGTCGGGCCAGCGCAGGCGCTTGCGTCGCCGGCTACCCTTGAGCAGGCGAAGGAAGGACCGGCCGTCCATGTGGGCGGGTGGGTCGACGCCCGCCATGTCCAGGAACGTCGGCGCCAGGTCGATGTTGAGCACGATCTCGTCCACGGCCGTGCCGGCCTCCACGCCCGGGCCGCGCACCAGGAACGGCACCCGGACGTCGAACTCGAAGGGGAACGACTTGCCCTTGACCAGGCCGAACTGGCCCAGGTGGTAGCCGTGGTCCGACGTGTACACGATGAACGTGTTGTCCAGCTCGCCCATGGCCTCCAGCTCCTTGTACACGCGCTCGACCGCCACGTCCACGCTCTGCAGCGTCTGCAGCCGCTTGGTCATCAGCAGGTCGGTGAACTCGCGGTGGATCGGCTTCATCTTCCCCGTCACCTGCAGGATCCACTGCTTGTCCGCGTTGGGGGCGTAGTCGTAGGTCGGCGTGCTGAAACACACGGCAGGGCAGGGCTGGAGTAGCGGGGCGGGGCGGGGCGGGGAAGGGTAGGCCGCCCTGCCCGACGCGGTGCTGGGCGGGTTGCCTACGCCGAGCATGACAGGGGCTCCGGCCCGGGCTCCCAAAGCCGGGCCCGGGCCGAGGGGGCCCTCACTGCGACCATAGTCAGTGTACACGTCTTCCACCAGTCACTTTTCCAGTCACAACCAGTCACTTCCAGTCATTTTCCAGTCACGTCCAGGCAAGGAAAATTAAGTCAAACTAAAGACCTACTTCCTTAAAATAATTCAAAATAGAGTGAAAACCGCGGAATAGTTTGTGCTTGGTGTCTTTGAAATTTTTTTAACTCGCATCTAGTCAGTTCTCTTGACGAAATCAGTCATTTTTCAGTCACTTCCAGTCCTTTCCAGTCACATCCAGTCATATCTCAGTCATTTCCAATCATTTGACTTCCACTCAGTGTACACCTGTTTCCGTAGTGAGGCCCCCCTCGCACTGCGAGAGAAAACTACAGTTAATCCGGTTAATTTTCATACAGTCTTTTTCTGTAGTTTCAGGTACAGGATTCTCCGTACATTCCATTCTGTAACCCAAAACCTAAGATTGTTGAAGGCCAATAACTTTTTAATTGTGAGTCCAAACCCATGACATATGTTAACATTTTTCGTTCGTCTCGTCGAGACGAATCTATTTCTCTAATTGGTTTTCCATTTCAAAAATTTCAATTTTTAGGGTACGGAATGGAATGTCAAAAAAAGTACGGAGAATCCTGTACCTGAAACTACAAAAAAAAGACTGTATGAAAATTAACCGGATTAACTGTAGTTTTTTCTCGCAGTGCGGCCCGGGCCCGCCCCCTGCCCCGCGGCTCGCCCGTTCTCGTGACTTACTGGTGGGTCGAGACGTTGAAGAACATGTCCTTGTACTGCGGGGCGGAGTCCTCGGGCCCGTGCGGCGCCGGGAAGCTGAGCACGAGGCCGAAGGGCTGGCGCGGGAAGTACTGGCGGGACTCGCGCAGGAAGTTGACGGAGTCGTTGGCGATGAGGTCGGGGTAGTAGTCCTGCAGGGGGACAGCGGGGGAGCAGAGAGAGTCTCACAGTTAAAGGGTAGAGAGACTCGGAGGGAGAGAGGCGTCAACTCGCCGCGCTCAGGCTGGGACGAGCCAATCACGGCGCTTCTCACGCGGCGAGTTGACGCCTCTCTCCCTCTGAGTCTCTCTAGAATCTTGACTTGAGAGAATCAGGCCACAATTGACCCAAGGTTGTTCACCCCCCGGAGGGGGCTACTCGAATCCGTACAGGATGTACTGTAACTTTAGTAATTTGTTGTAAAGTTGAAATTGAGACCAATCCCGCGTAGTGAAGCACAGTCCAAACCTTTACGGTTTCGACTGTACGGAAAAATTACGGTCCAGACCGTAGGCCAACCGTAAATAGGTACGGTATTTTTTACAGTGCGGGCGGGTAGCATACAGGGAGGTCACACAGGGGGGCTGTCCTCACCTTGTGGTAGTCGTCGCCGTGTTTGATTCGCTGGCCGTTCAAGTTGATGGAGTAGTTGTAGTATCTCGAGTTCATGATGAGCCCTCCCCATTCGCGCCAGCCGGGAGGGATGTAGGAGCCGTTGTACTTGTTGAGGTACTTGCCGAAGTAGCCTGCAGGGGCAGTAATGACAGGACTCACAGTCAACACGGTAAGAAAAGGACGTCCAGGTCAGGGTTCCAAAGAAGCGTGGAAATATTTTTTGGAAAGAAAACCATGAAAAAAAAAAAAACGTTGTTTCCCGAAAAAAAAAAGAACAACGGAATTTATTATTATTTTTTTGCTCATAAACGCCGTTTAAACGTTTGGCTCGAAGCTGGAGGAGAACAAAATTTTTACAAATTTTGAAGAAAGTATTTATTTTTGGATGCCTTTTAACAGCGGATATAGGTGGACCTTATCTAAAAATAGCCTTGACAGTATGTCAAACAGGCTCAAGAAGGAAAAAAATAGCAAGAAAATAACAAAAATTTTTTTTACGTATTTTCCGGAAAATTTGCCAAATAATATAAAACCGAAAAAATCCGTTTTTCCAATATTTTTCATGTTTTTTCGGGCTTTTAGAACCCTAGACCAGACGCTCAGCAAGCAGCCAAGCAACACTTTTGGCATTTCCAAAACTGCTTGAAAACCTGGGCTTTGTGAAGACGGGATGCAAAGGAAACGGGGGTCACGAGTGGGCACTACACCGCGGAGGCACAAGAACACGACCTCGCAGGGGAAAAAAATCCAACCGTGGAGGGCGTTGCCCAAATTGGGGTTGCCAATACTGGTGCCAGTGCCCCTAGGGAGTCCTCCAGGGCTGCGGGGTCTCAAAGGGCACGCACCGACCTTTACGTCCGGAGTGATGCCCCCAACAGGGCACAATGGGCAAAGGGAGGGAGGGAGGGAGGGAGGGAGGGAGGGAGGGAGGGAGGGAGGGAGGGGAGGGGAGGGAGGGAGGGAGGGAGGAGGGAGGAGGGAGGGAGGGAGGGAGGGAGGGAGGGAGGAAGGGAGGGAGAGAGAGAGGGAGGAAGGGAGGGAGGGAGGCGCTGACTTACCCGTGCGGTAGCCGGCGTTGGCCAGGTACGTGGAGAAGGAGCGCGTCTCGTGCGTGGCCTGCCAGTCGGGCGACGAGCAGTTGTCGTTGTTGGTGTACGTGTGGTGGTTGTGGACGTACATGCCCGTGAGCAGCGAGGAGCGCGACGGGCAGCACATGGGCGTGGTGACGTAGGCGTGGCGGAACTCGGCGCCCCCCTCGCGCAGCAGCCGCAGCGTGCGCGGCATGAAGTTGAGCGAGCCCAGCTCCACGTCCTGGTCGTCGGTGAGGATGAGCACGATGTTGGGCTTGGCGTCGCGCCGCGGCGGCCCGGCGGGGGCGGCCGGGTCCGGCCGGGGCTCGTCGTCGTCCTCGGCGCCGCGCTGCGGCTGGGGCCGGGGCTGCGCCTGTTGCTGCGCCTGCTGCTGCGCCTGCTGCTGCGCCTGCTGCTGCGCCTGCTGCTGCGCCTGCTGCGCCTGCTGCTGCGGCCGGTTCTTGAGCGCCCTCCGGGGCTGGATGCCCGGCGCGCTGGGCGAGGCGGGCCCCGGCCCCGGGCCGCCGCTGTCCTGCTGCCTCATCCTGCTGGCCTCGGCGGCGTCCGGGAGGGTCGCGGCCGGCGTCTGCTGCTGCTGCTGCCTGCGGGCGGGGGCGGCCGGCAGCGGCAGCACGGCCACCACGGCCACGGCGAGCAGCAGCGTCCGCGCCGCCATCCCGAGCGCGACCGGGGCTCCGCGACGGGGCTGGGCGCCGGGGGGCGGGGCGGGGCGGGGCGGAGGCGACTCACTGCTCACGTCAGCACGAGCATGGTGCCCGCTCGTGTCCGCGAGCCGTGATCTGCCTGCAACACAAGCGAAACGGCGCGGGGCGGAAGCGTTACATGCAGCTCGACTGGACGGCCCGACTAGGCACGCCTAGAGACGTCTAGAGGTAGGTACTAGAGACGTCTAGAGGTAGGTACTAGAGACGTCTAGAGGTAGGTACTAGAGACGTCTAGAGGTAGGTACTAGAGACGTCTAGAGGTAGGTACTAGAGACGTCTAGAGGTAGGTACTAGAGACGTCTAGAGGTAGGTACTAGAGACGTCTAGAGGTAGGTACTAGAAACGTCTAGAGGTAGGTACTAGGGACGTCTAGAGGTAGGTACTAGAGACGTCTAGAGGTAGGTACTAGAGACGTCTAGAGGGAGGTACTAGAGACGTCTAGAGGCAGGCTCTAGATTCTAGAGCCACGTCTACAGACGCCTTGGCGCACACCTAGAGGGACAACTACATGGGGGCCTCAACTCCTGCAATCCGGTGTACACCCACTCTGGCAATCCATGGACAATCTTCGGCAATCCTTACAAAACTCGGTAGCAAGCCGTACTGGTTGCCTACATACAGGCATTTTGCCTTAAAAAAGCTGAAAAAAGACACAGACAATCGGGCAATCTTGGCAATCCAGTGTACACGGCAGGGCAGAGTTGAGCCCCTCTAGATCTAGACGGACTCTACTCCAGGACGCACATTTGGAGGCACCCCTAGACCTAGATATGCCTAGAGGCGCAGCTGGAGGGACACCTGTAGACACGCCAAGATAAAAAGCCTAAACGCCTGGGAGGGAGCACGCTTGGAGGCACAGCACGGCACGGCATGGCACGGCCTTCCTCCGCTGCTCAGCTGCGGCCTGCGGCTGCAGCCGCTGCGCCCCCCTCAGAGGGTCCAGCTGCCGGGAGGAAACGACACGACACGGGAGTTACGCTGGCCTGCTGGGCTGGGCTGGCCCATCAGCACCATTCACCAGTAGTGCCCGGCCTGGCCCGCCCCGGTGCCCGATGGATGGACGTGTTCCGTCCACCGTCCACCCTCCCTTCCTCCCCCCAGCCCAGCCCGCGGGCCGGACGGGAGCGGAGCACATGGCCATATGGACTGGACGTGTTTATGGCCCCTCCCCTCCCCTCCCCTCAGCAATACATATGCCCGTCTTTGAGCCAATCTGTGGTGCGGCTACGGGGAGTCGGAATAAGTGCTCAGTTCGCTGTTTTGAAATGGGGAAGAAGAATAAGAAGAAAACAATCGCCGTCGACGACCCGACATCGAGTCGCAGGCCCCTCCATAGCCACATCCGTCATTCACTCTGCGACCGAACGCATTTTCGGTAATTTGCAGACTTCTTTTTCGGCAGTATCCTCCTCGGCGGGTGGGTAACCTAAGCCTCGGGCGAGACGAGCACCAACAGGCGGCCGGCCAGGGCGGGGCGGGGCGGGGCGGGGTGGGGCGCGGCGGGGGGAGGGACGGCCCCACAATCCCATCTCACTCGAAACATGAGTCGAGAATTGGGCAAACAATCGAAGGGCCCGCTCGGCTCGGCTCGGCCTCGGGGGCCCGGGGTGTCCTGCCGTGGCGTGGTCGGGAGAGGTATGCATGGTATGCCGGCCACCCAACCCAGTCACCCCCGCCTGGCCCCTCCCCCTCCACATCACCTATTCAAAGAAGACTCGTATCGGCCCGGCCGCCCCCTCCCCTCTCTCGCTCTTGAGAGACATAACCGCGAGTAGTCACTCTGTAGCCGCCCCGCCCCGCCCCGCCGCGGCCCTGGTCCGACGGCTGAGCCGCCGCCCGGCCCGTCTGTCCGTTTGCTCCACAATCGGGAATTAGAATATTCATTCATTTCAAAAGAGTAAAGCCGGCGGAATGTCGGAGGACATGCGGCTGCTGTCCCTGTCCCGGAGGGGGGGGGGGCAGCCTCCGGGCCGGGGTGAGTCACTGGTCGCAGTGCTGCCACGCCACGCCACGCCGCAGGCGAGGCGGGCCGGGCGGGCGGGCACCTACAGCCCGACCTGTACCTCCACCACGACAGCCTTAGAGACGAGTTCAACATATTGCACACACGCCGCCGCTGACCACACTCAACTCCTCAGTCTCCGCCTCCGCTTACCTGTCGACTGATTCAGAACATCGCTCCCATGCCTCTGTCCTTGTCGCACTCATGGAGCAGCTCCATACCCTAGAGAGGGCAGCTTCGCGAGTGCGACAAGGACAGAGGCATGGGAGCGATGTTCTGAATCAGTTGGCTGTACGCAGCGGGCGGCTTGGCGGGGCCCGGCCCGGGGTTTGGTGGACCCTCTCCTCATCCTCTGTCCCCTACACACGCTCTGCGGAGCGGCGCGACGCGGCGTGGGTGGCCGCCGTGCCAAGGAGTAGCGGATGGGCTCTGAGCAAGGGACGAGGAGGGGGGCGGGGCGGGGCGGGGCGCGGCGGGGGCACCTACACGGGCACCTAGAGCCGGGGCCGGGCGGGGCCGGGCGGGGCCGGGCGGGGCTCCCACTACTGCGCCTCTCTCTCTCTCTTGGCACTTACAGTTTCCGGTGTGAGAGACCCTCCGCTCCGCTCCGGCCCGGCCCGGGGGAGTACGCCGCCATTCATGCCCTTATGATGGCGGTGTGATCACGCTATGATGGCGGGGCCGTGGCCGCAGAGCCTCCCCCTGCCGACTGATCGCTCTCGTACTTCTGTCCTTGTCGCACTCACGGCCAGCATAGGACACCGCCATAGGTGCGACAAGGATGGAGGAACGAGAGCGATCTTCTGAATCAGTCGGCTGGCTCCAGCTCGAGCAGTGTAACCCGTCCGCCCCGTGGCGCTGACCCCTGGACCTGGACCTGGGCCGCCCTGGAGCCTGGCCTGGAGCCTGGCCTGGACCGGGCCGGGCCGGGGCTTAAACTGACAGACATGCGTTTGGCGTTTATTCCGTGATTTAATGAGGACGTTTACGTCTCGGTCGCATCCTTTGGACCCCGCTCGGCTCTCCTTGGCTCGGCCTCCCTGCTGCAGCGCCCGGCCCGCCGGCCCGGCCCGGCCCGGCCCCGTCTGGGACCAGCTGCCGCCCGCCTGCCCGCCCGCCCCGCCGGTGCAGAGCCTGCCACATTTATATTTCCCGCTGTAATCCGGCTCCCAGATCTGGCCTGGCGGCTGCTGCCATTCGGACTGCTCGGAGCTGAGCGGAGCGAGAAGACAGGCGGATTAAGGCGGAGGGATTTACGAAAGGAGGAAGTTTGAACAACCTGCCGCCCAGAAGCGGGTACGCGGCGGGGCGGGAATGAAACGCCGTCCCTACGGTGCATTCGCCGATCTCGGGATCCGGTAGGTACCTGGGTGCTCCTCCCCTCCCCTCCCCTCCCCTCCCCGCTCCTCTCCTCACAGTGCCGTACTGGACCAGTCAAGGCTGGGTTCGGAGCCAAGCTGCGGCCGCCGCCGCCAACCTCGCCTGCTTCTTTTTGCTCACAGGAATGTGCGGTGCGCGCGGATAGCGGGGGGCCGGGCGGGGCGGGGCGGGGCGGGGCGGGTACACAGCAGGCCGGGAAGCGATTGTGCGGCGGGAGGCGGGGCGGGGCGGGGCTCGGTGAGCGGGGTTGTTATCGGAGCCCTACAGCCGCCTCCGGTTTCTGGACCCCCGCCCCGCCCCGCCCCGCCCCGCCAGGTTCAGCCCATTCAACGCCCGAAACGCCACTGCTCCTCTTGTTCCGGCAGAGCGCGGAGCGGAGCGCAGAGGCCCCCGCGTAGGTTGTCAAAACGCATCTGCCGCAACCCAACCCGCCCCGCCCCGCCCCGCCCGCCCGCCTCCTCACTCGGTACACCACCGTACATGGAGAAGGACTTCTCCATGCCACCGTAAGGGGGGTAGTGTGTATGTTGTATGTGTAATGAAGGGGAAGAAAAGCTGTACAGGGAGGGGATAGGAGAGGTGTTGCGGGCGTTGCGGGTGTTGCGGACGTGGCGGGGCGTGGCCGGGCGGGGTGTGGCGGGGCGTGGCGGGGCGTGGCGGGGCGCGCGGGGTTTGGGTAAAGGGTCGGGATGGGGTCTGACAACCACCAGTGCCAGTGCCGCCTCGCCCCATTCCGTTCCGGAAGGAAAAACAAGCGAAATTAATTTGGAGCGGACGGGGTAGCCCGAGCCTCATGGCTCCTATGGCCGGCGGGCTGGCTCCACCGTACTCTAGCCCCGGAGCGGGGTGGGGTGGGGCGGGGCGAAGCGGGGCGGGGGGAAGCTCTAAGCGCTCAGCCCGGAGGGGCTCCCCTATTCGTTTCGCGAAATGAGGAAGGAAGGTCGAGAATGGGAAAGAAGATAGAGGGGAGGGGCTGGGCGTACCACTTTAGCAAGGAAGGTGGAGCTCTGGGCGCTCGGCTCTGAAACACGGGCGTGGCGGGGCAGGGCGGGGCGTGGCGGGGCGGGGCGGGGCGGGGCGGGGCGTGGCGGGGCGGGGCGCCACCCCTGACGAGGCCCTGCTGCCTGCACCATTCCCAGACCCCTACCCCTTTTGTCTCTGGGTCGACAAATGAACCTAATTTCGCGCGCTGTGAAGGGTCGTGCCCACTCCGCCCCCCGCTCATCGCCTGTGCTGCTACGCTAGCAGGGGCCGGGTAGGCAGCCCGCCGTGCCGAGGCGAGCACGGGGCCCGGCCCACCCCGCCCCGGCCCGGCCCTTACCGCAGCCTTTGAACAACAGCCCCGCTAATGGGCCCCGCCCCGCCCCGCCCCGCCCCGCCCCGCCCCAGCCCAGACACCTCGCCGAGCCGAGCCGAGCCAAGCTCGAGTAAACTGCTGCGGTCCGCTCCGCTTGTCGATCTGCTTCAACAGGCTCCAGTTTAGTTCGGTAACGAGACCACAGAGGAACAGAACAACAGTGCTCTCTCTCTCTCTCTCTCTCTCTCTCTCTCTCTCTCTCTCTCTCTCTCTCTCTCTCTCTCTCATCTGCGAATAATATCGCAGACAATTAAGAATGCCTTTCCGACTGATTGCACCTTGCAAATTATTCTGAGAAGAGGGTCAAGCTGAGGCCGTGCTGGGGCAGCCTCGCTTACGGCCCGAGCACTGGGAGAGAGAGAGTGAGTGAGAGAGAGGGAGGGAGGGAGGGAGGGAGGGAGGGAGGGAGGGAGGGAGGGAGGGAGGGAGAGAGAGAGAGAGAGAGAGAGAGAGAGAGAGAGAGAGAGAGAGAGAGAGAGAGAGAGAGCGAGAGAGAGAGAGAGAGAGAGAGAGAGAGAGAGAGAGAGAGAGAGAGAGAGAGAGAGAGAGAGAGAGAGCGGCTAAGCTGCTGCGCCCAGCTGAGCCCACGCCCAGCCCGGTACGCCTAGACCAGACCAGAGCAGACCGCATGGCGCCGGGGCCACTGTCGAAAGTGTCGCTTGATTTTTGTAGATATTTCTAAAATAAGACAAATAACGCTTCCACGCTGATTTTTTTTTCCACAGTTTTCTTCCTCAACTCCCCCAACTCTTTTCGCCGTGGCGCCGCCGCCGCCGCTCCCACGAGCGGTTCACTAATTCCCTCCGTAATCAGGGCAACGGGCCTGGCGGGGCGGGGCGGGGCGGGGTGGGGCGGGGCGGCTGGGTACTCGACTCCACTCCGCGCCCCGGGTACGGGTACCTGTTTCACACGCACTGTGGTTCGTCGCTGGGGACTAGCCGGTCGGACGGGACGGGTAACGCTGCCCTTCCGCGGGAGCCGGTACTACACCTATCCGCCGGCGTAGCCTGCAGCCGTGGGCGGGGCGGGGCGGGGTGGGGCGGGCTGGGGCGGGGCGGGGCGGGGCGGGGCGGGGCGCCATGGCCGGCCTGCGGTACCCCAGAGGCAACGATATTGCGGGCGGGTCTGCCTACCCTCATGACGCCGCGCCGATGATGAACATATGGATTGCAGGAGCCGGCGGGAGTGGCGGGGGGGGGGGGGGGGTCATGGGAATGGCTGATGAGAGTCAAACCGTTTACGACCCGGGCCGGGCCGGGCGCCGAGGAGTGAGGGAGGGACAGCACAGCCCTGAGCTGGGTGCGAGAGTCTTTTAGTGGCGCCATAAACACGACTCCAGACAGAGCGGCAGTGGGGCGGGGCGGGGCGGGGCGGGGCGAGGTGGGGCGGGGCGGGGTGGGCGGCGACGAGGGCCTTCCTGACCGCGTGGTGAGCAGAACGAGGTCCGAGGGCCTCCCTGACGCCCGGCCTAGACCCGCGCAGCGCCCGCCTGGGCGCACGTCCTGTCACCTGTCACACAGCACAGCAGGTGCGCGGCCCGCCCCGCCCCGCCCCGCCCCGCCCCGCCCCGCCCGCGCTCAAGCGGTACTCTACTCGGCCCGTCGATAATGATGTCCCGCGCCAGAGGGTCAGACACCACCATGAGGCCGCGGGCATGGCGGGGCGGGGCGGGGCGGGGCGGGGCGGGGTGGGGCGGGGCGAGGCGGGGCGGGGCGCGGCGGGGCCGCCATTGTACGCCGAACATCAAGACGGCCATAGGAGCCGGGCGAGCGAGCCGGGCCACAGCCAGCACAGCCCTGCGCGTGACCCGAGTGATACCAAAGGCGCAGGGCTCGGCACCTCCGATAGCCCCGCCCCGCCCCGCCCCGCCCCGCCCCGCATCAGATAGCAGTCCTCCCCCGGTGGCCCTGCGCGCTTCCCGTCCCCGTGCTCGCCCGCCCGCCCGCGTCCATATTTTACGTAACCCGCCTGGGGTCGCTATCCCTCTCCATCCTCCTACGGTCGAAAGGTCACCGGGTCAGTGGTCCTGACAGGAGGGCGCCGGCGGGGCGGGGCGGGGCAGGGCGCCACACTTCACACGCAGTCGCCCAGCACGCTGATTCCGAACAGCGTTCAGTGGTGTCCTCTTCTCTCTCTCTCTATTGCTCTTTATGGCCGCAGGCCGTCGCAGGCCGTGCCCCATGAGTGCGACAAGGACAGAGCGACGAAACCACTATGCGGAGTCCCCCTGCAGGTGTCTGACCCGCTGGTCCACCTCGCTGGTACACCAGCACACCACGCAGGCACGTTGCTGTTCATGACGTTGCCTTTCAGTACCATGAGTAGGCCATCAGCCCTCCAGCGCTGCGATGTGGAGTAGGCAACCCGCCTACACGGGGGCGTGCGGGCAAGTATACGGCCACGGCGGTGTGGGCGTTGCGGGGCGGGGCGGGGCGGGGCGGGGCGGGGCGGGGCGGGGCGGGGCGGGGCGGGGCGGGCGGGGCGGGGGGGGGGGGGGGGGGGGGGGGGCGGGGCGGGGCGGGGGGGGGCGGGGCGGGGTGGGGCGAGGCGAGCAAGCAGCTTCGGCCGGCAGCTTCCTACGACTAGACAGGACACTGCGGGTGTTCGAACTCCGGCTCGGCTCGGCTCTGCTCGGCTCGGCTCAGCTCGGGCGTAAGGCTACGCCGCGCAGCCCCCCAGATAGGCCGCTCCGCGACGCGACGCGCCGGCCCGGCCGTCCACGGCCAGGTGGGGTCTGGACGACTTCCTGAGAAGAATCGCACACTCCCTCCTTCTCTCTCCCGCCCGTACCGGTGGTGTCCGTCTCTACCCCTCTTGTGGCGGGGCCGGGCGGGGCCGGGCGGGGCCGGGCGGGGCCGGGCGGGGCCCGCTCTTCCTCGACAAGGTGACCAGACTTGTTACTACTCCTTTTCCCAGAACGGTCCGGCCCGGCCCGGCCCGGCTCGCCAAAGCTTTGTGCTCTGCTGCTGCTCGCCGGACGCGGTGCTCTCTGCTCCTGCGCGCCGCGCCGCGCCGTGCCGCTGCTGCTGTCCTCGTGTTCGCACCTCCCATCGTAAAACATCCGCAATGACCGTAATCTCGTTTAGCACTTGAAGGGCATGGCCAGGCAGGCCAGCGAGGAGATATGGCCTTATTGGAGGCGGTGCCGCCGCGCGCCGGGCCGTGCGGGGCCGGGCCGGCAGCACCACCCTGACAGCCTGCAGGAGCAGTCCAGCACCTCACCTCAACTCAGCGCCATGCCAGGGGGCGATGCACCCTGCGGGGCGGGGCGGGGCGGGGCGGGAGCAGGTGACTCACGGGCCACCTCTGAAGGCACACAAAGCACCAAGTGGCTCGCGTCTACACCTCGGGCTCGGGGTGCGCTCAGTGGGACACCTGTTCTACCTTTCGTGGCACACTTTGTGGCACACTATGTGGTACACTCTGTGGCACACTTTGTGGCACACTTTGTGGCACACTATGTGGCACACTTTGTGGCGCACTTTGTGGCACAAATATCATGGCTCCGCATTTAGGTGAAACTGCGTCACTACATACTTTGTGATATTATGGCACCACGAAGGAAAGATGAACAGCAAGACGCAATGTCATTTGCAAAAACATAAAGACAACGGGTGGTGCGAGTACGTCACTGATTTATCCGCGACACACACACACACACGCACACTCACTGCCAGGTGGCGGCCCGGCCCGGCCTGGCCCGGCCCGGCTCAGACCTGATGATGATACAGTATCATTATCGGCTGTATGCAGTGATTGGGAAGAGTTTACTTTGCCCCACCACCCTCACACGCACACAAGACTTAAAAAAAAATCAGAAAGCCCCAGAGCTAATAATTCAAAAAGTTGAAGAAAGTTTTGTAAAAAATTGGAGAATTTGAAAAAATGAATTGAAATAATATGGAGGACTAAGAAAACAAACCAACTCCGAAGACAATATTTTTTTGGTTAAGAGTCGAGTTACTGGTACTCCAAACTTTGGTTGTGTATAGGGTTGCAAGCAGGACTGGGAGGGTGGACCTGGGCCTGGGCCGGACCCACCAGAGCCCGCCTAGCCTCTTCTCGTCTGGCTCAAAGGCACACATGCGGTGGTCCCCTTTGTAATCCAATAGAGCTCATGGGCATGGCATACGGCATCATGGGGAGTCGCTGTGGGAGCGGGCGCGGCGGGGGTGGGGCGGAGCGGGGCGGGGCGGGGCGCGGCGAGGGTGGGGCGGGGAAGGCCACGCGCCACGCGTTACGTGCAAGTACGTACTGAGCTAGGGTAGAGGTGTAACACCCCCCCCCCCACCCCCCTCTCCTCTCTGAGGTGGAGATGAGGTGGCGTTGACACGGCGGGGCGGGCTGATTCAGTTCCCGCCCTGATTTCATTCCGAGTCACGCACCCACAGGCGGGCGTCCAATAACGCCATCCCGAAGGAGAGGGGGGGGGAGGGGGGGCTATCGCTGTAAGCGTACCGAGACATTCCCATATGGAGGTCAGCATGTTACAGGGAGCCGGGGGGGGGACGGCCGGCTCCTGGCGCCTGTAGAGTGGAGAGGGTAGGGGAGAGGGGGGGGGGGGTGACGGCGCGGGACTCACGGCGGGATGTTACCTGATATGTTCTCGACCCGACCCCACGCTAGGACCCGGCCGGCCCGGCCCGGCCTGGCCGGAGGAAGGCTCACCAGCTCCAGAAAATGTCGTTAAAATCACGGTTCATGCCTTCGTTATATGGGCATTTATTCTGGGTGGCGGGGTCCGCCTGGTGGATATATATATGCAATGTGGACTACAAGCCAACCCCGCCCCGCCCCACCCCGCCCCGGCCCGCCCCACCCCGCCCGGCCCCGCCCCGCGGCCCTCGAGTCGTCTGCATGTCTGGATATGCTGCTCTCGTCTGAGACCCGAGCCGCCCCGAGCCGACTCGTCTATCTCTACAGTCGCAGCATACAGGTTGGCGGGTTCCCACCGGCGTCCTGCGGCCTGCAGGGCACAGTGCGCGGGGCGGGGTGGGGCGGGGGGGCGGGGCGGGGCGGGGCGGGGCGGGGCGGGGCGGGGTGGGGCGGGCAGCGAGATTCGCTACGCATTGCTTTTGTTTCGGCCCGGACCCGCCGGGCCGGGCGTTCCGCTGCCGCCGCCTGCCCGGCCCAGCCCGGCCGCCGCTCCTCATTCAAGAGGCGATTCCCGCCCCGCCCCGCCCCGCCCCGCCCCGCCCCGCCCCGCCCCTGGCGCGCAACCTGCTCGTCCACGGCCCGTCCTCGTCTCCCCAGCAGTGCCATTGGCGGCGGTGATACCATCGCCCTGCTCTGCGCTGCCGCCCGGACCCAGTCCAGACATGAATTACCACCCCGCGCCCTGCTCGTCTGGGGCCTCCTGGTATGCGAAACACCCCGCCGCTCGAGTCAACCTGAATCACCACGCAGGCCGTGCCCGACCTCTCCAGAGACCAGCGGCAAGAGATTTGTATCATCGCAAAAAAACAAAAAACAACTGATTTTGCTGCATTTTTATCAGGGGTTGGAGGTACGTGATGGGAACATTACAGTCCTCTGACCTGCGCCCCACCCCGCGCGGGCCCGCGCGGCTGGTGGTGGTAATGAGATCTCGCCTGCCTCCTCCTCCTCCTCCCCGCCCCCGCCCCCGGGGCCACGTTCCACGCCGAGGTGTCAGGGCCGAGGGAGAGAGGCGGGCGGAGGCGTCAAAGAGGACAGGACAGGTGGACACCTGACACCTTTCGCTTCGGATGAGCCGCCGACATCGGCCGGCTGAGTGGCGGGGCGGGGCGGGGCGGGGCGGGGCGGGGCGGGGCGGGGCGGGGCGGGCGATGTGTGGGCTGGTGGGCTGACGCCTGCATGAATTGGAGGCGTAGGGACGGGGAGACCTGCTGGTCCCTTTCCCCCTCCCCTTCATCCCCTCCGCCCGCCTCCCGCCCCGCCCCGCCCGCACACAGGACACAGAGGCAGGGGCAGGGAGTCACTTCTCACACTATTGCACTTGGAGGCGCAGCGCGCAGCCGTCACCAACGTGCGGGGACAGGTGACCGTGCTGTCACACGCTTTCTTAAAGTTTCAGGCTGTTTTTTCTAACTCGTAGTTGACGCGAAAGCCGTACACCCAGAAAAGCGCGTATTTGAATATATCAAGTGCAATTAGGCGCTCAATCCAAGCCCAATTTGGCCTAGAACCAAGAACATGTGTTCCATTCAAGCGCGAAGGGGAACGATTTGAGTACAAATTGGAGTTGATTTGAGCACAAATACTCAAGAACATGGTACTTGAAATCATCAAGTACTTTGCACTCGATTCAAGTACATTTCGCATGATCCAAGTACATGCTTTTCTGTGTGTAGGTCATTTGTGGCCAGGCAATCTCAAGTCAAGTCAAGACCTCTCTCGGGCACGGTACTGTACTGCGCCAGCAGCAGGAGCAGCATGTGGAGCAACAGGAGAACCGGGTCTTACCGCTCCGCTCCGCTCCGTAAGTACCCCCGGCCCCCGGCCCTGCTCGGAGGTACCCGCAGGCCATAGTTGGATACCCACCCGACAGGTGGCTCCCCGTAAGTGGAATAAGAAGAAGAGTGGGCAGTAGGCTGAGGGGGGGGGGGCATGGGGGCGTTCCTCGAAACAGCGAGCGCGGCGCGGTGCTGCGCACGCAGGGGGCGGGCGGGGCGGGCGGGGCGGGGCGGGGCGGGTGGGGCGGGGTGGGGGGGGGGGGGGTGTCCAGCAGGCCCCTCGGCCCCGTCCCGGCGACACCTCCACCGCGCCGCAGCGCACGCCCACGCTGCAGGCCGCGCTGCAGGCTGGTGTGGTGTTCCCTGGATGCGCCCCGCCCCGCCCCGCCCCGCCGCGCCCCGCCGCGCCCCGCCGCGCCCTGCGGGCCTCATGTCGAGCACCTGCTGTTGCGGAGCGGAGCGGAAGAGGTGGGCGAGAGACAGAGAAAGGGGCACCCCGGCCCGGCGCGCGTGAGAAAGAGACACACACACACTCACACACACCGGAGCCGGGCCGGGCCAACGTGTTTCCGGTGATTTGTCGTGGGCGCCCGACCGGCCCTGCCCGCCCCGGCCCGGAGCGGCGCGGCGCCATCCGGCTCCGGCCCGGCTCCGGCCCGGCACGGCCAAGTCGTGCGGATTAGGCTCCGGCCCGCTCCGGCCAGTGGCGCCCCTCTGTCTGCTGCAGCTGCATGCGGGGGCCCGCTAGCGGTGGGGACGGGGCGTGGCGGGGCGGGGCGGGGCAAGGCGAGGCGAAGCGGGGCGGCGCGGGACTACTCTGCACCGACGCTCGGTAGAGTTACACCGCCGATGAATTTCCATTCACCCAGTTGAAAATAAAGTGCGGAGTACGGATTTCCTGAGCTTTTGTATTTTTCCACACTAAGAGTCAAGGGATAATGGAAATGTATACACTCCTAGAAGTATTTGTGCGACATTAACACACTTTTTCGTGTAAAGGCACCACGGCCCGGCCTATACACTATAGTTAAAACTACAGTTTAAGTGAAGATCCTTCCACCCGGGAAAAGTGACACGAGACGTCGCGCAGAGTAGCACGCATGTGTACCTCCGCCGGATTAGTGGAGGTGTGAACTTGTGGCCGGGCGGGGCGGGGCGGAACGGGGCGGGGCGGGGCGGGGCGGGGCGGGGCGGGGCGGGGCGGGGCGGGGCGGGGCGGGGCGGGGCGGGGCGGGGCGGGGTCTCTATGTCAACACGCTCCGCGCACCCGCCTGCACTTGCTTGCTCGCGGTCGGTCTGTCTGCCTGCCGGCCGGCCGGCGTCTACCTCTCGCGGAGTCGAGTCGGAGCGCGATGATCACGTGACCCTGTTAGAACGAGCACCCCGCAGCGCGCAGCGCCCAACTCAGCGAGGGACCCCTAGTACCGACAGGCAGCTGAATATAGGCAACGCGCGCGCTGCCCCGCACTCGGGTTGCCTACCTCCACGGGGCCGCAGCGCGGCGCGCGGCTGCACGACGCACGGCGCCGCATGGGTGCCAACATTCTTTCATCCTTTACGCGTATATCTCTGTCTGTGTATCTCTATTCCTTTTCTATTCTGGACGGACGTGTGCAGTGCGAGCTCAGCTCCGCCCGCCACCCACCGCCACGCCCCGCCACGCCCCGCCACGCCCCGCCACGCCTTGCCGCAGCCCAACCTGCCGACCTCACGACCTCGACTCAACCTTGAAAGTTGAGGCCTCGCCTATGGCCGTAACTTTCAGCCCTATAGCCCAGCACATGGCTCATGGCCCAGCCCCCCAGCCCGGCCCGGCCCGGCGCCCCCGCGTCTCACCGTCGTGCCGTTCTGACCTATTGCCCGCAGCACGGGCCCCGCCGCCCCCGCCGCCCCCGGCCCCGCCGCCCCCGCCACGGTGCCCTGACGGACGGACAGCGACAGGACGAGGCGGGCCGGGACGGGCTGATCTGATTAGTAAGCGATTATTGATTTTCATGGAGGACGACAGCGCGGGGCCGGGCCGGGCGGGGCCGCGCAGGCAAGACGGTGGCGCTGCTATCTGGTCGGCGCGGAACTCCTCGGTGAGGCGGCAGTGGAAGTGTTCAATAAAACATAGACACATTCCTGGGCGGTGCGGCCCGGCCCGGCAGCCCGGCCGCGCTCGCGTACTCATCCGTGAAATCGCATTGGCGGCGCGGGGCGGGGCGGGGGCGGCGGGGGCGGGGCGGGGCGGGGCGGGGCGGGGCGGGGCGGGGCGGGGCGGGGGCGGGGGGCGGGGCGGGGCGGGGCGGGGCGGCGAGCAGCGAAAGGTCGCGCCGAGTCGTGCGAGTGCTATATACGTTTCGAGAACCAGAAAAGTTATAATGTTTAAAAAACAAAATGAAAGAAAAATTTGCACAATTGAAAAAAGGAGACGAAAACGAAAAAAAAGAAAAAAAAGAACCGTACTATGCGTGAAAACGCCCCCCCCCCCTTTACAATCCAATCCCATTCATAAGAAATCGTGCAGTTTGTTTTCTCTCCCCACCCCACCCCCCGCTGCTGTACACACGCTGTCGGCTCGCCACCCCCTAGCATTCAACAAAAGATTAGTCTCGCCAAACCCGACATGCGCCTGCGCGCGCGCGCGCGTGTGTTTGTGTGTGTGTGTGTGTGTGTGTGTGTGTGCATCTCTCAGGATCGCCCACCCGCGACCCGGGCACAGTGGCCTGTCCTGCCTCTACCCGCTCGAATATATATGCAAAGATAAAATAAATAAATACATCCAGCTTTGGCTTACCCAAAAATAAAAAATAAAAAGTCGAGGTGTCCGCGCCGCGCCCGTCGTGCGTGACGTTTGATTAAGCTTTTGACTCGACCGCCCCGCCCTGCCCCGCCCCGCCCCGCCCCGCCCCGCCCCGCCCCGCCCCGCCCGCTCCGCTGGACAGGACAGCTCCGCTGCGCCGCCGCGGCTGCGGGATGAGACCCCCTCCCTACACTCTCATAAATTCCACCTCACATCTCCGATACATGCGCAAATCATTCGCCACCGCCACCGCCTCCGCCCCCCCCCCTCTCCGCCGCCGCGACTGCACACAAATTGCGCGCGCAGAGAAGAGAATCAGAAGCGAAAGGAGGAGGAGGAGGAGGAGGAGGAGGAGGAGGAGGAGGAGGAGGAGGAGGAGGAGGAGGAGGAGGGGGAGCGTGATGGACGAGTTTGAGACTCGAGCTGGCGTGAAATGAGTACATACGTAAGCTGTGTGTGTGAGAGAGAGAGAGTGCGGAGAGAGAGACAGACAAAGAGGGTGAGTATGGGTGGGTAACACCCGCGAGAAATAAATAACCACCTCGGACGGAGGAGAAAATACGTAATAATCTCCATCAAAGAAGGAAGAATACAACCACACCGCACTGATATTCGCACCCCCCAAAACACGAAGAGAAACGAAATGGCGAGGGGTACAGCACGGCGGGGCACGGCACGGCACGGCACGGCACGGCACGGCACGGCTCGAGACGTAGGCGCCATCATCAGGCTGCTCGACTGGGTGGTTGTTGGTGTGGGGGGTGGGGCAGGGGCAGGAGCAGCAGCAGCAGGACGAGAAGGGCCCGGCCCGGCCCGGCCCCCCCGGCCCCCCCGGCCCGCTCAGGTAACCTTGGATATTATCGCGCCGCACGGCCGTCTCGCACTCACTGGGCGCTCCAAGGCATCTCTCTCTCTCCTCTCTCTCTCTCTCTCTCTCTCTCTCTCTCTCTCTCTCTCTCTCTCTCTCTCTCTCTCTCTCTCTCTCTCTCTCTCACACACATACACACACACACACACACACACACACACACGGGCGCGCAGACGCAGAGCCCGCGGTGCCTGAGCAGCGGAGATGGAGATGAAATGGTCCAGTCCAATTGAGAGGCAGGCCGCACTGTCCAGCCCGCCCGGCCCCGGCCCCGGCCCGGCCCGGGCACGGAAGGGCAGGACGAGACCACAGGCAGGCAGGCAGGCAGAGTATCAATACCCCCTTCCAGTGCGAGTCGAGTCGAATCGAGCAGTCGACCGTCGACCCCACAGCACAGACGGCCGACAACTAGATTGGCCCGGTCATATTGGTCAAACTCGAGAAGGAAACGCAGCTCGCGCCTCAACATATTGGGTCGCCCGTAACCGCCATCCAGCCAGGAGCGGTTTTGTTGGGGGAGGGGGGGGGCGAAGGGGTGATGGTGGTCACCGCAAATCAGCCCCTAGGAAGCCGCCTAGAAAGTAGGCAGTTCGAGCTTAAAAATCCTCCTAGTTAAGCACCCAGCGAAGCGCGCTAATAACAGCGTACGGCGAGTTTCACTGTAAGCTACAGTGCTGCAGGTAGTGTTGCCAGAAAAGTAGGCAAAAATTAGCCCAAACACAGTGGAGTAAAGCGGGCTGCATCTGCTCCTGCCTACTAGGCAACATGTACGCACCTGTGCCAGGGTGCTGCCTAGTAGACAGGCGCAAATGCAGCCCGCTTTACTCCACGGTGTTTGGGCTACTTATTGCCTACTTTTCTGGCGACACTGGCTGCGGGTGATGCACTCTGATTCAACGTAGCTTACAGTGGGATTTGCCGTAGCTTACGGTGAAAATTCGCCGTAATCCACAAAGCTGCAAGGATTTACTGTAGCTTACAGTGCAGTTCACCGTCAGGTTTTTATACAGTGCGTGTGTACATTGATATGTCAAGTTCAATTTGGCGCACAATGCCAGTTCATTTTAGCTTTGTATTAAGAGCATGCGTTTCAGTCAAGCGCGTAAGGGGAACGTTTGACGACAAAGTGGGGTTGAATTGAGCCCATATGCTCGAAACTAACTAAATTACGAACTAACTAACTTACAAACTCACTAACGTACAAACAAACTAACTTACCGGGGCGAGCCGGGTCGGCGGGGCGGTCTTGCAGGTGAAGCTCGGCGCAGTGTCCTCTCCTGCAGGTGTCTGAGGGGCTCAATAACTTGACGCACAGTGACTCATTGACTCACACGGCGCGGCGCGGCACTAGCCAGCCTGACTCGTCGCGAGTGCGAGCTCGGTGGCGCACGGGCGCGGCGCGGACCGGAGCGGCGTAGCGGGGCGCAGCGGTGCGAGGCGAGGCGGCAACAGCAGCCCTCCAGCCAGCCGGCGCAGAGCCTCAGCCACGACTGAGCTGAGCGGGAGCGGAGCGGGGCTGCGGGCTGTGGCACGGCCACGGCAGCCCGCCCGCCCGGCCCGGCCCGGCACCGCAGCACCCCGCACCACACTCGTACTCACTCAGGCCCCGCCGCGCCGCGCCGGGCCCGGGCCCGGGCCAGGCGCTGGACGGTAGGGTGGGGTGGGGTGGGGCGGGGTGCTCTGCCGGTCCCGGCGGAGTGAGCCCCTCCGCCCCGCCCCGCCCCGCCCCGCCCCGCCCCTGCGCCGGGGGGCGCGGGGGTGGACCATTGAGGCCCGTAAAGTTAATGCCGGCCGCCCGTCCGGCCGGCCGTTTGTGAGCCGTTGCAATAGAAAATTTTAGTTTAACATCTAAATCCGGCACTTACAAAAAAAAAAATTCCAACCGAAGTAGGAAAGCTTGAGAGTAAGAGTAAAATAAAAATGAAGTAGGTGGGAATTGAACTCCGGTCCTGCGGTTGACAGTCGGACAACCGATGTAGAGGCGTGAGAATGAATGAAGGAAACAGCGCGCATTCTGATTGGACAAGGAAGATGCCGAGGGGGAATTCACATCGGAAAATCTTGTACAGACTACTCGGTATTACACGGTATTACACTTGTACTACACCTGTATTACTCACAAGATTAAATCACTTTCGAGCATGTTCTCGTGTTTTTCGGTATTACATTACGTGTATTACGGCGTAATACATGGATCAGGTGTACAGTGTACAGTATTACGGAAGTGAAATTCCCCCTCGGAAGATGCACTTGCAGCTCAGCTTTACACGGTTGTAATGTGCGTCTAGTACCTTGTTGAGAGAAGATCGAGTCTCGCTCTTGTTTTGTCCGCACTGTAGTAAGGCGCGCACGACGGCGCTCTAAAATTGCGGACGCTCACACTGTACGTACTACGCCTGCGCAAACACTGTATAATTGCGGACTCCTGCATACCGCGATGCAACTGTTTTGCAAACCTTGCGATCCCACCGCACTGCATACACTGTAAAAACTGGGTGTTCCCTGAGAGCACGACTTAGTCGCTTGCCTCCAAAAATGGCACACCTTTTGTCGCTCTGCCACAGTACACCGTAGTCACTCCCATGTAAAAACACCTTTTGGGTCCTGTGAGTTCCTCACACTGCTCTTTCCACATGCAAGGTCCAAGGTGTGCAGTAACAGCGCACCTTTCCCCTGTCTTTCCCTGGAGCCACAGAACCCAAAGGTGTTCTACAAGGGAGCGACTAAGGGTTGCTGTGGCAGAGCGGCAAAAGGTGTGCCATTTTTGGAGGCAAGCGACTAAGTCGTGCTCTCAGGGAACACCCAGGTTTTACAGTGTACTTAGCATGAACGGAACGGAAAACCAAACCACAGTCAAGACTCGTCCCGCTTGCGTCGCACGCGCGCCCGGGGAAGTCGGCCGAGCGCCCGCCGAGCGAGAGATAGGCCACCCGCGCGACACGACTGCACGGTGGGTTGCCCGCTGGAGGAGGACCGCTGACAGTGTCGCCAGAAAAGTAGGCAATAAGTAGCCCAAACACCGTGGAGTAAAGCGGGCTGCATCTGCGCCTGCCTACTGGGCAGCACCCTGGCACAGGTGCGTACATGTTGCCTAGTAGGCAGGAGCAGATGCAGCCCGCTTTACTCCACTGTGTTTGGGCTAATTTTTGCCTACTTTTCTTGCAACACTGACCGCTGAGCAGTGACCTTCTCGGGGTCGGGCCGGGCCGGGGCCACTGCCTCTGTCGATTAATGAGAGACGAGGTAAGCCTAGAGTTGTTTCATCCTCCACACCACCTCCCCTTTCTAATCCGTCGGGTCGAATGGACGGAGGGGACCCCGGCTCGGCTCGGCTCGGCTCGGCTCGGGGAATGGAGCGATGACCGCTGGGATCCCTTACGGGGACCCGTGCTCGTGCCCGGCGTGGTTGGTTCGCGGAAACCGGCATGCGTGAACCGCCGAACGGAATCCAATCGAGACCTCGGCGATCGCGCAGCAGGTTTTCCCGCGCAATGGGATGACAGCTGGGAGCTCGTCACAGCTCGCCTCGCCCCCAGCCACCCGGCCTCACCCCATGATCGGATTAAGGTAATTCATTCCATTGCATTTTCCACCGTAGGTTCCGGCTTCCCCCAAAACACACATGTCTGTGAGCGCGTGACGAAAGAGGGACACAGTTTCTCATTTAAAATGTAGTTTATTAACAAAATTTAACAAAATAAATTCCAGAAAATTACTTGAAACATGAAATACACCCAGAGACACAAATAGCTCTTGTAAATAAAGGAGTCAATCAGATATAACAAGAAAAACAAACATAGTAATAACCCTAATTAGCACAGCACTGGTGTGCGTCTGTCAACATAATTACCTAAATAATATAACATTGACTTAAGAATGATGTATTTGATAGGACAATTATCACAAGTTTCATAAAAATTACAATATAAAATATGATCACAATTTTAATCCAATCATCAAATGTATGGCCACTGAATATTTACTATGGCACTGCAAAGTGTTCTAAATTATAAGTTTGAAAAAATAAGAGTGTAAAATGTTTACTAGGAAAACAAATTTTGATTTTCCAATTAAATTTGGAACCAACATTTTAAAAATGGATTAATCTATAACAATAAATTTGTTTTCAATTCTTTACAACATTCTAAAGATTGATTTGCACTTGCTTTTCACCAACTACCAATCATATACATGCAAAAGTTAAAAAGGGAGGACAAATATAAGAAAACTTATATAATAAGAAATTCCATGAAGTTAAAGATGTCAATAAATTTTAGGAACTTAGATGTTGCAATGCTGGCTGAGTTAACTCGACTACTTCAACTACGTTTTTTTTTTTTTCAATGTGGATGCTTAGTTTCTGACCAGGCAAATATTTGGTCAGCACCTACACCACATTTATTTAATTACAAATCTGTTGACAGGCCAGCTCTTTTAGCAGGAAGGTGGTATGTAGTTTCTTACATTAAGCCCTGCTGGCATGAAAACAAACATAAAAAAATTGCTCTAACCTTAACTATAGAAAGTCTTATGTAGAAATTACATTAGAGAGAAAGTCTAGCAACACAGGGAAAATCCACACATTTTAAACTAAATCAATTTAGGCCTATGATTTTAGGGAGATTATTTAGACTGGTTGAAGTTAAAAGGTATCATTCATTTCAATCCCGATGACTAGCACAACAAACACTACTTCAATGAATAACAATAAAAATAATAATAGTATCCAATACAAAATAAAATAACTGAAGGATGTAATATTGCTACCAAGATCATCTGACACTGAAAATACTGAGAAAAGTTTGTTCCTGATATGTTTCTGCAATTGTACAAGGGGACAAGAAAGAACATTTTTACATCACAGCTGAAGAATTTAAAAAATTAGTTTGGAACAGTCTTTAACACTTTTTCACTAGGAAACGCATGGTCAAGGCTCATCTCTGGTGGTTGAAACATGTTGCGATTGGAATGACTAGAGCGCAAGAGCTCTTTCTGAAAGTAGTCAATGGTCCTCTGTAAACCTTGTGGAAGGCTAACCTGAGAAGAAACAGTGATAGATCAAATTACTTGTTTTAAAAAGATTTTCCATGTGCAGCACATACTTTGTAGGTCACAAAACTTACTTTGGGCTGCCAATTAAGTTGTTTTCTTGCAACAGAAATATTTGGTCTTCTTCTCTGTGGATCATCCTCCACAGCATCTGAGTAAATAAGTTTGCTATCTCCACCCACTAAATCACGTATTTTGATGGCAAAGTCTTCATTTATTTGTTTTTGAATAGAGAAAAAAAGTCACAATGTCAATCCTAACACACAACTGACTACTACTAGCCTAGGTAAGCGAGGTTGTTTTTTTTTTTAAATATGTATTATGCTAGTAGCCACTTACCTTTGATAGCATACTCCACAGGATTTCCAAGATTCACAGGCATTGAATAGTTTGAAGCCATTAGCGATACCAAACCTTCAACAAGGTCGCTCACATACTGGAAACTTCTTGTTTGCTCTCCATGTCCATAAATCTTGTAGGAAAAAGAGTCAGTGAATGAAAAGTCAAAAGAGTAATAATTCAAGCTGGGGTATATTTTTGTATACTTACGGTTATAGGTTCATTTCTGAGAGCTTGCAAAATAAAATTTGAAACAACTCTGCCATCATTCATATGCATTCGTGGTCCATAGGTATTAAATATTCTGGCAACTCTAACTTGAACCTTTTCTTGTTTAGCATATGCATAGCTTAAGGATTCAGAAACTCGTTTCCCTTCATCATAACAGGCTCTAGGACCTATGACATGAATAAACCAATGATATGCATAAAATAAACGGATTGAATCTGAAGATCAATTTGAATTTCAATATTTGTGCCAGACCTATAGGATTCACATGACCCCAATATGTTTCTGGCTGAGGATGCACTTCTGGGTCACCATAGACTTCTGATGTACTGGCAATAAGTACGCGAGCACCAACTCGCTTAGCAAGACCTAAAAGAAATACATCATTAGAAATTTATAAAAAATGACAACTAAGTTTAATGTTTATTACTGATACATAAATGATAAGACTGTCCATCTCTCACTGACCCAGCATATTAATGGTCCCTACAGTATTTGTCTTGATAGTTTTGACTGGATTAAACATATAATGCTGAGGGGATGCAGGACTAGCCAAATGATAAATTTCATCCACTTCTATGAACAAAGGGTTAACAATGTCATGGTGAATAAGTTCAAAGTTTTCATGTCCAATCCAATGTTCCACATTTCTTTTACGGCCAGTGAAGAAGTTGTCAACCACAATAACTTCATGGCCCTCCATCATTAAATGGTCAACAAGATGAGATCCAACAAATCCAGCACCACCTGTTATCTGAAATTCAGAAGGTAATGGCTTAAAATTTAGTCTATTAAAATTAAAAAAATACAAATAAACATTTTTTGGCACTTACTAAAATGCGCTTTCTTGTGCGGTAATTGAGAAATTTAACATCTGGGAAGCGACGTGTGCTTCCTCCTTCTAATTGTCTTATTCTCATTTCCAACTCTCTGATTTTCTTTTTTGCTTCTTCAAGATCCAGAACATTGTCTTCAGACTTCTTTCTATCAAGTAAATTTCGGGCTCCCTGATCTGTCATGCTTTCTTGATAAGTGGGTTCATTTCTGAAATATCTATTCCTCCGATGAACCTCCAAGGCAGCATCGTCCAGAACACCCACTTCTCTGCCAACCCAATTGTGGTATACACATATCACTGTAAAGTATAGGGCAAGAGATGACAAGTAACAGCATTTTACAATGGAAAACAGTGAAGTATCATAGGCTCATTCTCAGATGCATAATACAATATTATTTACAGTTTTTCGATAAAAAGATAGAACAAATGTGTCATAATTTCAATGATTTTACCTAATATCGCACAAAATGCGCTGCAAATTATAATTTTCATCCATTTAACGCCGTTGTAGATTCTTATCATTTTTAAGTTATAAAATTAATTCCCCACACAGATTGAAGAATCATTATCGGGCTGGTTAGCACAACGTGGGCTGGTTGATTACGGAGAGTGATACTTATTGCGTGTCCTTATTGCTTTCCTCAAAAAAATTTCAAGTGGTACTAAAGTACTCAAACATGAAGTAATGTAGCTTTTAGGTTAAGGAAGGGGGCTCAAGTTAGTTAAATTAAGGTATGGATGGACCATAACAGGATGGGCTGCAGAGTCGGTTTGGATTAAGAGTGCCTATAAAATGTTGATTTAAAAAAGCCTTAGATTCAAAGATGCGAACAGTAAGTTTACAGCGAGAGATAGAAAATATCAGTTGTAATTATGGTGGAGTTTCTATATCCCTTAATTTATCTCCGGCAAAGTTCGATTTTAGACAACAACCCTTTTCCCTTCCCTCTCCATCCCCACCCCCCTCATACCCACCTCGCCGCCATTTTGTAACTTTCGCGCCATTTGCTTTTGTTGTTTTGTACACATCAAATGTTTGTAATTGTCAAGTGAAGTGAAAAAAGATCGTTTTGAGACCAGTGTTTCTTACAACACTGGCTATTCGAAGGGTGAGTAGTGATTCCAATTTCGAACTGGTCTTCAAGACCTCTGGACCAAAGATTTCGATCGACCCCTTTTTATGCCGCTAGGACTCTTTGGCCACAGTCCCATAACCTGTGCCGTCTTTGAATGCAAGTTAATTTTGTTCAATAAGAAGTATTTTGAATGAAGAATATTACTAGCATTGCTGTGTCGGCTTGTTTCTTTGCTTTGAACCGCTCTAGTCTAGTTTCCGGCTTGTTCAAGAGAGTTTCTTTGCATAATTTGACAGTTGTTATTTTTAAATTGTCATTTGTCTTTACAGGAAGAACGTGTGAATTTTTTCTTGCATGACTTGATTGACTATTCATTCTTGTCAAGATGATGCCCAGAAGAGGAGGGAAACGTATCCGCATGGATGATCCCCCACCAGAATATGAAAATCCAATGACACCGATGACACCATATTCCCCATATAGTACACCTTTTCACAATTCATCTGCTACACCAATGCACGCCGGGCAAGTGTTTTGTATTATCAATTTTATTTTTATTTTTAAATTGCACCAGCTAACATTTTATGTGTGTCAATACTCTACAGGCCCGATTTGTTTAACGAAAACTATGGTGGTCATGCCCCCCAAGATGAAGACTATGGTCTCCATCATCATCAACAGCCACATGCTCAGCATCAACAACATGCCCAGCATCAGCAGCTCCAGCAGCACCAGCAAATGTATCAACCCCAAGACCAGCAGCACCAACAGCAAGCTGAATATCAGGCCCAAATAGAGCGTCAGCAACTGGAACGTCAGCACCAAGAACAGATGCATTTGCAACAACTTCAGCAGCAAACCATTTCATACCAACAACAGCCAACCATTTCTTACCAACAACAGCCAACCCAACATATCCCACCACAGCAACAGCCACAGCAACAGCAACAGCCACAGCAACAGCCACAGCAACAGCAACAGCCACAGCCACAAGAAATAGAAGAGCATCAATTGCATCAGACACAAGCTCAAGAAATTGATGAAGAAGATGCTCCTCTTCGAGGAAGAGTAACAAGAGCTCGCCTTAGAGGAGCTAATGCACCTCCAGCGCCAAGTAGTGTTCCAAACCCAACGGCAGCACAGATAAGAAAGGCTCTTGCTGACCCACCTGATCCCAACAAGCAACCTAAAAAACGAGCTGTTGGTGGTAGGAAAAGTAACAATGAACCGCCATCATCCGAAGATGAAGCGTCATTATATTTCATCCTGAAAAACGGCCGAGCATCCATTCAGGTCTGTAGCTATTTTTTATCTTCAAATATTTTTTTTTATTTTTTTTAATTTTTGTTGAAAACTTCTATTTTGCCCTTTAAATTTACTTTATCTCATTGTTTCTTTTTTTAGTCTACTGTTGATGACTGGATTGAAACTTACAAATCCCAACGGGATGTAGCCTTGTTATCATTGATGCAGTTTTTCATCAATGCATCTGGCTGTAAAGGTAAAATAACTTCAGCTATGCAAGTAAGCATGGAGCATGCTGGTATAATCCGCAAAATGACTGAAGAGTTTGATGAAGAAAGTGGTGAATATCCTCTTATAATGGCTGGTCAGCAGTGGAAGAAGTTCAAAAATAACTTCTGTGATTTTGTACAAACTCTAGTGAGGCAGTGTCAGTATTCTATTATATATGATCAATACTTAATGGACAATGTCATATCACTCCTCACTGGACTGTCTGATTCACAAGTACGAGCCTTTCGTCACACTGCCACTTTAGCAGGTAGGAATTTATTAAACAATGCTCTTTGACCTATACCCCATCTATTTCTAAACTTAAAGCAATCCATTCTTGCTTCTTCAGCCATGAAGCTGATGACCGCACTTGTTGATGTTGCACTTACGGTCTCAGTAACTTTGGCCAACACTCAGCGACAGTACGAGGCAGAACGTCAGAAAACTAGAGATAAGCGGGCTGCTGACCGTCTTGAGTCATTAATGGCAAAACGTCAAGAGTTGGAGGAAAATATGGATGAAATAAAAAACATGCTGACTTACATGTTCAAATCTGTATTTGTCCATAGATACAGGTATTTTTACTGGTCCATGCCAACGTTTGTAACATTATATTTCCTGGTCTTTTCTATTTGCACGGTTTACGTTGCAGGGACACTCTGCCAGATATTAGAGCGATATGCATGGCAGAAATTGGTGTTTGGATGAAAAAGTTCCATTCAAATTTCCTTGATGACTCATATCTTAAGTACATTGGTTGGACTTTACATGACAAAGTTGGAGAAGTTCGCCTTAAATGTTTGCAGGTCAAAATAATTTTCGTGAACCTAAATGCTTGACCTTATTTTGCTGCTCTGTTGTTAATTAATTCAATGTGGATTTTTACCGCTCTAGGCCTTACAACCTCTTTATGCATCTGAGGAATTGAAAGGAAAGCTAGAGCTTTTCACTAGCAAATTCAAGGATAGAATTGTTGCCATGACTTTAGATAAAGAATATGAAGTTGCTGTTCAAGCTGTGCGCCTGGTTATCAGTATCCTGAAGTAGGGCTCTAAACTTTCTTTTCTATTTTTGTTCTCAATACTGTATTTCCTTTTGTCTATCTACCACCATGGAAGAACAACCGTAGTTAAGTACAAATTGTGAAATTGTAATAGTGAAATAACCTACTTTTTCAGGCATCATCGTGACATTTTGACTGATAAGGACTGTGAACATGTCTACGAATTGGTGTATTCCTCCCATCGTCAAGTTGCTCAAGCAGCTGGGGAGTTCTTAAATGAAAGGCTGTTTGTTCTTGATGAAAATGCTGTTAACGGCATAAAGACCCGTCGCGGTAAAAAACGTTTACCCAATACACCTCTTATTAGAGATTTGGTCCAGTTTTTCATAGAATCAGAGGTATGTTAAAGTTGATTACATTCATGTAGCCTGGTAGTGCATCAAGTTAGATAATGTTTATTGATGTTTCAGCTACACGAACATGGTGCATACCTTGTGGATTCACTAATTGAGTCCAATGATATGATGAAAGACTGGGAGTGTATGACTGACCTTCTCTTAGAAGAACCAGGCCCTCATGAGGAACCTCTTGATGATCGCCAAGAAACGTCCCTCATTGAAATAATGGTCTGTTGTATTCGTCAGTCTGCCACTGGTGAACCCCCAGTTGGCAGAGGTCCTACAAGGAAGGTGTGTAAGATGGAATTTACAGCAATTCCTTACATATATTTTTATTCAGTTTTTTTAATTGTTGTGCATTAAAAAAATTAAATTAAATTGTTGAAATGTATTACAGCAAGCACCCTCTGTGAAAGAAGTTAAACAGGTGAAAGAAGACAAAGAGCGCCTTACTGACCATTTCATGCAAGCACTCCCTCCTCTTTTAGAAAAATATGGAGTTGATAGTGACAAACTTACAAATTTGCTGTGCATTCCACAACATTTTGATTTGGAAAGATACACGAGCTCAAGACAAGAGGGGGTATGGCCCTAAAATAATTTTCCTATGTAAATTTTCCACACCAAAAGGTGCTTGTTGATTGATGTTTTACCTTAAATCTTGTCTTTCAGAATTTAGATCAGCTTCTGAAGAAAATCCAGAAGATTGTTGATCGTTCCACTGATAATGATGTTTTAGAAGCTTGTGCCAAAACTCTGGAAATTTTATGCTCTGAAGGGACTGCAATATACACGCGATGTGATGTTGCCCGATCAACTTTGATTGACACTCTTGTTAATAGATATAAGGAAGCTATTGATGAATGGCGCTCTCTCATTGATGGAGTAAGTTTGCTCAACTGTATAGTTTTTTTTGTTTTTTTTTTCTTTCAATTAATGGTCCTTCAATCTTGTGTGATGAATTACGTTGTCTTGTCTACTGCCAATAATATCTACAAACTCAAGGAATTTTCCTGTTTCAGGGAGAAGAACCTAATGAGGAAGAGACATTCCAAGTTATCACAAGTTTGAAAAAAGTCTCCATTTTCTCAGCTTGTCATAATTTGGGTCATTGGCTTATATGGGATTCTATATTCCAAGACATCAATGATGTCAAAGAAAAAGTTCGCAAAACACTTCCTGAAGAAGTGAGTTTGATAAATCTTATGTTATTTTACTCTCTTTTTAAGAGAAAAGAGAGCTTACATGCAATGCAAACTCACACAATAAAATCCTAATTTACTTTCAGGCTATTAAATACTGTATTCATGCATGTTATTATGGAATACTATGGGATTTAAAAACAATTGAAGATCGTCTAGAGGCTGGTAGCCCAGTAGATGCAGAGTTGGCAGCTTTGAAGCAGAGACTAAATCAGTTCATGGACCTTATGAAACAGCTACTTCCTCTAACTGATGTGCAAATGTATCGTGATGAAGTAAGTATCACTATTGTGCAGCCTGAAATTAATGACACCTGTCATAATGTAGTCCTAATGCCAGTACATGTAACCATTGATTTTTGTGCTAGGTTGTCACAAACCAGTGAGATAATCAGTGCTTCATTGATTTACATTGTGACATATTTAATGTATTTGTTTCAGTGTCTAACAAACTGTACATTCATTTCTCCACAGGCCTACATCACACTGTGTGATCTTCTTGTTGTATTCTGCAATCAGCTTGGCCAGAGCTCACATGCAGCTTTGGAGCAACTAGTTTTTGACGCTGATAAAAGTCTGCAACAAATGCTAAATAACTTTATTCAAACCTATGTTTTTATTGATGAAGATGAAGGTATCTTTTTGAAAGATGAGTACTGCAATAGCTTAATTTTAATTGTGAATTATCTGCAAATTTTGCTGTTTTTGTTTTCAGAGGAGCTTGATGAGCACTCTAAAATTGAAGAACTTCATAAAAGACGTAACTTCCTCGCGTCTTTTTGTAAGCTGATTGTTTACAACATGATGCCTGTTTATGTTGCTTGTGATGTCTTCAAACATTATGTAAAGGTATGTATACTGAACCTATTGTTATTCAATCTATCTGCTTGCTGTATCGAGTAGATTCAAGCATTTTCTTACTGTGAAAATTCCATTTTCATTACATCACCCATTCCTTTAATTTTATTTGTAGTACTATAATGATTATGGAGATATAATCAAAGCTACTCTTGGAAAAGCACGAGAGATCAACAAAATCAACTGTGCCCGTACTATGGTGAGCAGTCTTGTTCTCATTTTCCAAGAACTTCAAACAGATGGTCAGAAAGTTAATCGTACAGCTGAAGAATTTACTAGTGTTAAGGTAATTTTAGACTTATGTCTTTTAACTGACTTTATTTATTGATCTGTCAAGTGAACTAAATTCACTAATCTCTCATTTTAATTTTTTTTAAACAGGAACTTGCCAAGAGGTTTGCTTTATCCTTTGGATTGGATGCAGTGAAGAATCGTGAAGCAATCACAGCACTTCATAGGGAGGGTATATTATTTGCTGTTCAGCAATCAGGTGATGGTTCTGAAGATCCATGCAGCCCTCCACCCAATTTAGCATTCCTTGAAATTCTCAGTGAATTCACTAATAAGCTTTTAAAGCAAGATAAGAGAGTAGTGTAAGTTACAGAGCTCTTTAATAAGCAAAACCACCATGGTATCTGAAATTGCTGCTCTCACCCAGTGCTCTCTGTCCAACAGTCTTAATTTCCTAAATCGTCGGATATCAGCAGGCATGCCATCTAGTAGGGGAGAAGACTGGCAGCCTCTCTTGCAGTACCGAAACAGTTTAGTTCATGGTGAATCGGATCAACCTATTGTAACCTCTAAAAAAGCGTATGGCAGAAAGAAGAAAGATGCAGGTAATGTCAGCTACTGCTGTACAAATTAATTCCTTTGAAGAATATTATATTCATTATATTCTCTTTTATTTAATTATTATTTAATTTTTTTTTTCTCTTTTTTGTTTGTTTTTGAGCAGATGATGAGGAAGGTGGTGAAGATAATGCTAACTCAGATGAAGAGTACAATGCAGGGTGAGTAATTAATTTAATTTCTCTTATTGGGTGTTTTGTTTGTAAAGTAGCAAGCATTCGCATGGTTTGCAGTGGTGAAAGAAAGATTCTTCCTTCTGATCACATATTACTCTGTTGTATGACAAATGTGCTACAAAAAAATATAGTTAACTTCTTTAGTGGATTCAATTCACGTACACATATGGACCTCTCCGTGATGTTTACAGATGATATTTATTTTTGTAGCACCTACAGAAATTATGTTTTTTTTGTGTTATTTTTTGGTTTCTTTTTTAATTGTTTGAAAAGTTTTATAAGAAGTACTAAATATGCAAGTTGATTAAGAATTGCCTTGCCACGGCAAGTTGACACAAAATAACTATAATTCTTTATCAGGAAGAGCTGTATATGTAAATGATTTTAGGATATCAAATTGATCAAAATGATCAAAATTATTTTTACTGATTGAAATCTGTCAAGCTTCATTTCCATATATGTTTTTCTACAAATGTAGCACAAACAATTGCATTACTATCACTTTTACTGAGGGGTTGTTGCCTTTTGCTCACCATACTTAAAAGCTTTCATCTTACAAAATTTTAAGACAAAGTTCATAATGAAAATTGTGATGTTTTTTTTTTTACAACTGCTATACTTGTTATCTCTGCTTGGTTGCAAAAGAGAGAGAGAGAGAGAGAGAAAGAGTAAGAGTGTGGTTGTGGGTGTGGGTGTTGGTGCTCTTGCGTTTTTTTCAAGAGTTTGAATTTTTCCAAGAAACACACTGCTTGACAAACTTTCTTAGATCGGACCGAGAATTATCTCTTAAAGATTTTCATACCACGAATTGTTCTTACTGGTCAAAGTTTACTGGTGCACACATGCATTTAAATTTACTCGGAACTGGTATTGTCTTCAAATACAGCCCTTTAGTATCCCTGGTCACCTGATCATGTGCACATTGGTGGCTTTCGTATTTTTGGGTTGAACTACTTCCTCCACTTTGCTTTACACTTGAGAAAGAAAGAAAGAAAGAAAGAAAGAAAGGATTCATATTTGTGTGCTTTTTTTTTCTTTGTGCGTGCCTGAGGTCTGCCTAGGGCGTGGTAAGTGTGACGTACCACTTAAAGCTATGCCCTCATGTTCCTACTTGCTACAGTAATTGGCATAATAACTATATTCTTTAGAACTTCTCTTTATGTGAATGCTTAGCTTCTTTCTCTGTCCTACATTGCAAAATGTTTTAATCTTTAAGATCAGCCAAGTTCTGCATAATTTCACTCTAATTTCCCACTTTTTTTTTTTTTCTTTGTTTTTGTAATTTAGAGTTTTGAAATCTGCCATGTTTAAAAGTATACTCTAAATCTCTGACGCAGTCATTTTGGGCCCGTCTTAGTTTGTTTAGGACTGCTCGCTGTTTCATTCAAAATTAATTAAGTGGGGACAGAATATTTTTTAGCTACAACCCTGTGGTTGCCTGCTGTATTATGCCCAATTTTCTCAAGTTTGCACATTTGTAAATGTCTTGGTGTGAGAAATTGCATGATATTTTATTTTTGCATTTTGATGAAGCAAAGAAAAAGTACTTTCCAAGAATTTTAATCATTATGTTCATCATGTAAGTATTTATGGAATAGAAATCCATACTCTAACATTCCCTTTGTCTAGCTTTATTGTAGATTTCTGCAAGTGACATAGATATTTTCTTCACACAAACTCTTGCTTTGCATGTCTTTGGTTCACTCTTCTTATCCCTATTTCATGCCTTTACAATCTTTACTTCTCATAGAATTTCCCTTTTGTTTGCATTTTTGCCTTTAAAGGGAGCTCTTAGACAGTAAATTGTTTAAAAGTTTATTTTATCAAGCATTCATCAATTGCATTTTAACTTACTTTAAGATTTCTGCTTTCACCTTGATCTTATATATATTTTGTTGTATTTTCAGGTACTGATGGATTCTACATTTCAAAGGACCTTGAGTGTCTACACAGCAGTACCATTTTAGTCACCAGTTATTTTATCATTGCCTTGTTTGTTTTAAATTTATTATCCCAACTCAGTTAATACTGTGAACAGAGAGCTTTTATTGGTTGTTTTTATTTATGACTCAAATTTATAAATTAGGGTCCAATAGGAGTATTTTGCTTGTAGAATTTGCTGATTATTAATTATGACTCTTTTTATCTTGTCATTTTTTTTAAATTTTTTTTTTCCTTATATTTTTTAATCAGAGAAATTGTAAAGCCTTGTGCAATAGGATATAAGTTTTACCATAGTGTCAGAGACTGTTTTAATTTAATACCACATGAAATTGATGTTTAACTTTTGTTGATCAATGAAATTCCCCCATGGGTCTACATCTTCATGTTCACAATAACTTTTTGTAGTGTCATATGAAATGGTGTATCTTGCTTTATTGTGGTTCTGTAAGTTAATTTGTTTGATTTTCATGCATGTATTCTTGTTAGTTTTAGAAAACATCCTGTCCACCTCTCTTAGAAATTTTTCTCAGTTTTTGGAGAAACCAAATGCAATATTAT
Organism: Frankliniella intonsa; assembly: GCA_033675135.1. Classification (NCBI taxonomy): domain Eukaryota; kingdom Metazoa; phylum Arthropoda; class Insecta; order Thysanoptera; family Thripidae; genus Frankliniella; species Frankliniella intonsa. The sequence continues at coordinate 1,195,294 of CM066259.1, forward strand.
ATATTTCCACTTAGAATGTTTATACCCCTCTAACCACATTAATTCAAAATCTAATGTGGGATGTGTGTACTATCTTAATGGTAAATGTAATATCCCTAATGAAGTTAAGAACACACAAATATGGCAGTTTCATCTCCTTAGTTCCCTTGCCACTACTTTTACATGTTTCGTTGGAATGACTGAGCTGCGTGCTACAAGTCTTAGATTCGTGATGTGCAATGTTGTATGCATATTCTCTCTCAACTTCTTAGTAAGTTAAAAGGTTTTTGTTTCTGATATGTGAATTGTTCAGGTACAGAACATCAAATTATTCATCCTTTTTGTGGGTTTCTTTCTTGGTAATGCTTCAAAGTTTGAGGTGACTCATGAATGTGAATATTTCTAGCCTAGCAGTCATCAATTTATGAGGAGAAATATAAGAAAGTTTTAAACATGCTGAACTCTCCAGTAGGCTTCATATTCTGCTAGATTTTGAATAAAAAGAACTTTTAAAGATAAAATTTTAATTTTGCCTTCAAATTGTTTCTTTCCCAACAATGTATTACAGAAAATAGGGGGATGTCACAGAGAATGAAGTATTAGCAAATAATTTGCATTATATTAAGAAATATTCTGTATTCTTTTGTTCCAGGACTCCCACCTTTAAAATAAATCGCAAACGCTTGCATTCAGCAGCTGCTGCCCAGAAGCCTAAGTAAGAGTTGGACTAAAAGTAAATAGGCTGTTGTGTCAGTTTTAGTTGTAGTTCAACTGAAATTATTACTTGTCTTCCAGGCTTGATGTACGTTATGCTCCAGTTAAAAAGAGGGTTGTAGAGCAGGCTGCTACCTCTTCTCCTTCCAGTTCTGACACTCAACCATCATCAAGCCATATCACCGGAGTCAAAGCTGGGATCAAGTCCGCACTTCGCACGCGTTCTACCAGCCATGACCTTAGTGTGCGGTTCAGTTCTGATGAACAGTCAGATCGTTTTTCAGGACGTTTGAGGTTGAGAAATACCACTCTGCCTAGCTATGAAGAACTCAGTGATATTGAATCTGATGATGATACAGGATCTTCCAGGAGAAGGAAGGTCAGTTAATTGATTTCACAGAAGCTCTCCCTTTCTATAATCTCTTCTGTCATCATACATTCTTTTCCCCCCTTGTTTTTCAGAGTCGGTCAAGATTACAGTCTCAAAGAAAAGACAGTGAGGTTAACAATAACTCTGATGTAACTAACACCAGTGAGACAGCATCAACAGTTCCTCTAGACATGTCACCAAATCAAAGGGAAATTGAAACTTCTGCAAGTTCTTCGTCCTCGGGAACAATACGCCGTACAGCAAACACCAAAGATGACAAAAGCACAAAACCAGCTGTTTCTAATGAGGAATCGGATGAAGATGTAGTAGGAGACAGTAGTGAAGAATATGAGAATGATTCTAATAAATATTAAGTTTCTTTTAGGTTGACATGATAAGTAATGTAATACCTGTATGGAAGGCATGTAGTCTATTTACTTATGAGGTAACTTAGTCTCTAATATATATTGTTCTTTGTTATACCAGAGCTTTTAGTATACTTATGTGGTAATTTAGTCTCTAATATATATCATTCTTTGTTACTATATGATAACCTTTTTGCTCTGTTTATTTATTTACTATTATTATTAGTATTGTCATTCAACTTCTGTATTTTCAATTTTTTTTCAAAGAGCACAATAATTGCTCATTTGCTTTAGAAAAGCAGTCGCTATCTTGCAACGTGCATTCTGTAAAACTGAGAAAAGCCGTTCATTAAAAGAAAATCATAAAATCGTCCCTCCTGATTTTTGAAAGAAGAGATTGCAGTGGTTGGCTGGTAAATGCTGATAACATCATGGAATTCTCTGGGTTGCAGTCTCGTGGCTCCAGCCTGCTACTCGCTCAGCTCTGTTCAGTCGATACCTCAGGACTTCCCTTGTCTTCCTGCTCCCTGACCTGCGCCAAACTGGCGCGCGCTCCCGGCCCTCCCCTCGCGGCAGGGCAGGGGCCGACCTCCCACCGACATTCACCCAAATAACAGCCACCGTTTGGCGCGCGGCCAGGCTCTGGGTCTCGATGATGAGGAGGTGAGGTGTCGCCGGGTTCAACAACACGCCTCGCAGTGTGATCGCGGCGCAGCGCAGCGCGTCGCTGCAGCGGCATGGCGGCGTGGTCCGGTCCGAGCGGGCCCGACCCCGCTGCGTGACGAATTTAGAGGCGGGGGATAAAGGGCACAGGGATCGTGAGGCACCGAGTCCCAGGGTTGTGCTCGAGGGGGGGCTCCGAAGCTCCGAATTCTGGCATACTAATAGTATTAATTTTTCTGAAAGTTTTAATTTTTAAAATTTAAATTAAATTAAAATTTTATGAATTGCTTTGACAAGTCCCAAATTTTATGAATCTTCTTAAATCCCCCCTTTTTTTTCTCTTCCTAAATTTTCTTTGATGTTATGAAAGTTTTTCTAAATTTTGAGGTGTACAAAAAATTTAGAGTTGTCGGCCCCTCGGCTGTGTTCAAGCTCAGCTTTAAATAGGGCAGCAGCAGGGACTCTTCTTCTGGACTTTCTGGTGAGTAATGACAACAGAGGGCTTCAAATAATGGAGTGCAAATATATTTTATCACAGTAAAATATCAGGGATAGCTCAGATATTTACTTGGTAAACACTCATCTTAAAGTATAAACTGTACACATCCCTAGTATAAAATAAAACATAAAACAACTTAATTATCTTTAACTAAACGTAACTTTTAACAGTGTTCACTCAATTAGAAGCAACACCTTACCATGAACCCTGGTTTCAGAGATTTTAAAAGAATCTGTCAGGCAGAGTTTCTAATTGAGTAAATACAAGACATTTTTAATGGGTTGATGAGGAGACTTTCATTCTTTCACATCACCAATACCATCTGCGTTAATGGCAAAAGTGGCCTCACTTTCAGGCAGGCATGGAGAATCATAGATCTTGCATATTCTTGTTTCTCCTCTTCCTTTCCTAAGGTACAACCTGTTAATAATTAAAAAGGTGAAATTGTTACATGCAGGTTTTTCGAAACAGAATACAAAATATAGTAATGTATGGAACCCAATAGACTCACCTGGTCGTAGAGGCATGGGCAATGATGTTACCACCAATAGGTTTTTTGGGATCAGCTGCAAAGAGGGATGCTCCATCCACTTGGGCAACAACCTGGTTTGTGATGACGACAGCCACACCAAACTGTAAAGAAGATCAAGTATCCTTTTAGCACATCAAATACTGTGAACATGCGTTGTCAGTCAGCACAATTTACTCACCTCATCAGCCAAGCGAAGCAACATTCGCATGAATCTGGCGAGATGTTGTTGCCGGGCTGCTAGTTCTCCTCTCCCAGAGTAATCTGTTCGATACAGTGCTGTTGCTGAGTCAACAATCAAAAGCGCATATCTGTATAAAAACAAAGTAGATGAATGACCCTTTCATTCCAAATAATTTACATTATTTCCTTATTTGCTTGCCTTGATTCAGCCATCATGGCAGAAGCCATAACAAGTAACTTTGTTTGATGGTCTGTGTTATAAGCTCTGGCAAATGCCACATTGTCTAAAACATCGGTTGGTGACAGATTGTATCTTTCTGCTGCAGCAACTAAACGTTCTGGGCGGAAATTATTTTCGGTATCAATGTACAGGCATTTTCCCTCTCCTCCACTTTGGTCAATAGGAAGCTGCAAATTAAGAAAAAATTTGAGAGATGGCAGAGAGAAAAGGGGCCAGATTATAAAAATAATACAACTCCTAATCATTTACCTGGCATGTGACAGCAAGAGTATGACACAGTTGAGTTTTTCCTGTTCTAAATTCACCAAACAGTTCAGTAATGGAACCTGTTTCAATGCCCCCTCCAAGAAGACGATCAAGTTCAGCTGAACCAGTTGTCAACTGAATAATTTCAGAGCGTTTCTGATGGAATTCGGTAGCAGTAGTAAATCCCATCGGCACTAGTTTAGAAGATTCGGCCTACAAAGTAGAATTAGAATAAGAGTAACCTTGAGGTGCGACAATGTGTAATATAGTGCACTTTTCAGGACCTACAATTAACTTATCGGCTTTTTGTTCACTGATACCCTTGATAGCTATCAAGTCCTTTCTGGGTGCAAAAGCAATAGACTCTATGGTATTATAGCCCGCTTCCTGGAGTTTCTTCAAATCAGCAGCACCGATACCTTGGCTCTAGAAATAACAGGAAAATTATTATTATCAGTACAATAAACTTTATAGCGTTGTACTGACCGCAAAGACAACATAGATAAACATACAGCCAACTTTTTAATATTTTGAGGTCCAAAATCATCAGCATCTTCTTCCACACCTTGGGTTGTGGTTGAAGATGAAGCTGCTTGTGCAGACATGGCCATGTTGAAAGGAAACTGGAAAAAGAAATGATTGTTACAAATGACTGAACAAACAGACAAGTTGTGACTTGTTTGCTTGCGCTGCTACCGACCTCCAACATTTACAGATAATGCAAACTTACCTAAATAAGTGTTGATTTAATTAAATTTGCCCACCAAGGGTTAAGAAAGTAGACCAGAAGAGATAATAGAAAGGAGAAAAAGTAAGTTAGCTGGACTATATTTTCGTACGACTTCAACTTTATGAACAAAACATGGGTGGTGCATGTAATATGTCAATATTCAAGTTCTTGAAATTTAAACGAAATTTTCACGTGAATGAATAAAGGACTTGTACAAAAGATTTATAGTTCAATAGAACACCGTAATCGTAAAATATGACACTAAGAAATATAAACGACATGCAAAATTACTTGAATTGTCAACTGCTTTATCGGATAGCACCGGTCGATCGCGCCAAAATTGTACCACCTGTGAGATGAGCTACAAGTGGCGCAGCACGAAACAAAGTTCCATTTTGTTCATTATCGGGTATTAATGAAAATTAAAAAATGAAAATACAGGACGGGATGGAAAATACCTTTTTTAATCAGAGAAATTTGTGAAAGTAACTAAATGTTCATATTTAATCTGTGGGATTTTCATTATTTATTATCAGCAGTTTGGCAGCACCGAGCTAGGAAGCTACGTTACGGGATACGGCGTGACTTTGCAGCTGTTCCGATCTAAAAGGCGTTGAAGTCATGAAGGGTAATAGAGGTCGCGTAACCCTTTCCCCTACTCTAGACACCGCGGTCATCCATATTGTTCACAAGAAAAAGTATGGCTACTCACAGCAGACGAATTCCTTCGACATGTCCTAAAGCGATATTGTTTGATTTGGACAACACCCTTATCCCGACGCGCCGTGGAGACCAAGCAGCATGCGACAAGGTAAAAACTGACATATTTTTTGCGTGGGTTGGCGGTCGTCCTTTGTAGCGGCTGAGGTTTGCCCTGTCATCGCGGGTTGTCGAGAAAGTTTCAAGGTCCAGGCTAGGCCGTGTGAGGGCGGGTGTGGTGCGTCGCAGCGCAGTGCGTGTTTGTGTTCTCGCGGGCGCGAGCCGAGCCGAGTGCTGCAGGGGCAGGCATGCGCCAGCGCTAGGGGTTGCTGTTAGAAGACCACGCGCCGTCGTCGGCATCCCAAAATAACTCTTGGCTGTAATTCTAGACCGTCCAAGTTTAGACTTTTCTGGGGGGAGTGGTTCTCCCCTCGGCTGTGACTGTGTGTGGCTAAAATAAGACGGGCCGGGAGGGAGGCCAGGCGTTTGACGGCGAGCTAACATGCACCCCGCTCTCAGTGAGGAGCCGGTCCGGACAGCCGCCAGTGCCAGTGCTCTGCCCCCAGCAGCGTCGGGCCCTCCTTTTATTTTCTGACGCATTGTCATGTAAATTTGGTCACGCGGTCCTAGTGCGTCGAGGCTAACCTCTCTGAGTGCATTGACATCAGCCTGGTGGTTCAGCTCCAAGTCAACGAAAAGTTTCATCAATTCCTCGTCAAGGATGGCTGCCATTCCAGACCCGGTGAAGAAGTGTGTTGCAATACTCAAGGCAGCAGAGTCTGACACGGAAAAACTTGCTGCCTTGTTTATGGTTACTAAGCTTGTGAAAGGGAGTGAGTGCTCTTCTGCAGTAAGAAAGCTTTTGTTTGAAGCCATTGGATTTAAGTTTCTGAAACGTCTTCTGTTGACATCAGACGTGCAAGATTGTCCCCCGCAAGTTTACAAATCTGTCGCTCTTTCTGTACTGTCAGCTTTTTGCAAGGACCCTGAACTAGCAATTCATCCTGAACTGCTTGCAAATCTGCAAATGTTTCTAGATATCGTGCAAACCTCTGATGCAGCTGATGATGACAATCTTATAATTGTCAATGAGGCATATGAATGCCTTCAAAGTATTGCTGTCACAAAACCAGGTCTCAAAGCTTTGTTTGAAATTGGTGCTGTTTCAAAGATGATTGAAATTTATTCTCTTCAGAGCTTCCAGACTGATGAAGCTCTTGATTTGCTGGTAACACTTGTTACAAGCTTTGGTCCGAAAAGCTGGGAAGAAAATCCTGGAGCTTTCCACACTTTAATGAACAAGATTAGTCTTGATTGTGAAACTGATCAAAGTGAGCGAAAATTTCATCTGTGTGATGTTATGAATGGCCTACTTATGAGCTGCAAGCAGGATATTGCAAACACCTTTGGTGAAGACACTACATGGCCTGCAAGTGTTTATAAAGCTTTGTATGATATACTTACCAGCAAAATAGGTAAAGCTCAACGGGATCCTGCTTTGAAGCTGGCCTCTGGAATGACAGATTTAATGGGTCCAAAATGGACAATGATGGATGAAGAGAACCCTAGAAAATTCTTCTTGCTTCTTTCTCAGCTTGCATGTGTTGAGGTACGCATGCAACTGGAAGATAAAGGTGGTCTAAAGGCAATCATGGCTAATGCTGATCTTTGCACAGCCTGCTTCCTGATAATTGAAAGTGCAATTGCATTTGTAGCAAATGAACATGTTGAATTAGAAGGAAGAGAAAAACAGTCAATGTACACAGCCATGAAGGGTGGATTTTCTGCCATTATATCACTGTTAATGAAGGTCCAGACAGATGTCAACAAGAAAAAAGTTACACTTGAGCTCAAAGAAAAGGTCTTCATTTGTGCTATGGTAAGAGTCCTCTCTGCCTGGATGGCTCAAGAAACGTCTTCTATGCGTGATCAGATCTACCAGTTGTTACCATTTATGCTGACATTAGCAAATGATACATTCTATGCATATCGTGCCAGATATATGATGGAGAAAGTTAGAGGTCCGCCTGGTGGATCAAATCCTACTGGTGAGCCAATGGAGGTGGACACAGACCCTTTAAGTCAAGTTGATATATTAAGGTTTATGTTACCAGCTCTGTGCCATCTTGCTGTTGAAGAACAGGCAAGAAAAATCCTGCTGGACACTAAAGAAGATGAGGTTCTCTATGAAAGTTTTGCCTTCCATTGGTCAATTGTCCATTATAAGAAGCCTCCTGTGCCAAGAGCTGACAGACTTAAGGTGCGAAAAGAAGAAGCACTGGATCCTAAACTTATTGAAGATATGAGTGATTCACGAACTGCCATGGTCAGCATTTGCAATATTTTTATGAATATAACTGTTCTTGAAGCTAAAATAGTTGAAGAAAGCTCACTCTTTTCTCAGCTGCTCAAGTTCATCTTCAATAACCTCCCTGAACTTCGCAATATTCCTGATAACCTGGTACTTCATGGTAATATGGCAGTTCTTGGTCTGCTCCTCTTGAAACAACAGGCCAAGAAGATAAAGAAGAACGATTTTTCAATTTGTCGGTACATTCAAGCAACTATTCGTTTCTTGTGGGATGCTTACAATGTTGATGAGTCAAATGACAGTTCCACCCTTGTAGTTGCAATGGCATACAAAGAACATTGGATTCAGCTGATGGAGTTATGGTTCTTGGGTATGCAAACTATGAGTGCAGTGCTGTCACTTATACCCTGGATCTCAGAGTTTGCCATGGAAAGTGGATGGGCAGAGGGTATTATTGATACCTTAAAGAAGGTGAAGTATGGATCACTTCCTCCCAACACAAAGTCTGCATATGAAGACTTTCTATGTCACTTGGTGGCTGCAAACAACAGCGTAGCCTCAGTACTTAAGAAACGGGATGCCCTTGCTGTATGCCGCAATCACCGACTGATGGAACTGGGGAAGAAGCTTTTTGAAGACTGATGTGGAATGTTTGGAAATTGTACTATTTAATATCTGCAGTGTTTTTTTTTTCTTTTTTTTCTTTTTTTTTTCTTAATTTAATATGAAAGATAGGCTTTAAATTTGTAAGAATGTTTTGAAACGACATTATGAAATAGAAACAGAACTTAATTTGCTTTTTTTGTTTTCTATGTGTGATTTCCTTTTTTACTCAAATAAATATTTTCATAGTTTGTTAACTTGCGTATGGTTTTCCCCCACCCCTAGTTTAACAATTTTGTCTTATTGTGTTTCCTTTTTTATATTTATTGTCTGAATTAACAGCAGGGATTGCATGTTCTGCAGCATATTGCCAGTATTTAATCTCTCATTTAAGTTTCTGTGATAGCACAAAACCTATTGAAACGTTTGCAGATGATTCATTTGGGAAGGTTTGCATGTAGTCTGTGCACAGTACTTCAAACCGGGATCAGTAATTGGCAGCAGTAACTAATCAATGCTCTGACACATGAAACTAATTGCACAGTTGTAGAAATATTGTTTTAGAGATTTTGACCTATCTCTGTTTCTTACCTGGTTTACTCACTACAGGAAATAACCATAATTCACTTCAATATTTTAACATTTTATGAAGGTTTAAGCTTAAAGAACCCAATTCAGTAATGTATTTTGGATGCAATTCATTTCAAACCCACGAGACATGTCCACTACTCAATGCTTCCAATGTAATGTCACTTTCCGTATAAATAAACAAGAGTTGTTAATATACAGTCAAACATGAATCAATTTTTTTCACCTGAAAATTTTCACTTAATAGGATCTTGAAAATATTAGAGGAACAGAGTTTTAGGTGAGTTTTTAGAAATGTGTTTGTCGCAATTTATGAGTTGGTAGTTTTCAGATTGTCAGACTGAAAGACCAAAACATTTTCCAGATGCAGAAAATATTTTGCATGTCAACAAATCTGTATTTTAATTCTCCGACATGTTGTTATTTTTATTTATTTACTTGCAGTTTGGTTTATCTGTTTTGTGTCTCTTTCCAGGTGGGTGAAATCTTGGTTCAACAACATGGAGTGCCTGAAAATGTGGCAAACCGCATTGTGCAGAGTTTCCTCATCAACTTTCGCATGTGTCCTGCTCGACCTGAAGGAGGCCTTGATGAGTGGCGTATGATGCTGTGGGCGCATGCTCTTGGAGATCAGTATGCTGATATCGTTGGTGAGTTAGCTTTGTGTGGATTTGATTCTTCAGAAAAGGAATGAAGAAAACAGGAGGCTTTATCAAACCAACTTTTGTTTCTGAATTAAATTTTAATTTGTCATTCCAGGAGACATCTATCAGCAATGGTTAGCCCTTCGGTGGCATTATCTTTCTCTTCAGCCCGATGTGAAGCAGCTGCTGGTTCGGCTGCGAGAGCGCTTTCTTCTTGCCATTATTACTAATGGCCCTTCTAACGCCCAGTGGGAGAAGATTCACAATCTCAGCATAACACCTTACTTTGATCATATTGTTGTTAGTGGGGATTTACCATGGGAGAAACCAGATCACCGTATATTTTTGGAAGCTTGTGAAACTCTAGGTGTAAGACCTATTGATTGCCTTATGATAGGAGACAAGCTAGAAACAGATATTTTAGGTGGGCATGAGGCTTCACTTGGTGCTACTGTTTGGGTTCCTCTTTCTTCTGCGTCTTTGGAGAATAAGCTTTTGAATGGAAACAATAATTGTCGGCCTGATCACACAATTAAAAGTGTATTGGACCTTCCATCAGTTCTCTCTAAAGACTCAGAGCCTCCTTCTTTCTTGAAAGCCAAACACAATTCGTTGAATCGAATGTTATCTCGTGTCACTATGTTTGACATGGAGGATACAAACAGCAATGCCAGTGATGGGAGTTAGTAACATATCTTGAAGCACTTTGACATCTCAGATCATCATAATTAGAGAAATGATTTGTTTTCCATCTCATGTCATAATCTTGCAAAGGATGAGCAATTTCATGATACACAATTGAGTGTATCATATAATATCTATATGCGGGCGTATAGATTTATCTGTGGAGGGATCAGTTGTTTTTTTTTTTTATGGAATAGATTCTAGTTCCTGTTTTAGATCTCTGAATGCAGGTAGAGTTATTCCATTGCACATTGCTTAATACCAAGTAGCATGAATTTCATTATTTTTGTAGTGATGTTTTCTGACAGGTGTATATTTTACAAGCCTTATATTACCTCTAATGGTATTAATTTGCTTTTAGCTTTGTGGTGTAGGTGGTGATAGCAGTCATATCACCTCTATTTAGTCATTCTGTAGGTAGTAAGTCACTTATCCATTTGGCAGCAAGTGTGCTTATGTCAATTTCATTTTCATTCATTTATATTGTTTATGCTGCCTACAACCATTTTGCCCTTGGCATTGTTGATTACACTGTCCAGCCACAAAATAATGGTTTTACCTTCTCTGATCTGAATTCACAAATCTAAAGCACAATACACAGAGAATGACTATATTTTTTATGTGTATCCAGTCTTTCTTGACCAAAGGTATCAAATGGTTCTAGGATAATGTACTAGTATAAGAAAAACATGCTCTGATCATATCTTTTATTTTTCTTGCGGTGGATCTTTAATCTTGAGAGTGTATGAAAACTAGTCCATCTTCATTCATTAACCATTTCCTTTTGTTTCAAATTTTTATAAGTCTCTCCATTTGCAAAATGTTTTAGGTCTTTGTGCTCAAATAGATGTATTTTTATCATGCACTTTGTGCCTTAGTCTTGTAGTAGTTTTGACCTGTGCTCCCTTTCAGGTGCATAGTTAATCTGTTTAGGAGTGGCTAGTTGAACTTTAAATATCTGTTTTTTTTGGGTTTTTTTTCAAGGTCAAGTAATTTGTTGGATTCTGACTCACTGTACTTGTACCTGAGCCAAATATTGCTTTTGGCCTCAGCTGTTGACTACAAACCATTTTTGCTTCCTTCTTTTTCCATTCACATAGTTGTTACCAGATGTGTGCCACATAATCAGGCCAGTTATTTTGTTGTACCTGTATATGAATGTGATGGTTGATACTGTGTACTTAACTCTAATGTCTCAATCCTAGTCATGTATTTGGTGTTAATACGCTTAAAGTGACGTATTTTTCATTCCTTTACATGAAGTTCAGAAATCTATTTTATCTCTCTAAGCACTTACAAAGTAGTGTATTCAAGCCTAGCAGAAAGTCAATTGACAATGTTTCCAATACTCTTTTCCTCTATCCTTGTTTTTGCTAGTGTGGGGATGTCCACGAGAGATGTATATTTTAAACATGAGTTGTGAGATGTAGACTATGGATACTGCTCATTTCAGAATAACTGTATCTTAAGTAAAGTAGAAATTGAGGCTGTGCATCAAGGGTCTTCAGAACGTAAGTTTAGAATAGTTCCAGTTCTTTTCTATTTCGATCATTTTATTTTGCTACATTTTTGTTACACCTGAAAAAGAAGTGTCTCAACACCTTTTTCATTTTTGTTTATTTGTTTGTGGCTCTTCATTTGTTTTTCATTGTGTAAAATTATTTCAAATGTGTCTCTTAGGAGTTGTTGTTTTTTAAGGGTAATAATGTCTTTGTTGTAACTTGATATATCTTGGGCATCAGTGAATTCTCTTGGAATCTTGCAATACTTAGCTTTACTTAATATCTTCCTTATCTTCTTTATGTTTTCAGAAGCCCTTGTCAATCTTTTCACTGTAATGTTGCACTCATCAACTTTGCAAGGGACTCTTTTCATAGCCATCTGATAATAGCAATATATTTGGTGATGTAGTATGCCCATTTTAACCTGCTTAATATCTTATCTTATCTCCAAGAACTTTCAAAATGCCCTTTTATAGATCTGACTTAATGTGTATGTCATCTTAAATTTTCGTTATTCAAACTGAAAGATGCACTGTGTTAAATTTAAGGTATGAGTAAAAATATTCTTTTCATATCATTGACTGGATTGCTCACTCAAAAAGAATAACTTCAACTTCTTCAGTGATTGTGGTGCCTGCATTCCCTTAACACAAAATACTTTATCATGAGAAACTGTATTTACGCTTATGTGTTGTCGATTGATATTATTAAGACATTATTTTTTCAATGTTTCAGTCTATTTATATGTTTCAATTCTAAGTTCTATGAATCGTGAAAGGAAAGTGACTGAATTTTTCTTTCACTTCAAAATATGAGCCATAATCCTATTTCATATTTTTCTATTTGCATTGTATATTATATGACAAGTCTTATGGCGCAATGATTGAATTGCTTTGGTGGATTTCACTATTACTCTTTGTTTCATGTTGAGGACACAATTCATTAAAATTTGATGTAATACCCTTCATTTATATAGCTGTAGTAACCATATGTAGCAGTATTATGACAATCATAAAATTGTTCACATGGAAGTGAAAATGTAGAACTCAACTTTGTCAGCTTGTGAACGTTAGGACAGCTCCATGTAATTTCTTGCCTTTCTAACTTAGGTGACTTGTTTTCCTGTATTTGTATGTATTGTGCTTAACAGTCTTTCTTAATAAATATAGAAAAATGGAAGCCCTTTTATAGAATTGTTAGAAATGTTGATACCATACTATTCAAATCAGCTTTGGAAAATCAAATGTATGAAAAAAAGCTAGCATGTGGTTACATTAGGGTTAAATCTTATTTGGCAAATAAGTTCATGTGAATGTGTAAAGTTTCTTATTTTCTTTTTGGTTTTTGTCACAAAGTACAGAGAATGGAACTGATATTTACATAGTGGAGACAGAGTATGTGGTTCAGCATTGGTGTGTCCTGGAACTGATTTGGACTGTTTTGATGTGATATAGAGGTATTGATATGGGAATTGATGATTGTCTCTCTTTTGTGGGTTCCAACTGACTAAGCATTTGCCAATAAATGTTCCATGCATTACATTACTTTTGGAAACCATAGGTTTCTTCCACAAACCTTTGCCAGTTTTGAAATTTGTATTCATTTGAGCTTTGGGTGGTGTAGATTAGCTTCTCATTCAATAAATGTTGTATTCACAAGATATGTTTTATCCTAACTTTTTGCCCAAATACACTTTACAATATACTGTATTAAAGCACAGGTAACTTAATTTATTTCTTTGATCACAGTTACAAAATATATTTGATGCGATGACCAGATGCAGTCACATAATTTTATGCACAACCATTTTCTTTACAAGAAATAAATTTACAATGTCTTTGTTTAACATTTACAAATTTACATTGGAACTTTTAAAGGAGTTTTCAAACTGTTCACATGACGTATGATGTCAGAATTAACACCTGTCCCTACTAGCAATTCTGAATCTTGACTGTGGGAACTGAGATTATTCTCAAGACAACAATTTTCCTCTATGACAGGTGTGTTGATATTTGGAAATGGAATTATTTCTGTTTCAACAATTTCTTGCCTGTCTGTAGGAATTTTACTTTCTAGCTTGCTAGTATTGATGGAAGGTGAAGTTTTCCCAGAAAAAAGTATTTCAATTTCAGGTGTTTTTCTCTCTGGAGTTTTATCTAATTCATCTTCAGTTTTCTTATTTTCAACTTGACATCTGCAGTTTTGGCCATTGCACCTAATATCCTTGGTTGGTAAGTGTGGTGTCGGCCATTTTTCAATTTTACTATGTTGTACCACAAATTGTCCATTTAGCAAAGAGTCCTTAGACTCAAGAGGGGACAAAGATGTCAATTGATAGTCCTGTGTGTTAGCTTTTTCAGCATTCAATATTGGAATACTGCTTAGATTACTCTCTCTTGTTGGTGAAATAAAGCTGGAAATATCTTGATACATTTTTTCATCCTTTAAACTATCTGAAAAATGATTGCTGGTAACGTGTAAGGATGGATTTGAAAATGTTTTGGATTCGTCGGCCTGTGAGTTGAGATAACTTAATTTCATTTTCAATACATTATCAGAGTCTTCAAGAACTTTATCTAATTTGGCTTCAATCTTTAAGTCGCACTCTTTTCCCTGTATTTTAACAGGCAAATCAATGGATTCGTTTTTACTAACTTTCTGACCAGTCAGTTCATCATCAGCTGCAATCATATGTTCACGTGATAGAGCAATTCTTTCATCAAACTTATTTCCAAACCCTAATCCAAGCCTAGGAAATTTCAAAGGCCCATCTAAGGCTTTTGAATTGTTGATTTGTGATTTTTGTTGTTGGACAAAATTATCCCAAATTTCACTTGGATTAGAAACTAGGGGGGTTAAATTTTTAACATCATGAGGTGTGTATAGATCAGCATTAATTTCTTCATCCAAGGTTTTTTCTCGAGGCACTTCTAGTTGACTTTGAAATTTTTTAACTTCTTCCAGCATTCGTCCCTGTCAAACAAAACAGAGTCATCATTACATTTTTTCAACGTGTAATAATCTTTCAAGAACATCATTTTTTAATGTGGCAGGAGCATTGATAAGCTTACTTTGTCTAGTTTATCACAGTTTGCTTTAATGTACTCATCACACACAGCATTCACACCTTTGTGTGTGGTTATTTCCTCTTTGTTAATGACTGCTGCAATATCACGTAAGAACTTGGCATATACCAACTTACACCTGTAATTAATTGCAGGTAATTAGTTGAAAAAAAGCAAAAATAAGGTTTTAAAAAAAGTGTAAGGAGAAGGTAAATAGACAGAACCAACTACCATGATTCCCTCTGTTCAATGTTTAAGTTTCCTTGGTCTGTGACCCTTTTCCCAGAGTTTTCTTGAGTTATGTCAGAAGTGAGCATCTTTTTGGTGTCATCACCAGACTCTTGGAATGTCACCTCCGTCTCAGGTGTTTTGACAGACTGCTGTCTTGATATGGAATGGCTTGATTGCTGCGAATTTAAATGCTTCTCAGATACACTTGAAGATGTGACCTAGTAACATATTCAAAAAGAATGAAAAGTTTTGGGGGAAAAATTGTCAGCTAGATATCATGAAAGAGAATACTTATATAATGTACTTACTGAATGAGATCGTGTAGTGCTCTGCTGCCTAATACTCTCTAAAGATTTGTTAAACAAATTATTTTTCCTTAAAGGTTCATCTGTTTGAGGGTCAGCTTCCTCATTTCCTGCAGAAGATAATGATCTTTTGGGTGATGGAGTTTCTTCTGGTTTGGTACTTACTGAGCCTGAATCCCTTATGAGAGAGTCATCAACATCATCGTCTTTGTTTGTCTCTGCTTCCTCTGATTCATTTGCCTCCTCCACCATGTCTTCCTCAATAGATTGGTCTGATGCATAATCATTATTTGAGGGATTTCCATGTTCTATTGAACTGTACTCTTCATTGCTTTCTAAATGCAGGTTTTGAATGTTTCTTAAAATTTCATCTCCATGATCATCATGACCTAATCCACGCCATGGGTCTACAACACGAAGTCTTTGCTCTTGAATTTCATTTCGCTCTTCTTCTAAGAGTTTATTCATTAACTTGCTTTCAAATTTTCTTTTAGGACTGGCATCAGTGGTGTTGGTTTGTTTGTGGTCAACCAGTCTTTTACTTTTTCGTTCAGCCTTTTTAGCTTGTTTCTTGGTGCCTTTGTGCTCAGGTGTAGGGCCTCTGCTTTCACCACCAGATGAAATCCCTCCATTATAAGCGGAGTCACGACTTGAAACCTGTGCGTAAGAATAAAGTTAATCAATATGAAAAAGAATGGAAAATAAAATAAATCTTGTTGACTGAAGAACAACATACAGGTGGACTGGTTTGGGTTTGCAACCAAACTGGTTGTTCTTTATCCTTATTTATTGCTTGTCCAGCTACTCCTGTCTTCTTCAAAAGAAAAAGAAAAATTTGGTGTCAAAGCCCCTCTACATGGGTAGAATATAGTTAACAACATTCCTTAACACAAAACTCACTGTCCGATTAGATTTAGATCTTGGAGGACAATATGTGCTGCTGAATCGAAGTCTACTTGGTACCTCTGTCCTCAACACCTGAGGTTTATGAGGAACTCTTGGAGTGAACACCTCAGATAGAATCTGGCCGTTGGTTCGCAGTCCTGCTTTTTGAGGCATGTGGTCAGGAACTAACTGATTTAACTTCTGTGAGAAACCATGGGAAAATTATACGGGTAACAGAATTTTAAGGTGAGTCATACACAGGTTTCGTAAAATATTTTCCCTCACGTCATAGTAGGTCCCTTGTTTCTCGACATCACGACGCCGGTGCCTCGCGAGGCTCGGTGGTTTCCGCAGGACGCTGGCGTTGTACTCGAACTGGCGCCGCGACGCCGACGCTCGCCCGTCCAGGACGTCCAGGCCCAGGGAGGCCCTGGCGCCCGTGCCCGGCCCGGGGTCCGTGTCGGCGCGGGAGGGGCGCTGGCTTAGGCGCGCCTGCTGCGTCCTGCTGCAGCAGGAGAGGAGAGGGACATCAGTATCAGGACCTGCGTGCCCTGCGGGCATGTCCTGCGGGCATGTCCTGCGGGCATGTCCTGCGGGCATGTCCTGCGGGCGTCCTGCGGGCATGTCCTGCGGGCATGTCCTGCGGGCATGTCCTGCGGGCATGTCCTGCGGGCATGTCCTGCGGGCGTCCTGCGGGCATGTCCTGCGGGCATGTCCTGCGGGCATGTCCTGCGGGCGTCCTGCGGGCATGTCCTGCGGGCATGTCCTGCGGGCGTCCTGCGGGCATGTCCTGCGGGCATGTCCTGCGGGCATGTCCTGCGGGCATGTCCTGCGGGCATGTCCTGCGGGCATGTCCTGCGGGCATGTCCTGCACTAGAAACCCAAGTGTGTGAATGTCGCACACCCCTAGGTCGGGGAATTTCAATTCTTACACTTGAACGAGCAAAGGTGTAGATCTTTCTAGAAATGTCACACACTTGAAGGGGCAATGTCAAGTGTCCGAAAGGAAATTCACACACTTGGGATTCGCAGCGTGTGGACGTCGTGTCGTGTCCTGCGGACGTGCCTGAACTGGGCGGACCGCTCCGCCCTGAGAGACTGGCGCTGCAGGACCTGTTGCACCACGGGCACCTGCAGCTGCAGGAGGGGCTTGGCCGAGGAGCTCGCCGTCGAGGCCCTGGGGGTGGCCGCGGCAGCGTGCGCGTGCGCCAGCGGGCTGGGCTCCACCGCCGTGCGCGGCCGGGGGCGTCTGGCGGGGCGGGGCGGGGCGGGGGGCGTGCACAGTGTCATAGGGGTTATTCAGGGGCGGGGCGGGGCGGGGCGGGGCGGGGCGGACTCACCTTGCGGACCGCGGCGCGGCGCGGGCGCGTAGGGACGCGGGCGGCGCGGAGTCCACGACGCTCTGCGCGGAGCACATGCGGCGGTAGTGGGAGGACATGTGCATGAACAACCACTGCTTGCCGAGGAGATCTCTCGGACACGGGTCCACTGCTAAAAAGAAAAACACGCAAAACGAAACTGGCGAGTCGGGGCTTAAGTCTGTATAGGAACCACATTCAAGTAAACTCGTGCTTGCCTACTCACCAAACGCCGAGTTCTTCATGGATGGAACTGCTGCTGCGACAAGCACGGCGGGGGCGCGGCGGCGCGGACCCTGGGGACAACAAGAGCCTCGTGAGCGAGATGGACACGTGTTCCAGAGAACACGTAACAGTGCGCGGGGTTGCCTACCCGCTCTAGCCGTAAGGCGCCGCGGCCCCTGGCGGGTAGGCAGACCCGCAACACTGTCACATGTTCACCGCGCACTTGGATCCTCACGGAGAGTCCATGGAGTGTAACTCAGCCCTACTCCGCGGGGCGGGGCGGGGCGGGGCGGGGCGGGCCAGGCGACCCTGACCGTCCCTCGGGTCGGGAGCTAGAGGTGGAGCGGAGGGCGGAGGCGCGAGGCGAGGCGAGGCGAGGCGCGAGGCTGGTGGCTGAGCATGGGGAAAACCGGAACTGTGATTAAGCGTCGCCGGAAAAGAGGGAGGGCGGACCGGAAATTAACTGTAACAACAACAAAAAAAAATCTGACGGCTCGATAGTACGCCTTGAGATAGATTGAGTTGTTGCATGAGGAAAACATAAACACAATTAGGCGAGTTCCGGTTCCTTGTCAACTTCACGCTGTTCGTCAAAGTCGCGCCTCGCCCCCTCTCACACGACACGGCGCTTCAACGATTTTTGTTTTTTTCTAGAGAAGGGTGGCACATAATAGTCAATATGTTCTCCTCGTTCCCTGTACAAGCCTCTTTTTTTGTCGTGCATCCGTATTCACCCACACGCTAGCTACAAGGCTCTCGCGCGTAGGAAAGTGAATGCCCCATCACGCAACGCCCTACCCTGTCCGCAGGCGAGGCGTTGTCCAAACGGTGGGATTCGGAGCACCCCACCCCACCCCGCCCCGCCCCGCACCAATCCACCCCACCGCACCCCAACTGTGTGCAGAAGCAGCGAACAGTCCGAATGGCTACGAGGACCCCTGCGACTGAAATGCTGAAAAGTGATGTATTTTGTGTCCCGAATTTCTGACCAACCCGATTGAGTTGGACTTATTATACTGTATTCTAACAGCAAGAAGTGTGAAAAGCTGCTAGACAGAAGAGAAAGGAGGTTCGACAGCGCCCTGCAGCGCCCTGCAGCGCCCTGCTGCGCCCTGCTGCGCCCTGCCGCGCCCTGCTGCGCCCTGCTGCGCCCTGCTGCGCCCTGCGAGCTAGACACGCAGGGGAGGGGCTGCACCCTCTACCCCCCACATCCACGTCTCACCTTACAATAGTGCACACCACCGGGCGGTGTGGCGGCAGTAAGGAGTTGTCCCCTCTCTCTCCCCCTCTCCCTCTCTCTCTCTCTCCTTCTCTCCAAGCGCGCCCCTGACGAGGACGGGGCGAGGCGTTAATTGTCTTCCCGGCCCGGGTGCATCGTGGTGTGGGGGTTAATTAACACGCGAAACGCAAACGCTGCCCCGCCCCACCCCGCCCCACCCCGCCCCACCCCGCCCCACCCCGCCCCGCCCCGCCCCGCCCTGCCCCGCCCCGCCCCGCCCCGACCCGAAATGCGTACCTTGCCCTGCCCACCCCGTGTCTGTCTCTCTCGCACCGGCGCCCCCGCCCATCGCCGTGCGGCACTCTCTCGCTCGCTCCCTTCATCGCGACGGTATGGCCCACGTCGGACAGGGCGGGGCGGGGCGGGGCGGGGCGGGGCGGGGCGGGGCGGGGCGGCGGCCCCCCTCAAGGCAACCTGCAGGCAGCAGGCCGGGACGGGCCGGGCCGGGGCCGAGGCGGCGATGGGCAACAACGGTGAGTTTACTTTGATGGTCGCGTGGCGAGCAGTGGCGAGGCGCTACCGGTGTCGCCAGCGCCCACCCCTGTGTGGAGGGGGGAGGAGGGGGGGAGCCCTGACCGACCCTCACCGAGCCGAACTCATTCAGAGGACCGTATCTCCATCCTTGTCGCTCTCGTTGGCTGCCAGCCCCCACCGCGCCGTGTCCTGCAGGGGCAGGACGCCGCCGCCACGAGCACGACGAGGACGGAGCACGTCACGTGGTCACGTGGTCATGTGTGTCCACGTCGTCACGTCGTCACGTGGTCATGTGTGTCCACGTCGTCACGCCGTCAAGTGGTCACGTGGTCACGTCGTCACGTCGTCACGCCGTCACGCGGTCACGTGGTCACGTCGTCACATCGTCACGCCGTCACGCGGTCACGTGGTCACGTCGTCACGTCGTCACGCGGTCACGTGGTCACGTCGTCACGTCGTCACGTCGTCACACGTGGTCCTCGCCGGCAGGGCAGAACTGAGTGGCGCAGCGCGGCCCGGCCGCTCCACTCTCTTTTCCTGGAGAGGCCTCTGTCCGGTCGGCCTCGCGGGTCGCGCACGCGCTCGGCGAGAGGGGCGGCCCCGTGGGGGGAGGGGAGGGGGGGGAAGGTTATTGGGTTCGAAAAGGGGGTGTCTATGAATGCACGCACACCACGCACCACGCACCCCCCGGCTGTAATAACGAGGCCTTAATTTTTGATAAGGGGTGGCGCTGGTGGAGTGAGGGATGGGGCGGGGGGAGAGTCACAAAGGCGCCGAGGGCGCAGGGGCGGGGCGCAGGGGCGGGGCGCAGGGCGGGTGATCGGAACGAAGCAGACGCTAGAGCAGTTCGAGTATTTTTGGGTCTTCATAAAAACCCCAGTCTCCACACATATAAGCTTTGGCTGCTGCACACGGAGGGAGGAGGGGGAGGGCTCACCACGCGGGCAGACAGCGCGGCGCGGTGGGTGTGCGGCGGCGCGGCTGCCGTGCCGTTCGAAGCGCACGAGAATACACACCAGAATCTTGATCTGGTGCCAATTCAGCCCCCTCATCGGACTTCCCCAGATCGATGTTATGCGCCCAATGGCCTTGCTGTACTTCAGGGTGGCCCCATTTACGCCGTTTTCTTTTTCGCAAGGCGAGCTGCGGGGCAGGAGCGACTCCCCCTCAACCCCCTTCCCCTCCCCTAGCTAAGCTGAAGTAGACCTGGTTGCCTACTTACAGGAAAAGTACAGCGTAAAAGGGCCACCCTGTATACGCAACGGCACGGCGCGGCAACTTTTCGAATCACACCCTTTAAAATCACGATTGAGTGGTCCAACTTTTTGACGGGGTGGGGAAGTAGGGAAAGGGGGGGGGGGTGCTCACAAGGAACGTGGAAGGTCGGTGGTATAATCGTGTCGTGTCACTCGACGAACTCGGCGCCGACAATCAGCTGAAGACACGGCGGCTGAAAACTTCCGACACCCACCCCGCCCCCTCCCCTCGCCTGTCCACCTCGAGGAGGAGGAGGAGGAGCTCGCGGCCCGCGGAGCACCTCGGCCCGAACACCCGTTTGCATGCTCGGGGTGCATTAGAGCGCGGACAGGGCGGGGCGGGGCGGGGCGGGGCGGGGCGGGGCGGGGCGGGGCGGGGAAGCGGGGGCCCCCGAGCTCGCGGGCGATAAGTCTCGCGCCCGCCGCTACAGACGCAGCGGACTGAGGTGGAGTGTATCGATTTGACGTACGGCGGGGCGGGGCCACGCCACGCGCCACGCTGCTGCACGCTGTCCGCGTGATCCGCTGCTCGCCAAACTGTGTCACGGGCCGCGAGGCGCCGGCGTGGCGGGGCGTGGCGGGGCGTGGCGGGGCGTGGCGGGCTGCGCGCCACATGCGGGTGTTTACGCCCGCGGCGGCGGCCAGTTGGCCAGGGCCGTGCTATTTGTGTCGCGATACTCACGGTTCGTTTTTATTTTTTTTCCCCTTCGTGTTATTTATTACATTACTATTATTTCCCGCCCGACGTTCTTCCCCGACACAATAACATGGCGGCAGGTGCATCTGTCCCCACCTGAGCGCCACCTGGCGGCCGTCGCGCGCCTGTCGCTGCAGCAGCTGCAGCTGCGCCATGTCTGGGCCGGTGTCCGCTACCCCACGCTACCCCCGCGCCCTCACGGCGGTGGTAGTAGCGGCTGCTGGGGCTGGTGACGCTGTGGGGCCTGCCTGGCCGCGAGCCACGGCACGGCCGTATTGTTGGGGCCGCCGCAGTCTCCAAAGAGACACGCTGTCGCCTCGCGGCCTCCCTCGCGGCCTCCCTCGCGGCCTCCCTCGCGGCCCAGGGAATGAATGGCGAGGATGGCCCGGGGGGGTCCCCACCCCACCCCGCCCCGCCCCGCCCCGCCCCGCCCCGCCCCGCCCCCCCCCCCCCCGCCCGCCCCCCCCCGCCCGCCCCGCCCCGCCCCGCCCCGCCTCGCCCCGCCCCGCCCCGCCCCGCCCCGCCCCCAACGAGTGCCCGTCAGCGCGCTGCTGCCTGCAGACTGATTCAGAAGAGCGCTCACCTCGCTCTGTCTCCCTCGCACCTATACGGCGCGCCTCATGAGTGCGAGAGAGACAGAGGGAGGAGAGCGCTCTTCTGAGTCCGTGTGCTGGCGCTGCTGCGCCCCGCGCCGCCCGCCGCGAGGCTGACCGCCCGCGAAGCGCGCGTGCAGCGCGTGCGGCCTACCCACCGGACTGCAGGGGCGGGCCGGCGCGCGGTGCCAAGCTCTGCCTCTGCGCCCCGTTCATACAAGCTTTAAAGAAACATCGCTGCCCAGCCGGCTGATTCCGAGGATCGCTCTCGTACTTCTGTCCTTGTCGCACTCATGTAGCACTGCCGTGCCGAGCATAGGACACCGCCATAGGTGCGACAAGGACGGAGGAACGGGAGCGATCTTCTGAATCAGTCGGCTGCCCGCGCCGCCCCGTCCTGACGCCAGAGTGGGTGTACTATGTCATGGACAGTGAGCGGGCCCGGGCCGGGCTGTTGTTGGGGCTCCCCTCCCGTGCCCGCCCGCCCGCCTGCTGGCCCGCGAGTTACCTGCTGGATAATCCGCCTGGGCGACACAGACGCACGGCGCGGAGGACGGCGCCGACAGGGTCACCATGATTGCGCGGCGGTGGCGGCGACCATCACAACCGCGCCGCCCGGCCCGGGTCGAGAACGAGGCCGACGGAGACGAGGTGGCCGCGGGGCGGGGTGGACGCGACGCGACGCGGCGCGACGCTGGCTGACGGCGACCTGGCCCTGCTGCGGGTCGCGGCGTGGCACCGCGCGTGGCACCGGGGCTGACGTGAACCAACTGACGTGACTGGCCTGGGCTGGGCTCGGCCTCGCGCGGCGCGCTGGGGGTGTGCGGGGGCGGGGGTGGTGCGGCCCGGGGGCGGCGCGGGGGCGGCGGGGACAGGTACTCGCGCTGGAGGGGCAGCGGGGCGGGGGGTGAGGGAGGGAGAATGTTAACGGGAGCGGTACGGACCGAACGCGCGGGCCTGGCCGGGCCGGGCGTCGGGCGCTCACCGCGAGCACGGGCAGCCAATGGCGGCGCCGCGAGCCGCGGCGGGCCAATCAGCGGCCGCCCCCGCGGTTCGATGCGGCCGCGTTGCCCCGGTGACCGCGGCTGTCACAACAAGCGAGGCGCGTGGAGTCCTGGGTCGCTGGCGCGGCCGCGGCTGTGGACGCCTAGAGCGGGGCGGGGGGCGGGGGCGGGCGTCCGCTCTGCTACAGGTACCAGGGTGTCCAGAGGGTCCTAACCCCGCGGGACGAGCGCGCGCAAGCATGTTCCAGGGATCGGCCATCAAGGACGGCGAGTACACCAGGACCATCTACTCACTGGTGTGCTCATGTTCTTCCCTTCCAGGGCTGGGCTGCTCGAGTTTTCCTGGATGTCAACATGATAACTCATTTTCTTTGACTTCTTTGCAGATAAAGGAACAGCGTTATAATGATGCTATTCAGGTCCTGAATAGTATCCTAGAGACTAATAGGAATGTAAGTAAAATTTAGATTGGTGCCCAAATTATTTTGTTTCATTTATTTTTTGTAAATTAATTATTTTTGCCTGAACCACATTTTAGATAATTTTTTTTTTCTTTACAGTCCCGGGCAGGACTTTCATTATTAGCCTACAGCTATTTTCACTCTCAGGATTTTGTAAATGCCGCAAACTGCTATGAGCAGCTGACGTTACTATTGCCAGAACATGTTGAGTATCGCCTGTATTATGCGCAGGCCCTACACCAGGCTTGTCTGTATCAAGAAGCAATGAAAGTCACTGCACAAATTGAGCATCCAGATTTTCAAGCTAGGGTATGCTTTTACTTACATTTTTAATTACTTGTCTGTACATGATACCAGAGGAATAATATGTTTGTTTGCAGGTAACAAAATTAAAGGCAGCTATAAGATACGGGGAGGAAGATTTGGCAGCTGCAAAGAGTTTGGTTGATAGTTGTCCTTCTGATGATCCAGACACTGATGTGAATTTGGGATGTTTATTATTTAAAGTAAGTTGCATGCAGAACAAAATTAAAAAAAAAAAAAAGAAGTAATTAAGTCTTTAAAAAATTACAAAATAATTAATTACAAAATAATTAATAATTTTTTTTTTAATCATTACAGGAGGGGCGGTATGAAGATGCTTTGCAGAAGTTTACTGCTGCACAACAAATGCTAGGATACACTCCTCACCTGTCTTACAATGCTGCGCTCTGCTGCTACCGCCTCCATGAATATACGAGCGCCCTGAAGCATATAGCTGATATAATAGAGAGAGGCATACGAGAGCACCCAGAGTTAAGTGTCGGCATGGCCACAGAAGGAATTGAAGTTAGAAGCGTGGGAAACACCCTCACTTTGCATGATACTGCTCTAATAGAGGCTTTTAATTTAAAAGCTGCAATTGAATATCAGCTTAAAAACTGTGAGTATTTAGCGCAATAAAGGGTGTATACAACTCATAAATTTAATACTGTGTACAATTCTAATTTTTTTTTTAAAATTTATTTTAGATGAAGCGGCAAGAGAGGCATTGACTGACATGCCTCCTCGAGCAGAAGAGGAGCTTGATGCAGTGACACTCCACAATCAAGCATTGATGAATATGGACTCAAGGGCTTCTGAAGGATTTGAAAAACTACAATTTTTACTTCAGCAAAATCCGTTTCCTCCAGAAACTTTGGCAAATTTGCTGCTTTTGTATTGTCAATATGAATATCACCACCTGGCAGCTGATGTTCTAGCTGACTACCAGCATTTAACTCCCAAGTACCTGTCACCAGTAAGTACTAACATTCTTATGCAAAAGCAATGAAAAGAAAAATTGTGTAACATTTATTTTTATGTTCTTTTAGTATTTATATGACTTTCTTGATGCGCTAATGCTGCAACATTCAGCACCAGAAGAGGCATATCGGAAACTTGATGACATAGCTTCTAGACACACAGAGGCATTGAGGAAACTTACAAAACGAGTTCAGGAGGCTCGTCAAAATCATGATGATGAGGCTGTGAAAAGAGTTGTTACAGAATATGAGGATACTCTTGAAAGGCAAGTGGAAAAAATTAAAATTTTAATAATGTTTTAAAATTGTTTCAGTGACATTTTATCGAAAAATATTTTAGGTATATACCAGTGTTGATGGCCCAGGCTAGAATATATTGGGACCGTGAAAACTATCCCCAAGTGGAAAAGATTTTCAGAAAATCTGTAGAGTTTTGTAATGACAATGACACATGGAAATTAAATGTAGCTCATGTTCTTTTTATGCAAGAAACTAAATTTAAGGAAGCTACTGGTTTCTATGAACCAATTGTTAAGAAAAATTATGATAATGTAAGTATCCTTCCTGAGCCCTCCCTATCAAAATGTAATTGAAATAATTATAAACTAGTTCAACAGAGTGACTAACATTTTTGTCTGTATTTTAGATTTTAAATGTTAGTGCAGTGGTGCTGGCCAATCTGTGTGTATCTTATATAATGACATCACAAAATGAAGAGGCGGAAGAAATGATGAGAAAAATTGAGAAGGAGGAAGAACAGCTCTCATTTGAAGAGCCTGAGAAAAAATTATTCCACCTGTGTATAGTTAATTTAGTGATTGGGACATTGTATTGTTCTAAAGGAAACTATGAATTTGGCATATCAAGGGTAATAAAGAGTTTAGAGCCATACAACAAAAAATTGGGAACCGACACATGGTGAGTATCATTATGAACACTCATATTTCAACTTGGTCTTGCGCTACAAAATTCTATTTTTCCTTTCAGGTTTTATGCAAAACGCTGTTTTTTGTCTTTAATTGAAAACTTGGCAAAGCACATGATTGTTCTACGGGACTCTGTTATCCAAGATTGTGTCCAGTTTTTGGAGCAATGCGAGGCGCATGGGCGAGATGTCCCCACAGTTGTTGAAGCTCCTCTTGAAGATCTCAGCATCTATGAAGGCCGTAAAACAGTCACATATGAAGCCCGTTTACTCAAAGCCTTGATGCTAAGATTACAGATGTACTAACAGTACACCACAATTTTACTGCTATATGTGAAATTCAATGCTCAGTGATTCATTTTGTAAGGCAAAAATTCACCAGGGGCCCATGCCATAGGACTGAATTTTACCTAATTAAATAAAAAATTTAACTTTTAATTTTTTCGGGTTTTTAATTTTTTTTACTTGCTTTATCCCCCCCCCTCCTCCTCTTCTGGGCGGCGAGGATGAGGGATGAGGCTGTGGCGCACGTCCTTGAGC
The DNA here is from genome assembly GCA_033675135.1 of Frankliniella intonsa. NCBI lineage: Eukaryota > Metazoa > Arthropoda > Insecta > Thysanoptera > Thripidae > Frankliniella > Frankliniella intonsa. Next base: position 1,221,425 of record CM066259.1, read on the forward strand.
CGGGGGGGGGGGGGGGGGGGGCGGCCATCTGAGCACAAAACTCGTCATAAATCTGGACGAGGCGTGGCGTGGCGTGGCGTGGCGTGGCGTGGCGTGTCGCGGCGGCACGGGCCGGTGGTGGCCAGGGGTAAACGCACGGGCCAGGTAAAGGGCTCGATGCCCCCGCCCCGCCCCCGCCATCCCCCGGCCCGGCCGGCCGGCACACTCTCAGTTTCGAGAGACAGCAGACAGCAGTGGAGCGGGCGGCGGCGCGCTCTGTTCACCTCCGTGCCGTGTCAGTGTGCGCGCGACAGCAGCGAGGTCATTCGAGGAAAAGGACGCCGAGTTATATGGAAATGACTCCGTTTTTCGCGATAATGGCCTCGCAATTCTCTGCACCCGGCCGCGCAGGCCGCGCCCAAGGACATCTCACGTAAGTTGTTAAAGTACGACGGCGACGTGACATGGAGTCACTGACTCCACCTGGGGGCGCACCAGAGTTCTCATTCGGGTACCCGAAAGGACAGGTGCGAGCGAGATGGAGCTGCGGTCCGCTTCGAACCTCTCTCTCGCACCTCTCGTTTCGAACGCAGTTCGGGTCGGGTCACGTCGGGTACCCGAATGAGAACTCTGGGGCACACTTGGCCGGGCCTTATCCGCGAAACGGAACGGATCAATCGCTCTCCTGGGGCGGGGCGCTCAAACACAACCCTAAAGTAAGCTTAGCAGAGCCCCGCACCCAGCTAGAGTCCCGGACTCTACACCCAGCGAGGCGGGGGTCGATCCGTAACTTGTCGTCCGAAAGCAGCAAGGTAAAACGCTCGCTCCAGGACATAGCCCCTTCGTACCCCCTCAGATTTTCGGACGCCAAAAACGAGCACTGGAAGCCCGCCCGGTGCAGGGTTCTCCTGCCTGCAAAGTAGTGGCGCGCGAAGTCACGATGGTAAAGACATACTGATATCGGGGGTTTTCACACGTGCCCCGCGACTGACTGAAGCCTGGGCTCAAAATATTGAGGCGGGGGAAATCCCACGGTCTGGAAAATAACGCTCAGCGCTGGGCGGGGGAAAAAACAGGGAAAATATTATTTGTCTCCGGAGATGTAGGCAATACCCACGGTGTCGGCACTTCCCTTCCGGTGGGTGCGGTCGCGTAGTGGCAGCGGCGGGCTCGTGGATCGTAGCTCGTAGTTCAAAAGTGTCGCCAAGAGCGCTAGAACTACGAACCTGCCGCCTTTTCGTCCGCAGGAGGGCGCATCACTCGACACCGTGGCAATACCCAACCCGCGGGGCGGGGCGGGGAGTTCCCCAGCCGCTGCCGCGCGCCGCGCGCCCTCGCCCGTGCCTGCCCGCACCCGCCCGCACCCGCCCGCACCCGCCCGCCGGGAGCCCTTGTGCTCGCCTCGCCTCGCCTACCCTCCCCCCACCACCACCCTGCCCTTCCGCACAGGGCGGGGGCGCTGCCCTCCCCTCCGTGCCCCCGGCCCGGAGTGGCCCGGCCGGAGCCCAGCCCCCGCCCCGCCCCGGCCCGGGCCCGGACCAGCTTGTCACTCGTAGTCGAGAAGGGCTGGAGGACGGACTCCAGGAGCCGGACAAGACAAGACGCGGACAAGTGACAAAGTGCGACAAGTTCAGTGTGCTCCCTCAGTGCCGCAGCGTTTCTCCTCGTATTGCCTGCACGGATTTCGGAACTGCACACTGCCGGGACCCTGTTGCCTCTGTGAAGACTCTGTCAAAATCACGGTGAGTACCCCTTCAGTGTTTGTGACCTTTTTTCCCCCTCTTGCGTCTGAGTTATTTTGATAGTGTTGCACCGCGATAGTGTTTCCGCCAATTCGTATTTTATTTTCGGGTATGCATTTGATATGGAAGTCCATTCCGCGCACATGACGCTTGTCATCGCCGTGGTCTCGGACGACGTTACGTACCGGGTGTTTCTTTGAATGCGTAACAGTGTTGCGGGTTTGCCTACCCTATTCGCCCGTAAGGCGCCATGGCCCCTGCAGAGCTGGAGAGTATGCAATCCCGCAACACTGTTAGGCATTCACAGGAACACCCGGTACGTTGCGTGACTGCACGGCCCGGGCCCGCCGGCAGGCCCTGACCTGACCGCTCAGTTTTGTTTTTCCAAATGTCCTGCTGATGACTCGTTTTGTTCCACGAGGGTCTTATCTCCCGGGTGACAAACATGACCTGGGCGCGGCGCGACTTGTTTTGCTCTGAAGGGTTTTCGGGGTGGGTCTGGTCTGGCCTAACTCAGGTAGTAGTTGTTCGGCCGTGTGTTATCAGACAGCCGGGCCGGACAGGGTGACGGGGCGGGGCGGGTGACGTCATAAGGATGAGCTCTCCAGGTGTGGGGTGTTAGGTCGCGGATGAATATTTTTTTCCCCCACGAGTTCAAGGATAAGTTGCTGGTCATGTACGCCTCTTGTAGCTGAAAAGCCTTTAGGGCGATTGGACATTGAGAGAGAGGATCGAGTGAGCGCAAGCAGAATGAAGAGAGAGAGGTGGTGCGTGATCTCGGCACACTCCTGGGGACGCCACACAGCTTCTCCCCTTCTCCCCCGTCTCTCTCTCTCTCTCTCTCTCTCTCTCTCTCTCTCTCTCTCTCTCTCGCCATTGGGGGTGAGAGGCGAGGGGAGCGGCGGCGCGTGCCAGGGGGTGCTGCAGGTGCAACCGCTGCACCTTTCTCTCTTCCTTTCTCTCTCTCTCTTCTCTCCCTCCGCCATTCAAGTCTCCAGTGGTCTTGCCGGCTCTAAGCCTCCCGTCACTCGATGCCGGAGAAGATTATTGTATTTAATTTTATCGAGGCGAATTATCTTTTATTGTCATCAATATTCCCGAGGACGCGTGGGTTTTATGGCGCCGAAGGACAAGAAGGCCCGGGGCCCGGCCGGTCCGGTCGTCGGCCTCGCATTGCTCGCTGTTGTAAAATGATTTCCCCCAGCGCACCGACCTTTTTTTTTGAATAAATAACTTTATTTTTTACAATGGCACGGCTGTCGCGCGCGCCGCCCGGCCGGGTAAAAGACAAGCAGCCCCTTGTGCTGAGCCGCCAAAGAAAAAAAAATATTCATGTTCCACGATGTCAGTCTCCTCTCCGCCTCTTGTCCGCCCGCCCGCGCAAGGTCACTCCCTGGGCATGGCATCCCTAGGCGGTGCGGGGGCGGGGCCGTGTCGTCGACCTGAGGGAGGGCTTCGATGATGTGCACGAGCCCCGCGCCGTCGTCCCGGGGCGCAAACGCGCGGGCAGGGGCCTCGCGGGGCACCTGGCGACGGTCATGGGCCGCGTTCTTTTTACTACCTTAGCCGTCACTTTTTTTTTTTGTCTTGTAATTTTATGACCGACTATAGGAGCACAGTGCTCCTCACGGGTGACGTGTCGCCCCCTCAGCGCGGTCGTCGCCCTCCTCCGCGCTCTCCGTGCCCTCCCCCCTCCCCTCCCCGCCGGATGATATCTGCACGGCCTTGGGCCCCGCCCCGGCCGTAATAGCCAAGGCCGCGCGCCCTTGTTGCAGGCCCAAAGGCTTACCCCGCGCTAATGTCCTGGGTCCGACCCTGGCCGGCCTCGCCTCGGCACGGCACGGCGGAGAGCACGGAGAGGTTGACGGCCTCCCCCCCCCCCTTAAAATCATAAGCTGACTGCTTTTTGAATCATCGCTCGTTTTATTATCAGCACCGGAAAAACAAAGTTGCTAAGCAACGCCTTTCCTGGGGCGCTAAAATCAAGTGCTAAGTTTAGTGCCTTTACTGGGGCACTAAATCTTAGTGCCTTTGCAAAGGCACTAAATTTGTATGGAGTATACGCAGCTGGTCAGCTAAAGGTGCCAAGTCCTACCTTTAAAAGGCACTAACAACATTTAGTGCCTTTCCTGTGGCACTAAATCTTCGTGCCTTTGCAAAGGCACTAAATTTTCTTAGTGCCTTTTAAAGGTAGGACTTAGCACCTTTGTTTTTGCAGTGAGGCCCCGCCTCCACTCTTACCGGGAAATAATCACTTTTCTGAACCTGAATGTAAAACGCGAATCTTGCCACGTTATTAAAATGGAACAGTTGTTAGTGTTTTTCCGTACTCTGGGGGTGTTCGCCGCGGCGCCCCGCCCGGGCCGGCAGCGACAGGGGCGTGGCGTGGCTGCCCTGTGCCCGGCCGCTCCGCACTCCGCACGGCCGCCGACCCGGATTGCGTGGCATGCCGTCGGCGGGGCGGGGGTGCCTCCCTCCCCATTGGTTTTCCCGGACAGCCCTGGATTTCCGGGCGCAATACATACGGGCGCCCCGCTCATCCCCGAGACTCCTGCGGGCGGGGCGGGGCGGGGCGCCCAGGGCTGGACGGGACGTGACGGGGCGGACCTGTTGCGCGCGCTTGCGTCCGTCGAGGACGTCATGTCCCAGTTCCTAAGTGCCCTGACTTGCGTGTCCGGGCGGGGCGGGGCAGGGCTCAGACGGACCGATAGCCATCGCTTGCTCGTCGCCGTGCTCAGCCCTGCACTGCGCTGCGGCGGGGTGGGGCGGGGCGTGGCGGGGCGGGGCGCGACCCGGGGCGGAACGCCCGACCTACCCCAAGGATGCGGTTTTCCCGTCGAGGCCCGGCTTGGCCCAGCAGGCCAGTGCCAGGACGCGTGTGATTGCACTGCGCGTTTGGATGGCCGGGCGGGCCGGGCCGGGCCTGCGGCAGCCTGCTCGTCCTGGAGTCCCCGTCCAGCCCAGGGGTTTCCCTGCCCGGCCCGCCGTGTAATCCCCACCCGCTGGGGCGTGGAGTGGCGGGGCGGGGCGCGGCGGGGTAAGCCAGGGAGACCCATGCATGCAGCCGAGCTCGTGTCATGACGTGACGTGATTTTTCCCGCTCTTGCGCCACCCTGACTTGTGTCCTACCCGCCCCGCCCGTCGTCCTGCCGACTGATTCCGAAGATCGCTCATGAAGCGTCGCCAAGCCCAGCATAGGGCACCGCCATAGGTGCGACAAGGAAGGAGGAAGGAGAGCGATTTTCTGAATCAGTCGGCTGGCTCTCCCGCGCAGCTCTCCCGCGCAGCTCTCCCGCTCTCTCCCATGTAAACACGCCGTGCTCTCCCGAGCCCTTTCCCCACCTGCCAGCCCGCCTTTCACCATCTGTTCCCACGACCTTCCCAGTCACCGCCCCTCCTCTCTCCCTCTCACTTCACGCACCCTTCTCTACCTCCCGCCCCGCCCCGCCCGCAGGGGTGTTCAGCACAGTAGCAGGTCGCGTGGGGCGGGGCGGGTCGAAGTCTCAGGACGTCAGCATCCCGGGGCGCTCTCCACTGCTGCTGGCCCCGCCCCGCCCCGCCGGCCACCCCTTTGCGGAGTCACTGGCCCCGCCCCGCCCCGCCCCGCCCCGCCCCGCCGGCCACCCCTTTGCGGAGTCACTGGCCCCGCCCCGCCCCGCCCCGCCCCGCCTCGCCTCCCACGCCCCGTGTTTGCCAACAGTCCGAGGGGCGCCATTGTCTGCCGGAGAATAGGCGACGTCGTCCTTTTGGCGTATTGTTTTTATTATACCGGACCGCCATGTTGTGCAAAGACGATGCTCCAGCGCTGCAGTGCGTTAGCACGGCCGTGAAACGCGCGCGACGAATCGACGCGGTCGTCGTCCCGAACACACACACACACACGCGCGCGCGCGCGCACAAGGGGTTTCTTCCGCGGTCGTTGACCGAGCCGGGCGCTGGGTGGCCCACCCTCGCGGGCCGGCCGCACATACGTCACCACTTCGTCACGTCGGCTCGGCGGCAGGGCTGTGACACTGTGTGACGGGGCAGTATACGTCCCTTCCGCCTTGTCCGTTCTGTGACTCCAGTGACTCTGTCGAGGACGGACAACTATTTTCTTTCGCCATTCCCCAATACCTTCCTTAGCTTCACGTCCATATACCATAGATTAATTCATTTCACCCCGAAGCAAAAAAAAAAAAAAAAAATAATCAACTTGAATGAAAAGTGTACGTTTTTCATTGACTCGTCCGGGGCGACTTACGGGACACTAGAGCTGCGGTGCTGGGCTGAGCAGGGCGGGGTTAGGTGGTCGTGCGGGGCGGGCCGCGACGCGCCGGGCCGGGCCGCCCAGTTGAAGTACTGTTATTCGGGCTGCGTGCAGAGTCCAGCCGGCCGAGGGGTGTGACCTGCAGTGACCCCGCCCTACCCCACCCCACCCCGCCCCACCCCACCCCGCCCGGTCTGCCACGCCCAACCCCAGCCCTTGCCTCGCAGCGGTACCGTAATTCTGGGGCCGCCTGAGCCGGGCCGGGCCGGGTGGCACGGGCGGGGCGGGGCGGGGCGGGGCGGGCGCGGCTCAATAGACTGGTTTGACGTTGACGACGGCGTGCCGGACAATGGGCGTGCAGCGCAGACCAGGGCGACGCGACGGCGACATGACCTGCGAGGCCTTGCTGCTGCTGCTGCTTCCCCCGATGACTTTTACCACCAGACCTACTGCTCGCGACAATGACCGATAGAAAGTTCATTATCACAGACCTTTCCCGTTCCCCGACGAGATGACGATGGTATCTGCTCTCAGTTCTTCAATTTACATAAGCCTTAAAAAAAAAAAGGGTTGGTCTGCGGTTCGGGCCGGGGTGAGGGCGGGGGCGGGGGTGGCGGCACCCTGTCGGTACTGCTACTGTTGTAGAGGGGGAGGGGGTGGCCGCCGGCCATCGCGACCAGGAAGGTGCGGCCCGTAAGGTGGTCCTGGCGTGGCGTCGCTGTCGCTGCCCGCGCCACCGTGAAGTAGCGCCTGCGACTGCCCACGTAGGCACCGCGCCGCACCCCGGCCCGGCCCGCCCGGCCCCCCCGCCCCGCCCCGCCCCGGCCGCTGTCATTGCACTTGGCGTGGAAATCGAATTTCGCTTCCTGGTTGCACTGCCGTGGTGGTTGGTGGTGCGGGCGCGGGTGCGGGCGCTGCCCCCCGGAGTCCCATTGTGCGCCGCGCGACACGCCGCTCCGGTCCTCTTGTGTTGGCAAACAAAGTTGGTGTGACCGAGGTGAGGCGGCACCCGACCCGCTCCTCTCCTAGCGGACCGGGCAGGGCATGGCAGGGCCGGCAGGGCACGGTGCTCTAACGCGTAACGGAGTCCACGTCATCGGGGCGGGGCGGGGCGGGGCGGCGCGGCGGTCAAGCACCCCGCCGTAGTCCCCGTGTGGACTTTGGAGCCCGTGCAGGGTGGGTCTGGGCTGCATACAGGTCAGCCCAGTGGTCTTTTCCCTGCCGGGCGGGGCGGGGCGGGGCGGGGCGGGGCGGGGGCGGGGCTGGGCGGGCTGGACCATGGCGCTCACCGCCGCGATACTCTGGGGCAAACAGTGATAGCGGGCGAAGGGTGCCACCCTAGGGGCCCGGCCGGGGGTAAACAGATAAGGTACTGTCCTGGCCTGGCCTCACTGACGCCGTCTTTGTGCTTTTGCAGGTACGGTAGCAGCATGCTGACGGAGTACGAGAGCTACCTGCTGGCGGACGGCGGCATGGACGCCATCAGCAGCAGCGGCCAGCTGGACACGGCCGCCTACATGTACCGCGACCTGGCGCCCGCCTCCCACTTCGACGCGCTGCCGGCCTGCTGGCCGCAGGCCCCCCAGCAGCAGGACGCCCACCAGCAGGACGACGCGTACACGCTGACGGTGCTGAGCGACGCCGGCGCCGGCGAGCCCGCCCCGCCGCCGCCGCCGGCCCAGTACACGCTGCCGCTGCCGCCGTGGGGCTCGGAGCCGTGGCAGCAGCACGGCCCCGCGCACGCCAGCAACCCCTTCGAGGACGACGCCGTGTCGGGCAGCGACGGCAGCAGCCCCGGCGCCGAGCGGCGCTGCGTGCGCAGCCTCCTGCACGTGGCCCTGCAGCGCGGCGGCCAGTTCGCGCAGCAGTACACGAGCTGCGGCGTGCCCCCGCTCATGGACGCCCTGCCGACGCCGACGCCCCCGCTGGCGCCCAGCCCCGCGCCGCCGTGCTACATCAAGCAGGAGCCGCTGCCCTCGCCCGGGCCGGGCGTGTTCGTGAGCAGCACGTCGTGCTGCAGCCCGCGGCCCCCCACGCCCGCCGAGTCCCTCCGGAGCTGCTACTCGCCGGCGTCCTCCACGTCCGCGTTCCTCCCCCTGGCGGCCGGGCCGGCCGACGACGCCGTGGTGTCGACGACGACGAGCTACCTGCACCACGACGCGGGCGCCAGCGCCTTCTCGCCCGCGCCGCCCGCCTACAGCGCGTTCCGCACGCCGTACCCGACGCCGTCGCCCGACCCCTGCTACCCGGGCGCGGGCGGGCGGCCCGAGCTGTACCCGCTGGACGCGTCGCTGGTGCCCCTGCCCGTGCACCTGCTCAGCACCGCCCCGGCCGCCCCGCACCCGCCGACGCCCACCTCCAGGGCCGCCAAGCGGCGCCGCAGCCGCGCCGCGGCCGCCCAGAACGGCGTCGCGCCGCCGGCCCGCAAGCGCGAGCGCTCCGAGCGCCAGCTGCACCCCTGCTCGCTGTGCGACAAGCGCTTCAAGGACAACTACTCCGTCAACGTGCACATGCGCACGCACACGGGCGAGAAGCCCTTCCCCTGCATCGTGTGCGGCAAGATGTTCCGGCAGAAGGCGCACCTGGCCAAGCACCGCAGCACGCACCAGCCCGCCGAGTACGCGGAGGCGGCCGCCAGCCTGGCGCGCGCGTCCGGGCCCGCGCGCCCGCCCGGCACCCTGCTGCCGGCCCTGGAGGGCATGGAGCCGCAGCCCGAGGTGGACGGCAACTCCAACAGCCTCCTGTGGGCCGAGAGCAAGTGCAAGGCGCCCAGCGTGTGGCACCCGACGCTCCCGAGCCTCATGTCCCCGACGGCCGCGCTCAGCTGAGCGCTCCGAGGACATGCGTAGCGTAGCGTAGTGGAGCGGAGGAACAAATTTGCTCAAAACTCGTGATATGCTCTGATTGATCTCACTGCCTGACCATTATTTTTTTTTTTTCAAAATAAATATTCTTTTATTCATGAGACTACTTTTTGTTTTGTTTTGAGCGATCTGGTTGGTAACTATGTTGGCCAATGCGGGTGTGTAATGCCTCTGTGTGCAATCATTGATTTATCTAGGTCTGATAAGGGACGACTCTCAGGCTTTCTCTGTAAATATCGCTTAATGGCGTTGTAAATACCACGTCTGGACTGTGATTATTATGCTAGTGTAGATAAATGACCGGAGTTTGTGTGTCAGCTCGCAACACATTTATGATGAAACGTGTTATGTTCGATAGCATTAACGACGTTGATATATTTTTAAATATTACAGTACTTAACCTGTTTTTATTTTAAAGGACGTTGTTCGTTATTGCATTAGAACGAAGCGCCAATGCGCTTGATTTATATAAATTTATATTTTTTTAATGTATTAAACTGTTGAGTTGAAGTGTTTTAATTATTTTTTTTATGCAAGATGCAATAAATTTTATACTACTTTTAAGTGAACATTGTCTCGTTATTCCCGATTCCTACTCTGAGAGGAGACCGCCTGTAAACGAAGCCCATAGGCCACATGACAGCCAGATGTGTAGAATGTGTTGCCTACTCACGCAATGACAGGCGCTACGCGTTGGACTCGTAGCACAAAACCCTCGAGTTATGTCCAGGGGAAGGGGATGGGCAACACCACAATAGTACCGAAAAATATTCATTTTTTATAAAACAGATTTAATATACATAAAAAAGAGGTGTACAGTACACATAGACATCACAACAGTCAACATGTAAAATACACGCTAAGCCCTCGCACTAGACTACTCGCGGGCGATAACTTTGTACTTTGGTCAAGTCGTAGAGGGACAGGGTGAGGGAAGGGGGAGGGAATATATACATAGGCGAGGCGACGGCGGGTCTTACCGTCAATGACTTGGGGAAGGGGCCTTAACAACTATATGAGTGAGATGAGCAAATGGCGATGGTGTTTGGTGATATTCAGTCCCACCCGTGGTGTTCGTGGTGCTCTTCGTGCTTTTCGTGGCACTCCTTCTCCCAGACTGGCACCTGGATTTTCTTCCAGTCGGGAACCTGGATTTCCTTCCAGTCAGGCACTTGGATCTCCTTCCAGTCGGGGACCTGGATCTCCTTCCAGTCGGGGACTTGGATCTCCTTCCAGTCGGGGACCTGGATCTCCTTCCAGTCGGGGACTTGGATCTCCTTCCAGTCGGGGACCTGGATCTCCTTCCAGGCGGGCACCTGCTGTGATTTCCATTCGGTCTTCCATTCAAGGACCTTCTTGGGCACCCAGATCTGCTTCTTCTCCGTCCTCCAGATCTGCTTCTTCTCTGTCCTCCAGATTTGAACGGACTCTTCCTTGAACTCCTGGACCTTCTTTGTGATCCAGATCTGTTTCTTCTCCTTCCTCCAAATCTGGATCTGTTCTTCCTTCCAGGCCTGCTTCTTCTCGGTTATCCACTCTTGTTTCTTCTCGGTCCTCCAGATTTTCTTCCATTCGGGCTTCCAGACCAACTTCTTCTTCCAGACCTTCTTAGTGTGGCCATGGCCATGAGGATCCCAGTCATCGTGAGAGGGCTCTTCCACCCAGACCTTTTCCCAAACGGGCACCCAGATTTTCTTCCAGTCGGGAACTTGGATTTCCTTCCAGATGGGAACTTGGACTTCCTTCCAGATAGGCACTTGGATCGTCTTCCAGTCGGGGACCTTGATTTCCTTCCAGGCAGGGACCTGGATTTCCTTCCAGACGGGCACTTGGATCTTCTTCCAGTCAGGGACCTGAATTTCCTTCCAGTCGGGAACCTGAATTTCCTTCCATGCGGGAACCTGAATTTCCTTCCAGACTGGCACTTGGATCTTCTTCCACTCGGTCTTCCAGATCTGCTTTTTCTCCGTGCGCCAGATCTGTTTCTTCTCTGTGCGCCAGATTTGTTTCTTCTCCGTGCGCCAGATCTGCTTCTTCTCCGTGCGCCAGATCTGTTTCTTCTCTGTGCGCCAGATCTGTTTCTTCTCCGTGCGCCAGATCTGCTTCTTCTCGGTCCTCCAGATCTGCTTCCACTCGGTCTTCCAGGCGAGCTTCTTGTGGCACTCTACCTGCGGCTCGTGGTGGTGGTGGTCGTGGTCGTCGCCGCCACCGTAGCCGCCGACGTCACCGCCGCCGTAGCCGCCGATGTCGCCGCCGCCGCCGTAGCCGCCGCCGCCCTGGTCCCAGCCGCCGCCGCCGCCGTACTCCAGACTGCAACATGAATGAGAGGATAAGCAGGCGTGATCCGCACCGGCCCGGCCCCGCACCGCCACGCCGGACTGCATTCCCTATTAATTAAAGAGACAGGATCTCGTTTGGGGGCGCCGCCCGCCCGGCCCGGCGCGGGCGAAAGTGACGCTGATGGGGGGGGGGGCGGGGCTGCATCACTCTCAGCGGCACAAAGGCGCGAAGAGAAGGGGCCCGGCCCGGCGCGGCCCCCTCCTGCCGCTGGACCGATGAGCTGACGGCTCTGGAATTCCCTCCCGCCCCGCCCCGCCCCGCCCCGCCCCGCCCCGCCCCGCCCCGCCCCGCCCCGCCCCGCCCCGCCCCGCCTCCTGCTCCAGTGGGTGGGCCTCCACTCGCACGCCTTCGGACAGGTTACGGAAACACCTGCCGCCCGGCCCGGCCCGTCCGGGCGCACGATACCGACGTGGGAGCTCCGGCCCCGCCCGCTACGCCGCAGAGACGAATAGCGACACGCTTCCCACCTCCTTGTTATTTGGCCGCAGCGGGAAGTCCCTGTGTCTCTACTCTCGACCCGACCCGACCCGACGCGATCGATTCGATAGTATCGAGTAACGGCGTCGGGGCGCCGTGCCGCGTGGGAAGAATAATCACGAGTCCTGCTGCCCGCGGCAAAGGGCTTCGTTTGCGCAACAAAGTTTTTACAACTGCCTGCACCGCCTCTGCAATCTTTTTCTTTCTTTTTTTTTCAGCCGAACGAAATCAGTTTGTGCGCGTATGTTGGGTAACCGCGGCATGCGTCAAAACTTAGATCGACGACGATGCTGAGGTTTTCCGGATTATAAATTGAGCTATTTTTAACCAATTTTTCCCGCGTAAAATTCGCCTACGTATTCGCAATCGCTTTGGATGCACTTACCTCTTCTTAGCGCGGGTGACAGCGTCTCCGGTTTTCGCCTGCACCTGCACCTCCTGCTTCTTGGACTCTGCGACCTCCGTGGCCGCCACCGCGGGGTCGGCCGGGGCTGCCCATGCTGCCGCCAGCAGCAGGCACCCCACCTGCGGGAGCGACAGAGACAGAGACAGCGGCACGGTTAGAGGGGCAAGGACGCACAGGGCAGAGTGCTAGTGTGCTGGACGTGCGTCTAGTGCGAAGAGAGTGCTAAGTGCTCCGAGGAACTCCCAACGCCTGAGAGGGTTATTTGGAATCCCTTCGCCCACCAAGCCTTATGCCTCCAGGATGACGTAACAAGACAAATAACAAACGCGCCGAGTTCAGGGGCCGGATGGAGCGGTGGAAGAGCGAATTTCACGCGGGGCGGGGTGGGGTGGGGTGGGGCGGGGCGGGGTGGGGCCGGCCGCGCGACTTATGACCTGGCTCGCGAATATGCCGCGCCGAGCGCCCCGCCCCGCATCAGCGCGCATCACGCATCACGCCCCGTTCCGCCCCGCCCGGCTCGCCCCGCGCGACCGAGTGACACAAGTCCAACCCGCCCGCCCCGCCCCGCCCCGCCCCGCCCCGCCCCGCCAGACGCGCACATTGCGCGTACGGTCCGCGACACGACGAGCAATGGGCGGGCGGATTTCGCTCACGTGCGCGGCCCGGGCCGGCGCGGTCTGGTCCGACGACCCCGCCACGACCCGCGTCGCGTCGCACGCACCGCGGGGTGACGATGCTGACATGAATCCTGAGCATCCTCGCATCACGCGGGAGGACGGGGAGGGGAGCTCGTATAAGGGAAAATAAAATAAAAATAAAAGGCGCGCAGAACCGCACCGCGCCTGCCGAGTCCCGGCGAATACTGAGGAGTGCGATAGGCGCCGTCTCTAACGTTAACATTGCAGTTGGATCGAAAACTTGTTGCATCAATAGTTTACATGACTCCTTGACGATTTCAACTAACCGGATAAAAGAAAAGTTTTTTGAATTTAAAAGGTAAAAAATTGATTGAAAATACAAAATTTACAACGTTGTTATGCTTAACAAAAAGAAGTTGATAGAACTCCGTGGTGGCTAATACACGTAACGCGTGGCTGCGGGGCGGGGCGGGGCGGGGCGGGGCGAGGCGGGGCGGGGCGGACGAGTAATCCCAAACGGCGTGGAGCGTAGCGAGCAGTAGTATCCTTGGAGCACTCTGTAGCACTGTAGCACTTGTCACACTGAGCACACTGTAGCACTGTAGCACACGTATAAGTCCATGTGGGATGCTGACCAGGAGTGAGGCGGGCTTCATGCTTGGTGTGTGATGTCCGCCGGAGCACGGAATGCCCGTCGCTCCGTCAAGACTCGGTTTTATACCGGCCCTCCCCCGGCGGGCGCCGCCCGGGCGGGGCGTGGCGGGGCGGGCGGCAGGCGTGGCGGGGGGGCGTCCACCTGCGCGGCGGGGCGGGGCGGGGCGGGGTGGCAGAAGCGGGCAGGACGGCGTCCAGGGGAGGGGCCCTCCACAGCCGGCCCCGGCACAGGCGCCCGCCCGGCCCGGCCGGACCATCCGCGAGGGGAAGGGAAGGGAAGGGTCCAGCGAACACAACAGGTTCTGCTCCCGTTTGCATAACCCCGCCCGCCTCACCCCGCCACGCCCCGCCCCGCCCCGCCACACCCACCGGCGGCTGGAGAGCCCCTACGAAGGGCAGGGCCCCACGTGACAGTGGTGACCGACGTGACGGCGGCGTGACGACGGCGTGGACGTCACGCGTATAGAGTCTGCGGCCCGTCTCGTAGGCGCCGCCGAGTCTGGTTCTCGAGCGACCTGGAATATCTCCTCGCCCAGTCGAACCTGAAAAAACGGGGCGAAACGATCAGTTGCTGGCCTGAGTGCCACATCACGGTGTAGGCAGGGAGCTGGAGCGTGCTGGAGCGTGCTGGAGCGAGCTGGAGCGTGCTGGAGTCAGCCGTCGTGCTGCAGCGGGGCGCAATCCTCTAGGCAGGCGCCCTAGCCCCTACAGTGCCTGCAGGCCCTTCCCTTCTCTTCCGCGCGCTGTTCTGCTCACACGAGGACGAGGGCTTAGCGCCCCGGCACCGCCCGTAATGTCACTACCCGCCCGGCCCCGCCCCGCCCCGCCCCGCCCCGCCCCGCCCCGCCCCGCCCCGCCCCGCCCCGCCCCGCCCGCCCTGCATGACGAGCAGCACGGCAAAGTGCCGCCACGGGCCGCAAAGTTACACCCGCGCGGCGTAATCAAGATGCACCCGAAAGTCTGCGTCCGTCTGTCTGTCTCTGTCTGACGGGACCGAGGGCGCCGCGTCTCGTCTCACTCTCTCTTTTTCTAACCCGGTGAGATAGCGAGTCTATCGCACAACGATTAGAAGGAGGAGGACGAGGAGGAGGAGGAGGAGGAGGAGGAGGAGGAGGAGGAGGAGGAGGAGGAGGAGGAGGAGGAGGAGGAGGAGGAGGAGGGGAGGAGGAGAAGGAGGAGGCCGCCGACGACGACAGGAAGCGCAAGTGCGATCGCCGCCGCCGCCCGCGAGCAGGGCGCCCTGGCGCGTAGCCGGTCTCTGGTGGCGCGGTGCGTTTTGGGGTCATCGATAGGAGTAAAGTTGTTGCAGGAGCCGGCCGTGGCGCAGTGCAGTTGGTGCAGTGCAGCGCAGCTTCCCGCCCCGCCCTGCTCCGCCCGCCCCGCCCCGCCCGCAGTAGCAGCTAAGAGTTGAACTCTGCGCGTCCGAGGGTGTACGGAAATTTCCCGACCTATCTTTGTCCGACCTGGCGGTTTCCCCGAAATCCGAAAAAACGCTGTCCCACCTGGATTTTGTCCGACCTCGATTACACGGGTAAATTGGACGTAAAACCTAGCTGAACGTCGAAGCAACTGGATTTTCCGAGTCGTCCCTAGTTAGGTTATGGTACAGGCATTCCAGCAGACGATCTTCTTGATTCTTGTGATGGATCGAGAGATCGAGAACCTCCCCCCCTCCCCCTGCCCCGCCCCCCGTCCTGACCCGACCAGGCTCAGTAACAGCTTTCAGATCTGCAAAATTCGTCAAAAATTATACAATAATAATTCACGAAAAAGTGTCTTTTCCGTCACGTTAGCTGCTTTCATTGCCAAAATGGTAGGAAGCACCTCCGCTCAAATCCGAAATTTTTAATGCATCAGTAACGAATGTGGTTAGGTTGGATTGAAGTTGGCAGCTCTGCAGCTCTGCAGTAACGGTGGCAGAGACAGTTTTAAATGAACAGCGCTGAGTGTTACATCGTCTCGTTCGGTACGGTGATTTTATTCGTTTTCGCGGTTTGAACAAAACTTTTAGCATCTGTGCAAAGTATCGGTGTGAACGTAAGATATTCAAGTAGTGTCAGATTAGACTATTCTTCGGCAAAAGTCATAAATCAGGACTGTGTGTGATGTCAAGATCGCCAATAAGATGGCCCACGTCATGCCGCTGCTGGTAACCTATGTGAGCTGCCATCTTGTGGAACTTGACTGGATGAACTCTCCGCGGGGCACTCTGCTGGTAAGTGTTTTACCTCGACGGTCTTGTCCAATGTTAGTCATCCTGCACTCTAAATGTCAAGGGACAATTTTTGTTCATTGCTGGTGACATCTGTGCGCGCATCCCGCAAGATGCAATTTAGTTATAGAAGAATTGACAGTTTTGCATCCGTTGCTGGACACATTTTATTTTTGTTTTTCACTGCTGAGGCGCGCTGACGCATACTGGCACGCGAAAAGAGTGTCCCTAGGAGACTGGGCTGGACTAGGGGGAGAGAGTAAAAGCGGAGACAGACTTGCAAATCACACTTTCCTATTCAAGTGCATGAGCCCGCGCCGCCGGCCGCCATGCTACGCTACGCCCCGGGGCGGGACGGTGTGTACACTGTCAAGTGAACGAAATGTAAACGTTAAAAAAAGTAGGGAAGGTATGTGAGCCTGGCTGGTGGTTCGGTCACCGGGTCACTTGTTCACAGTGTTCACGTCCACGAGTTTCGGGCCGCACCGGCAGTAACGACGGCCCCCGTAACAGCCGAGTCGAGCCGCGACAGTCCGTCCGTCCCGTCCAGCCCCGGCCCGGCCCCGCCGGTGGAATGCAAGCGGCCCGGGGCGGGGCGGGGCGGGGGCCCGCCGTAAATTACGTCATACGAAGTAGTAGCGCACATATAACAGGGCCGCACCCCCCTGCTTGCACCCCCATACTGTAACTCAGTGCCCCGCCCCGCTTCTGACTGTACCGCGGAGTGAACCGTAACGTTACGTGACGCGCTTAGCGCCAGCGTGTTCGCGAGCCCCCTGCCCCGACATCGCTCTCTGAGGACGTCGAGGTGACCCTCCTGCTGCCCCTCCTGCTGCCCGTCCTGCTGCCCCTCCTGCTGGCCCTCCTGCTGGCCCTCGTGCTGTCCCTCCTGCTGCCCCTCCTGCAGGCCCTCGCGCTGTCCCTCCTGCTGCCCCTCCTGCTGTCTCTCCTGCTGGCCCTCTTGCTGTCTCTCCTGCTGCCCGTCCTGCTGCCCCTCCTGCTGCCCCTCCTGCTGCCCCTCCTGCAGGCCCTTCTGCTGCCCGTCCTGCTGCCCGTCCTGCTGCCCGCCCTGCTGCCCGTCCTGCTGCCCCTCCTGCTGGCCCGCGCCAGGACCTTCAGCGCGGCACGTGCACACGCACGCGTGTATGAATGCCCCGCGGTCACCGCGCCCGATAAAATCAAGTTCACGTGCGAGGTGCGAGGGACGCGCGGCGCTGCGCGGCGCGGCGGGTCGGGGCGCTGCTTATTGGCAAACATTGGCGCCCGCCGCGGCGCGCCGCCGCGACGCCCGGCACGCTTAGGCCCCTGCAGAGGGCGCCAGGGCCGACGGGCGGTGGGGGCCAGGACAGGGCTCGGTGGCAGCAGCGCGGGCACGCCTAACGCGCCGGGTCCTGGGCAGCCATTGCAATGCTTTACCACTTGCGTTTCTTAAGCGAAATACAGTACAAGTTTTTGGCGGCACGCGTACCGTGGCGCGGGCCGGATACGCCCACCTCCAGCACGACTCTCTTGTAGTGAAACTTAGCAGCGCACAGCGCGCCAAGTCGGAAATTTCCTAAGATGCAGGATGAGCAGCCTCCTGGCCCGGCCGGCCCCTGTGAGGATGCCCCCGCCCCCGCCGCCGCCCGCGGCCCACCGCCGCCCGGCGCAACCCACCGCCCGCTAGCCCCAGGCCCAAGCCATACGCCGTTCTCTTGTAACTTCGGCCCTCTCCCTCGCTTACTTGCGAAAAAAGTAAATAATTGTGCTTCAAAAAACCAGACCAGCTCGGTCAACATTGATAAATAGTCCAATAATGCCCTCGCCTGTTTCACCGCGTGTCCAGTGGACTGCGGACTGTGTCCCTCGCTCCCTCTGCGGTGCGCACCACGCGAGGCCCCCCCCCCTTTCCCCCGGCCTGCCGGCTCGGCTCCGGCCCGGCTCGGTCCATAATTCGCCTCTGATGTGCGACTACTATACTTCCACCTTCTCCTCAGTGGTGTTTCAACAGCGCCAGCCTGCGGGATGCGGGCTGGTGCGCGCGCACACACACACACACACACACACACACACACACACACACACACGCCGTGGCGCTTAGGCCCACCTCTGACCGAGCGGCCCGGCCCGGCCCGGCCCGGCCCGGCCCGGCTGCGTCGGTGAGCTATGATGCGAGCAGCTCGGCCCACTCCAATAAATTGCCAAACTATACCGCCCACTCCACTGGCCACGCAAGCGATGCCACCCCGCTATTTCATTTTTTATCGTCGCTACAGTAATTATTTTCAAAAATAATTGTTTTGAATCATTTTTTTTGTTATTTTTTTTTAAGTTTTGCTCGGTTTTGCTGGTGCGAGCGCGCTCTTATGTGTGTGTCGCGCGCCGCATCGGGATCTTGATCGTGGGAAGAGCAGGGTGATCGCTGAACGGCCTTGAGGAGAAATGGCCTGGAACGGCGGGCGGGGCGGGGCGGGGCGGGGCGGGGCGGGCGGGGCAGGGCCCCGGCCCGGAGCTGGAGCCCGGAGCCTCCGGAGCTGCTGGAGCCGGGCCAAACTCACCTGCCGCGCCGCGCCGACCGGAGGGAGGTGTGTCCTGTCCCGTCCCTGTCCAGTCCAGTTGCTCCTTACCTCCAGACTTGTTACATTGCCGGCCGGCTCTGCCCCGCTCCAGGACGACAAAACGTCCACGGTTTATTACTTTTCTCTCTCTCTCTTTTTGTTTTTTTTTTGGCGGCATTATTTTATGAACCCGGCCCTGCCCCGCCTCCGCCGGCGTGGCGTGCCGCCCGAATGCGCTTTTCCCGGCCGAACCACGTCTCTCGCTCGCACACCGGAGGAGCGCCCCCTCCAGGCCCCCCATCCCCCCGGAGTCCTCCGGTCCGGAGCCAGCCCCTTCGACCGGAATCATCCGGGGATGCCGAATCCGGGCCGTCGTGGGAGGAGCGACGCGACGGTGCGGTGCGCTTACGCAAGGCGAGGCGAGTGAGCGCAGAGCTGCGCTCAGGACGCATTACCCGCTTGCGTTTTCATATTTCCCGCCCTGCTGCCCGCCCTGCTGCCCGCCCTGCTGCCCGCCCTGCTGCCCGCCCTGCTGCCCGCCCTGCTGCCCGCCCTGCTGCCCGCCCTGCTGCCCGCCCCGTGCGCCGCGCCGCGCCGCGGCGGCGTTCGTCTCGTCCCGCCCCGCGTCCGAGTCGAAAGCGGTGGCTCTAGTCGTCACATTATTTAATCACCTGCCTCTGTACACGCTTATTCACTCTCTGACGACGTCCGCTCCCCCTCTCGGTGCTAGCTCGCCCGCTCGGCGTCCGTCCACCTAATCGTGTCGTTATTGTGACGGCGCCGAGTGAAAGGGCAGAGAAAGAGTGGAAGAAAGAGAGGAAGGAAAGGAATGAGGAGAAGGGCATATCTCCCTGAATGAGTAAGGGCGTCAGAGAAGTCCTTCGGGATCCTTAGAGAGAAAGAGTGCGTCTCTCTCTCTCTCTCTCTCTCTCGCTCTCTCGCTCTCTCGCTCTCTCGGAGACACGTTGAAACAAACGCGTCCCTGGTCCGAAAAGCATTTATTGTTACGTCTCCGGGACCGGTACTATCGTCCATGTCTTCGGAGAGGTGAGGTGTGTCCGAGCCCACCCCCCTCCTCCACCCCCTCTCTTGCTGCTCGGCATAAACCTTACACCACGTCAGGTGGTAGACTTAAACCTCTCGCCCGAGCGTGTCTGCGTGGCGCGGCGCCCCCGCCCCCGGCCCCGCCCCCGGCCCCGCCCCCGGCCCCGCCCCCGCCCCCGCTCCGCCGGGGAGCCTGCCCCGTCCACGCCTAGCCTCACCTCATGTCCGACCCGACTGTCTACCCGTTACTTCTGGCCGTCCGTCTTGGAGCACTCTGTGCGCGAGGCCTATGCCCGGAGATGCTTTTGGCAGTGCCTGGGTCGGGCGTGGCGGGGCGGGGCGGGGCATGGCGTGGCGGGGCGGGGCGGGGCGCGGTGGCGCAGGGGTGAGGCCTTGCCGCTCTTGCCACACTCAGAAAAGTGAACTCGTCCTTCTCACATCGCGCGCATCACGTCACCGCAGCAGCGCGCCGCGGCGCCCCGGGGCGGGGCGGGGCGGGGCGGGGCGGGGCGGGGCAGTCTCCTGCCGGCCGGGCCGAAACTTGCTCGACCACCTGAGCACTACAACACACTCTAGCCTGGCCGGGCTGATGTGCGCGGTTGGCAACATTGATCACCTCAGGACACCGCGCCTGCCCTCCCTGGCCTCACCTCCCGCCTGCAGCAGCAGCATCAGCAGATCAAAAGCAAGCAGCACTTTTCAGCTGGGAGGAGACGCTGATGATGAAATGGGCATTGGCCCTCCCACCCTATTCATTTATAAAAGTCGCTGAAAATGGGGGCAACACGAAGAGGCCTGGCCACTGCTGCTGCTGCTCGCGCTGACTGGGAAGCGCCCCGCCCCCGCCCCGCCCCGCCCCGCCCCGCCCCGCCCCGCCCCGCCCCGCCCCACCACGCCCGTGCCGACCGCTCAGCCCACCACGCCCGCCCCGCCCCGCCCCGCCAAGGCCGCAGTAAGCAGATGAGGTGTCGGATCTTCCAGCGGCCCGCGCTGGAGAGAGCGAAACACTTGCCCCACCGTTACGTTACGATCCGCGGGTCAGGATCCGCGAGGATCTGCTCCCCCGATCCCGATATGGGATATGTGCTTTAAGAGTCCACCATTCTTCTCCCATCCTCTCATCTGCCCCACTTTCCCCGCTCCGCTCCGCCCCGCCCCGCGCCGCGCCGCCCCGCCCCGCCCCGCGCCGCGCCTCAATGATGACATACATCGTTGTGCATGTCGCGTGCCTTGTCATCGTTCCCATGGACCCCCGGGGGTCCCCTATGGCACCGCGGCCCGGTGCGGCGCCATGGCGGCCCCATGGCGTGGAGCTCTGTGCCAACCGCTGCCGTGTGGAGCCGACCAGACCGCTTATGTCGTCGGAGTCCCTTTCAAAAAGACGGGAGCGGCGGGAGAGGAGAGGTGAGGAAGCCTCGCCGTCCGATAATCAGGAAATGGGCATTTTCTTCCCGGACCGCGCGGCGCGGCGGTTTTCGCGCCACTTTGGTGACACGTGGGCGGGGCGGAGCGGAGCTCGGGGTGCTCCCGCGTGCCGCACACGAGGACCGGCTCCCGCTCCTCTGCGACCACATGTGTGGCGTTGGCGTGGTGGTCTGCCCGCCCGGCTCGGCCCGGCCCAGCTCGGCCCGGCCCAGCCAGCCACTGGGCTGTTCTCTCCGACCCAACGCAATCGCGGCACGGAACACCTGGGGAATGCCATACTGCCCCCCGCCGCGCCCCACCCCACCCCACCCCACCCCACCCCGCCCCGCCCGAGTCCGACGTCTTACCCAGAGCCCACAGCGCGCTGTCACATTTTCGCCGCGGTGTAAGTCGCGTTTCAGTCAATTTAAGATGCCCTACTGCAACGATTGTTTCGCGATGGAGGCGCGCAAACAAAAAAAAAAATAATCTACTAAAAAAGATGGGAAAGAAATCCTTGTCGGTCATCCTGCGGGGATGCGACCCATTTTTGAGGCACTCTGTCGTTGAGTCATCCCTCTCGCTCGTCATGGCAAGGTGGAGACAGGCCTCTCTCTCTCTCTCTCTCTCTCTCTCCCCCTCTCTCTCTCTCTCTCTCTCTCTCTCTCTCTCTCCCTCTCTCTCTCTCTCCCCCTCTCTCCCTCTCCCTCTCTCCTAATAGAGAGAACCCGCGGCGCGCAAAATGGCGTATTATTTTTAACGATGCCGCAGCGCGCGCTGCGAATCCGACAATGTGACAACGAGGAGCCAGGGGCGGGTCTAGTGGGCGTCAGGGGGGGGGGGGGAGGGAGGGGGGCTCTCCTGAAAAGGTAAGCAGTGCCGCGCCTCGCGGGCTGGGCTCAGCTGCCGAAGTAGAAAGTACCACCGCGGCAGCAACCCCCGCGTGAGGTAGGGCGTGCTCCACAAGGTGCCTGTCATGTCCTCCCCGCCACACTCCTCTCTCTCTTTCTCTCTTTCTCTCTCTCTCTCTCTCTCTCTCTCTCTCTCTCTCTCTCTCTCTCTCTCTCTCTCTCTCTCTCTCTCTCTCTCTCAGCACGTGGGAAATTTCTCGGGACGCCCTGCGGAAAACTAGTGAGATCGTACGAGACTGTGACGACGTTGTTCTCATGTCTCGGTCGGTTTTAAATATCTTTACGACCACCTGGGCTCGGCACACGCGTGACCCGCTGCGACCACTGCGACCGCGCGCTACGACCACCTCCAGCCAGGTGGGCGTTGTCCGGTAGTGAAAGGAACGCGCCCTTCTCCGGAGTGGTGAGGGGACGCGGGCGCGCGGGTCACTGCGGAGGGGCCTAAGTGGCACGCGCGCCGCACATGAGGTTGCGGGGTGGCGAGAGAGAGAGAGAGAGAGAGAGAGAGAGAGAGAGAGAGAGAGAGAGAGAGAGAGAGAGAGAGAGAGAGAGAGAGAGAGAGAGAGAGAGGCGTGGAACTGTCGCGTCGCGCACTGTACTTGACGGCGAGCTTTGTGCTTTGCGCTGCCGGCCGGCCGGCCGGCTGGTACTCCTGCATTTGGTAACGGTGATGCAATAAGCTGAATGCCGCGGCGCGGTACGGCGGCGCTGCGCGTCGCGGCGCGTCCCGGCCCCTGCAGGGGCGTAGCGCCGTACCGCCGCGGGGTCGTCGCGGGGCCAGGGAATCATCCCGCGGACCTGTTCGCTCGCGCTAGCCTGTGTGTCGACGAGGTTCAAGAGATCTGTTTCGCAAAAAGAAAAAGAGGTGGAAGAGAAGTGACCACTGCCACTGGCGCTGCGCTGCGGCCCACGCTGCCACCCCGCCCCGCCCCGCCCCGCCCCGCGCCGCGCAGCCCCGCCCCGCCCCGCCCCGCCCCGCCCGGGAGCAGGCTAGGTGACCCCTGACCTGACCCCGCGGTCCCCGGCGCGCCGCGGCTACCCGGGCCTGGCCTGGCTGTGACGCCATGCTCGCCCTGGGGCTGCTCCTCCTGACCTTGGACCCGGTGGTGCGCGGTGGTGCGGGCGGGTGGTGCCGGCCCGGACGAGGCCGGTGGGAGGCCAGCACAGGGGATCGCGGCCCGGTCCAGGTCCCCGCCGAAGGCCAGCTGCCGCCGCGGCCGGGCCGGGCCGGTCCTTCCCCAGCCGCCCTGGTTGCACAAGTTGGACGGGCGGGGCGGGGCGGGGCGGGGCGGGGCGGGTGCGGCCAGTGGGCCGGGCCGCGCGCTGTCTGCGCTCCCAGTCGGGGTCATGACCCCCACAAACAAGTCCCTGTGGTCATACGGGTCCGGCATACGGCCTGCTCCCCCCATGGCCCGGCCCGGCCCGGCCGCAGCGGGACGGACTCGACTCGAATTTTTCCCGTTCGGATTTGGGATCATCGGAAGGGTCAAGGACTCCAGGGCCGCGGTGCCCGCGCCACGCGGTTGTAAACCGAAAAGTTGGCAGCAGTTTGCAATCGCCCTGCTGTGCTGAGTCGGGCACAGCACACAGGGTGCGTAGAACACCAGTGAATACCGTGGTGAGTGAAGCGACGCCAGTCTTGCAATCGCGTTGCTGTTAATTGAAACAGTGCGTCGGGGCGGGTGAGGCGTCTATCAGCAGGGAATCACGCCGGGTAGGAGCGGGGCAGGGGCGGGGCGGGGCGGGGCAGGGGCGGGGCGGGGCGGGGCGGGGGTGAAAGGGACCGGACAGGTGTGCAGAGCGGCGCGAACAGAACAATCATCACACCTGCGCCCCGCCCCGCCCCGCCCCGCCCCGCCCCGCACCGCCCCGCCCCGCACTGCAATTGCAATCACCGTTTCGCAATCGCTGCGATGCTCATTGCAGTTCGGGCGGGGCGGGTCGGGAAGTCATCGCGTCTTGATCAGGCGGGCGCGTCTGCCTTTTCCTTTCGCGGACGACGCATTGAAAATTTGCGGAGCCATTCTCGTGTCCACCCCCCCCCCCCCCCACGAGGGACCAGGCGCGGTTTAAGGTTCTGTAGACAGGGGGAGGCGGTGCCCCGTGGGTTGCCTAAATACATGGGTTTTGTAGCCCAAGTTGCCTATCTTTCAGGCGATCCACTAGATCCCGACAGGGGAGGGGGGGGGGAGGGCGATCGCCCCCTCCCCCCCCCCGTTAAATCGCGCCTGCGAGGGACGCCCCATTCTCTTGCACGGGATGAGCCCACGAGGCGAGCTCAAAAACCCTAATAATCGCAGTAAAAATGATTATGATAATAAAACAGCAGCAGCATCCTGTGTATACGCAGTGGTCCTTCCCCCCTGACTCGACTGACTGCATCCCAGCCGTAAAATTTTACTGGCGCTACATTATATCCATGTTGAAGCTGTCCGCTGGCTGCGTGGCCGCGGCTTGGTCCGCCCGCCCCGCCCCGCCCCGCCCCGCCCCGCCCCGCCCCGCCCTGTGATCGGCCCGATAGTCTCGCGTCCTTGGCTAAGCCCGGTTATGCTCCTTAGGCCCTTCGGGCGGCGGGCGGCGCCGACTCCCGTGGCACTAGAGGTTCGTTGGATAAACTTGTCGACTGCTGGAAAGAGGCAGACAAAATAAAAATATAATGCAGGCACCACCATCATATAGAGGCCGCTCAAGTCTATGGTTACCACCCACTTTGCAAAGAAAAGAAAAAAGTTTTCGGTGAAAAGTAATTGAATTGTTGGTTTAATTTTTATCGGCTACTGACAGGGGAAAGTGAAAAAAGGTGAGGGACAGGTCCGTGTACGGTCGGGTCGCCCGCTCACATGAGGTGTGTCTGGCAGGGCGGGGCGGGGCGGGGCGGGGCGGGGCGGGGCGGGGCGGGGCCGGCGACCTGATACGCACTGTCATCCTCGGCAGCTAGCCCCCCCGGCCAGGCCGGGCCCTCCAGCGGGCTAACGAGAATGTGGCCTGCTTGCATAACGAAACGCAATACCCTGTCCAAAAAAAAAAAAAAAACGAAGAAACAAAACAGATGACACACTCATTACATGAAACAAAAAGAGTGATTTTACATTTTTCCACATGCCAAATTAAAAAAAAAATAAGTTAAGGCAGGTAAATGTAGTGGCTGGTAAAAATATGTAAGATAGGCACATGTTGTGAATGAAATATGGGCTTTTGTTTGCGATTACGCTGGGTGGCCCCGGGCCGAGGGGGGGGGGGGGGGGCATCACGGCAGGTCACACCCCGCCCAGCCCCGCCCCCCGCCCCGCCCCGCCCCGCCCCGCCCCGCCCCGCCCCTGCCGCACGCGGCGCTGGTCTCAAACACTTTTGTTTCCGAGCCGCTCGCTAGCGGCGAAACCATTTCACTTTCTTCGGGAACGGGTTCTCTCATAATGGGAGGACAGGGCACGGCGACCGACCCCCCGAGGGGCGGGGCGGGGCGGGGAGGGAGTTCCGGGCGGGACGGCCCGCCGCGCCTCCGGGCGGCCTTGCTCTGCTCTAGAACTTGGAACTGTCAGGGCGTGGCGGGGTGGGGCGGGGCGGGGCGGGCGGGGGCAGGACAGGTGCCTGGGCGGGCCGCTGCGGCGTTCCCAGACGAGTGCCGCAGTGATGTCACCTGCGGTGTGTCTGTGACGGCACGGGGCGCGGCGGGGCGGGGCGGGGCGGGGCGGGGCGGGGCGGGGCGGCTAGAGTGGGTCCTTACTGGCACACAGCAGGTTGCCTACCACGCAAGGAACGAGCGCTTCAGTTCGAAAATAGTGTACTTCAATTCGGACAATGACTTATTCGAAGCGGACCCCCCTCCCCCTCGTCTCCCTCCCTCTCCCTCTCCCTCTCTCTCTCTCTCTCTCTCTCTCTCTCTCTCTCTCTCTCTCTCTCTCTCTCTCTCTCTCTCTCTCTCTCTCTCTCTCTCTCTCTCTCTCTCTCTCTCTCTCTCTCTCTCTCTCTCGCTCTCTCTCGCTCTCGTGCAGAGAGTAATGAGCCCCACCCCGCCTCTCTCTGTAACTCACCGCAGCACCAAACTGTCCCTCCCGAACCGGCCGGACCGTGCCGGGCGGGCGAGGCACAATGCGGAGGTAAATCTCACTGAATACAGCGGCACTGGGCCCTCTGGCTCTGCCTCTGGCCCTCCTCCTCCGGGGCGCTCGGCTCCTTCAGTGGGTAACCGGGGTGTCATTTCGCAAAGGAAGCTGCAGGAGCAGACGACGACTTCCCTGACAAAGTGACAGCCAGGCCCTGCTCAGCGCAGGCCAGCGAGGACTGAGCCCGGGAGGGGCGGGGGCGGCAGGGCCGGGGACAGTCGCAGAGGCATTGTTCACCTTAGAGCAGTAGCTGTGGGGCGCACTGGCCATCGTACATGACGGGGCGGGGTGCGGCGGGGCGGGGTGGGGCGGGGTGGGGTGGGACGGGGTGGGGCGGGGCGGGGCGGCCGCAAGTCTTGCATACCTCACCCTAATAATCGCAGCAAGCTGCACGATGCAGTAAAACTATACTTTACGGTCGCTTATGGCTCGGCTCGGTCGCCTATAGTCACTCGCTCGTGAGTGTGAGCGCCAGCGCCATAGTGTGTCTGTGTGTGTGTGTGTGTGTGTGAGTGCAGCATCCTGGATGTTGGGTAAATATAGATTTTTTCCTTCTTTTCCTCGTGTACTATACTCTCCAGCACAATGCAGGAATTGGGCCACAGCGCCGCTTCACTCGCCGGTATAATCCCCCAGCTATCGGGCCGCCTATGCCCCGCACTGTAAAAAATACCGTCAATATGAACCGTACAAACCGTCATTGTACTTGAAAATAACAGTTAAACGCTGTACATTCAGCTCGTTGTACCCTATAATGTACAATAAATTTTAACAGTTTTCTATTGTGTTTAGAAAAAACAGTTCCACACTGTTGTTAAATTGTGGTATTTTATAACAGTGCATGCCTGCACTCAGAGAACCACTTCTTTGTGCGAACGAAATCGTTTTGTCCCCGTAATCAACGGGATTTTAGTGGTAAGAAATACGAATTTTCGTTAGCTTAACGAAATTTTTCACACGGAAAAAAACTTCGTCCTAGTATTTAAGCAGCCCCGGAAACCCCGTGTATTTTCTCCATAAGAGCTGAGAGCTGCTTGGTTTTTCCAAAACTGCTTGGAAACCAAGACGTCGTTTGCCCCGTGAAATTAAAAAAAAATAATTGTCGTCGTCCCAACGAAAGTTTGACTTTGATTTCAGGGAACGAAAGATTTTCGTTAAGGAAAATAAATTTTCTTTCCGCCAAAGAAGCGGTTCTCTGAGTGCAAGGAAAAATGAGGTTACACTCTAATTGACAAGGGACATTTTTTGTCCATTGCAAGTGACTCCTGTGTGCTCATCTTGAAAGATGCAAGTAATCAGCCTGAAACGTGACAAAATTGCATCTGTCACTGGGCAGATTTTATTTTTGTCCACTGTAGGCTCTGAGGAGTGCCTCACCTCCTCCTACGGTCAGTGGGAAACATTCCCCTTAGGGCTGAGCGCGTCATAGCAGCGCGTTTGCGTAACTGTGTAGTGTAGCGAATAAGACGGCCATTAACACCCTGCCGTCTGCTGACGCGCACGCCGCCCTGCCCTGCCCCTGCCCAGGGCTGCCTGCAATGTTTCACTTTCGGTTCGGCAGCAGGGCTCGGCTGCGGCCGCCGCCTGCGGCCCCTGCGGCTCTGCTCGCCCGCCCGCCTGCTGCTCCTGTTGCAGTGGGATCAACCTGTTGCCCCCGGGGGCCAGGCATCAGTCGTCCTGCTGGGCCGGGCCGGGGCTGCCGACGTGTGTTTTATGGTTTTATGCGTTTATTTTCCGGTCAGCCTGGCGGCGCAGGGCGCGCTGCTGCACCGGAAAAACAAAGGTGCTTAGCAACGCCTTTCCTGGGGCGCTAAAATCAAGTGCTAAGTTTTGTGCCTTTCCTGGGGCACTAAATCTTAGTGTTCCAACGGCACTACATTTTGTTAGTACCTTTTAAAGGTAGCACTTAACACCTTTGTTTTTCCAGTGTGCGCCCAGACAATTAATACCCCTCTGTACCGAGGGGGTACAAGACCCCGAGGCGTTTTATACCGGGGGTATTAATCGCCCAAACAATTAATTATCTCTGTACCGAGGGGATACTAGACCACTAGGGGTTTTATACCGGGGGTAGCAAAGTTGAGGTGGGGTACAATTTTTTCGACGCATCCTCCGGCCTCATCGTCTGTGATACATATTACTTCTCCAATTCACCCGTGAAAACAAGGTCGGACAAAATCCAGGTTGGATAGCGCTTTTTCGGATTTCGGGGAAATCGTCAGGTCGGACGGAGATAGGTCGGACAATTTGCATACACCCGCAGCCTCCCGGAATCGGCCATCCAGGTACGGCCTGCCCGAAATCGACCAAGTACGACCCTCGCGACCCCTGCTGTCATGGCCGCAAACGACCACGCGCCGATTACCTGGGATTACCCTTCGAATTACCCGCGGACAGAAGAAGACCGCTGTGTTCTGGCAGGGGTCGGGTCGGGGCGGTGCGGGCAGAGACGTGCTCTTCCCGCCCCGCCCCGCCCCGCCCCGCCCCGCCCCGCCCCGCCCCGCCCCGCCCCGCCCCGCCCCGTAGCGCACCTTTGCTCTCGTGGTCCCTCCTGCGGGGCCGGGCAGGGCCGGGCAGGGCCGGCGGGGTGTCTGTTGCCCTCTGTTACGTAAGGGCTCGGCACGCGGCACGCCCCCGGGCGGGGCGGGGCGGGGCGGGGCGGGGCGGGGCGGGGCGGCCTGGAGGACTCTGTCGCTCTGCCGATCTGCTGCACCAGACTTTTACGCCCCTGTCGTTCCATGAGGGTCCTGAGTGTGCAAAAGCGCCCTGTGTTGTGAATGCGGGCCGCCGCATAACGTAGTGGTATATGGACTCTAAATATTACTCGTGTCGCGGGACGCCCCGCGGACAGCCCGCCGCAGCGGAGTGAGAGGGAGGTGACGAGAGAGAGGAGAGAGAGAGAGAGAGAGAGAGAGAGAGAGAGAGAGAGAGAGAGAGAGAGAGAGAGAGAGAGAGAGAAAGAGAGAGAGAGGGAAGGGGGGGGGGGGGCTGGAAGACGGGAATTATTAATATGGCATTGCGGCGCCGCCGTCGACGAACGTCCAGAGACAAAATATTTTAAAAAAGGCGCGCTGTGTGAGACTTGTGCGGCGCAGCACGGACTGCGGGTTGAGGTGGTGTATTTTTACGTAAGGGCCAACCTGCAGTCACGTCCGCTCCAGCGTGGGAAAATAATCGAACACGTAAAAAAAAATAAAAACTGTGTAAAGGAAGAGGGAGGTGGAAAGGGACGAAGGAACTGGCAGGTGGAACTGGGAGAGACGGGAGAGCAGAGAGAGGGAGCGAGAAGAGAGAGAGAGAGAGAGAGAGAGAGAGAGAGAGAGAGAGAGAGAGAGAGAGAGAGAGAGAGAGAGAGAGAGAGGGACAGTTTTGTGGCGCGCCGCGCGACCTTGAGGCCGAGTGTCCGGCCTGATGGATGCGGCGGGCGGCGGGCGCCGCGGTGGCGTCCTAGTGCTATGATTCTAACTCCCCCCCCCCCCCCCATCCTCCAGTGCTAAGATTCTAACCCCCCCCCCATCCTCCAGTGCTAAGATTCTAACCCCCCATCCTCCAGTGCTGAGATTCTACCCCTCAAAAAATTATAGCGCGATGATCTCAGCTGGGGTTATCTCTTCGTCTTCGCCTTTGGGGGGGGGGGGGGGGGGTAATCTCACCGCCCTCCATAAAAAGAAAACAGAAGCTGTCGCCACTAGCTCCTTGACGTGATGACGTCTGCAGCCGGGGCCCGGCCGGGGCGCTGTCACTACTGGGTCACCGCGGGGCCGCGGGCGGGGCGGGGCGGGGCGGGGGGCGGGGCGGGGCGGCCGGGCCCCCGCTCTCGGACTCCAGAAGTCCTGGAGCTGAGTTTCCTACTCGTCCAGACTGTCGCACAGGCGAGTGGAGGCGAGCCCACTGGAGCAGCCCGGCGGGCTGGACCGGGGCCCCGCCACTCCCCTCCACCCCCCGCCCCGCCCCGCCCCGCCCCGCCCCGCCCCGCCCCGCCCCGCCCCGCCCCACCACGCACACGCCCGAGTGACCGGCCCAGTGTGCGTGCGGGCGTGGCGTGGCGTGGCGTGGCGCTCATTTCTGGGGCACTGGACTAAGAGACTAGGGGGAAGCAAACAGGAAAAGGCCAGGCATACATATGCGTAAATCAGCGTGGCGTGGTGCGCCGTGGCGTGGCGTGGTGTGGCGTGGCGTGGCGTGGTGCGGCGTGGCGTGGTGCGCCGTGGCGTGGCGTGGCGTGGCGTGGTGCGCCGTGGCGTGGCGTGGCGTGGTGCGACGCGCGGTGGCGGTGTGGCCTACGACCTGTCCAGCCGAGCTGCCCCGCCGAGCCGCCGAGCTTTTACATAACGGAAGGCACAGCAGAGCACGGCCCGCCCTCCCCTTGAATAAATAGAGGAGACGTGTCTCAGAGTATAAGAAGCCGTGCAAAGCCTGTACGCCAATTTGCCGTTAAAACAATAGCGCCCTTCTCCGGGGAAAAAATATGTTTCAAATATGCAGTACGATGCCAATGCCAAAATACTAAAAATCTGAAAAAAAAAAAAAAAAAAGGAACAAATTTTCGACTGGCGGGAGGCCGTGATTGGGTATGATATAATTGAAGTTTATTGCTCGATGGACCGACAGGCGAGCCGGTAGGTAGGTAGGTAGGTAGGTAGGTGAGTAGGTAGGTGGCTAAACCAGATCAGCGCCTAGAGACCTGGAGGAAACCCGACCGCGGAAATGCTCAACCCATTTGAGGAGAAATGACAGGTAAAAGTGAAATAGTTGAGGCCGCTGGACTCGATGTCTGTCTCTCTCTGTCTCTCTCTGTCCCGCCATAACTGATGACTCTCACGCCAGGCCGCACCCCAACGCCTCCAGGCCGCTCCAGGCCGTTCCAGGCGGCTCCAGGTGGCTCCAGGAGCGCAGGCGGTGCAGGAGCGCGATTTCGGCAGTGACCATTACGGTCCGGTCCGCCTGTGGTTGCCTGGAGGTGCAGTGGGGCCAACGCTAACGAGCTGATGTTTATTTCGACTCGAGCCCTGGAGACTCCAGGGGCAAGCAAAGCGATCGCCCGCGGCCCCGCTCCGCCACGCCCCGCCACGCCCGCCCCGCCACGCCACGCCCCGCCACGCCACGCCCCGCCACGCCACGCCGCACGGTGCTTTCCATTGTGCTGCGAGCTAAGAGGCAGGGGCCCAAATGTGAAATGTGTTACTGGGTGGTTGTGTGTTTGGTGGGCTCCTGGAGGACTGCTGGAGCAGCCGGACTTCTCCAGTCTGAAAATCGCGAGATTTTTTTTTTTATTTATGAAATAAATCAAGATTAGTCAGAAAACAAAATCAGGTACCGAAACGGGTACTTGGGCCCGTAATATGCGGGAACAGTTCCACACTCACACGGCTCGCCCCGCCTCGCCAGTCTGGCCCCTCTCCGATCACTGGCCCGAGGACGTCCTTCACCCGGTACCTGAGGTACCTGAAGCACCAGATGTACCTGACGTGGTGTCTGGCCCGCCGCGCCGCGCACAACAATACCTGTCTGTGGCGAAAGAGGAGAAAAGAGACGAAAGGAGAGGAGACGAGGAGAGGAGGAGAACGAAAAAAAGGCGGAGAATGTGAGGAAATTGTCTGTCACATAATGATAATAATAATGACTCCGGTGAGGGGAGAAAAGGAGCCATACTCACCCTCTGGTCCAGGCTCCAGGCTCCAGAGGCTGCAGGACCTCCAGGAGGCTGGGCGCGGCCAGGCCTGTGACGCAACGTCGACGTCAATGTGTATTGCGGCCCGGCCCGGGCCGGAGGGTACCCGAGCAGAGCATTTAGGCCCCGACCCGAAGGAAGCGTTTTTCTTTTATTTTTCGGTTCGTCTTCGTCTCCATTTGTGCAATGTCGGTGAATGAGAGAAGGGTGCAGTAGAGGATAGGAAGAAGAAGCTGGAGCAGAGAGAGAGAGAGAGGAGAGAGAGAGAGAGAGGGGGAAAGAGAAGGGATACAGAGAAAGTGCAAGAGTCTGGGGTGGACCATAGCTGTCCAAGCTGTATGATGATGACCAGCTGTAAATCTCTGTCGTTCAACGGCGAGGTGTGGCGCGACATGGCAAGGTGGGGCGGGCGGGGCGGGGCGGGGCGGGGCGGGGCGGGGCGGGGCGTGCTCGCACCGCTGACCGGTGACTCTGGGCGACCGGACAGAACAGCGACTGGCCTCGTCGGAGTCAGGCTGTTGCACCTCCTTAGTAGGCGTGGCGCGCGGGCTGCCTACCCACGGGCGCTCTGTAGGCCGTCCCGTCGAGCAGGCGTGGCGCGCGGGCTGCCTACCCACGGGCGCCCTGTAGGCCGTCCCGTCGAGCAGGCGTGGCGCGCGGGCTGCCTACCCACGGGCGCCCTGTAGGCCGTCCCGTCGAGCAGGCGTGGCGCGCGGGCTGCCTACCCACGGACCCACGGGCGCCCTGTAGGCCGTCCCGTCGAGCAGGCGTGGCGCGCGGGCTGCCTACCCACGGGCGCCCTGTAGGCCGTCCCGTCGAGCAGGCGTGGCGCGCGGGCTGCCTACCCACGGGCGCCCTGTAGGCCGTCCCGTCGAGCAGGCGTGGCGCGCGGGCTGCCTACCCACGGGCGCCCTGTAGGCCGTCCCGTCGAGCAGGCGTGGCGCGCGGGCTGCCTACCCACGGGCGCCCTGTAGGCCAGCGGACTGGCCCGGCTCAGCCCGTTGTTCGCGCAACGGCGGCTGGGGCGGAGCAGCAGGTCGGGTCGTAAACATTATTGCAGTGGAATGCGAGGCTCATCGCGTGTGTTTGGCGCCGGCCAGAATGTAGTGTAGTGGGTTACACAGAGAGGAGAGGAGGGGAGAGGAGAGAAGGGGAGGGGAGGGGAGGGGAGGAGGAGGGGAGAGGAGAGGAGGAGAGGAGAGGAGAGGAGAGGAGAGGAGAGGAGGGGAGAGGAGAGGAGAGGAGAGGAGAGGAGAGGGGAGGGGAGAAAGAGGGGGCTCCCACAGCGTGGTGACCTAAACGCCCGCGGCGGACAAGTGTATTTCGGGCACATGACATTTTGTCGTCAACCTTAGTTCCTGGCCTCCTCAAAATGTGCGATAAAAATGTTCCTGATCGCTCGTCGTGAGGGTTATGGAAAAAATTTCCATGACAAATGTCGTAAAGTTACGACTTCGAGTTATGTAGTTAAGAGTATTTTTGACATAATGTGTCGACTTAGTTTTCTTCAACGGGCAAGAAATTGCGATCGTAAATTTACGATTCCGTGTCGTGATCTAAAATTATGAAAAAAGTCATAAATTTACAAATATTTTTCTCACAGTGAGCCGCGAGTCGTACATCGAGAATTGGGAGACGGCGGCCGGGTGAGGAAACAGACATTATGGGGCGAAGTGAAGGGCGATGAGGGAGGGTGAAGGGCGGGGCGGCCCGCGCTCGAGAAATTAAATTACTTGTGCCTGCTCATTGACATTGCAATCACACCGCCTCATCAGGCCACGCAGGCCAGGCCCGGCCAGGCCAGGCTGTCGGCCAATCTGATCGAGGAGCAATCAGCAGAGCCCGCGAGGGGGCCGGGCGGGCGCAACCTCTCCAACAGGCGGTCGACATGAGCGGAATGAGCAAGTCGCATGTGGTCGTGAGCAACATGCAGGCCGGCCAGGTGTCGCGGCGGTGCGAGCGACCGGCGCGCGCCGCGCCGCACAACACCGTCAAGTCGGCCAGGCCACGCCGCGCCCTCAGTTTTGGCAACTATAAAATACTCGTTGACCTCTTCCTCTTCACTGTTAAACCAAAGTGTGCAACTGTTCAACACTTGTAAGTGTTGAACGCCCAGTCCAACACGTTCAAGTGCGCAACTTGACAATTGTGCAATTTTAATTGTGAAACTTGCCATAGTTGAACACTTTACCGGAAAAACAAAGGTGCTTAGCAACGCCTTTCCTGGGGCGCTAAAATCAAGAGCTGAGTTTTGTGCCTTTCGTGGGGCACCTAATCTTAGTGCCTTTGCAAAGGTACTAAATTTGTATGGAGTGTACGCAGCTGGTTAGCTATAGGTGCTAATACCTAACTTTAAAAGGCACTAACAAAATTTAGTGCCTTTCCTGGGACACTAAATCTTAGTGCCTTTCCAAAGGCACTAAATTTTGTTAGTGCCTTTTAAAGGTAGGACTTAGAACCTTTGTTTTTACAGTGTTGCAAGTGTTCAACTCGACAGTTGTGCACTTGCATCTGTTCAACAAGGGAAGTGTTGCACGGGAATGTTTAACACTTGCAAGTGCACAACTGTCGACTTGAACTTACTGGCGAGCTTGACACTTACTGGCGAGCTTGACACTTACAAATGTACAACGGGCGAGTTGCACACTTGCACGGGTCATACTGAAAGTTGCACACTTAAAAGTGTTGAACAGTTGCACACTTACTTTGACAGTGTTCCTACCCTGCTCTCTGACCTGCTCCCTCACCGAGTCCCGAACGCGATCCTATCCTAATAGCTTCCTTCCCTAGGCTGCTGCTGCTGCTGCTGCTGCTGCTATTATGGCGCAAGGCGGCGGCGCGGCGCGCATTCTGCGGTTTACAATCTTTTCGCGGTTATAATGATGACGACTTGATCTTTCCGATTTGGTTACAGGGGTGTGGTCGGCGAGAGCGAGCAGCGGCGAGAGAAAGAGAGAGAGAGAGAGAAGAGAGAGGCAGGAAAGAGAGACTTGCTGACCGGAACATAACGATCGGCCCGCGAGTATGTGTGCAGCTGGCCCGACCCGACCTGCTCCACCGGTGAGTCCAAGCAGACCGAAATTTAATTACTCTAGCCCGGCGAGGCGCGGCGCGGCCAGCGTTACGACATGACACGCCAGTCCGCGAATCGCTTTTGCGTTCGTTATTTCGTCCTGGGCGTGGCGGGGCGGGGCGGGGCGGGGCGCGGCGGGGTGCGGCGTGGTCCGGTCCCGGGTGGAGTATAACATTTTCGTAAATGGTCGAGCGCGTTTTCTTGTTTCTCTCTTGTCCTTCTCTTTCCTCCTCTTTGTTTCTCTCTTTTCTCTCTTCCTCAATGTTTTACCTTATAGGAAGTCCGGCGGGGCGGGGCGGGGCGGGCGGCCTGCTCCTTCCGTTATGAGGCACGTCCCACGGTTCGCCCCGCCCCGCCCCACCCCGCCCCACCCCGCCCCACCCCACCCCGCCCCGCCCCGCCCCGCCCCATGTGCAATGAGATGACGATAACGCACGATGCTGCGACCCAACCCCGTCCTGTCCCGTCCACCCGAGATGCAGTTCCCCAGCGCTCCGGATGCGATACTCACTGATGTTTAGAAAGTACGCCCCGGCCGCCGCCGGGCCAACCACCTGGTCAGGTCATATCACATCCTCGATTATTATAATAATATTTCACTTCATCACTCAAATACATCCCTTGCCTGTGAATTCTCCCGGTCCACGCCCAAAAAACCAATTTTTATAAAACATGGAAAATTATTTCACTTTGAACGAGAGGAGTTATTGGCCGAGCTAAACTTAAATTTAAATTTAATTTGAACTTTAAAGGCTTAGCCCTGTCATTGGCTGAGCTAAATTTAAATTTAAATTTAATTCGAACTTTAAATGCTCAGCCCTGTCAGAAAGCGCCAAGGGGAGACCGACGGGAAGACGGCGTGAAGTGAGGCGCCAGGCGTGAGACGTGGGATGAGAGGTGTGGACAGGCTTGCTTGCCAACCACCAATGCACAACTACCAGTTATAGATTATCGGTGTTTTAGCTTCCAGCTTTAGCGCGCCGCAGGCTAAGGTGGAGACGCACTTTTAGCTCAACCTAACACGGTTTTAACGTGCGTCTATCTTGTAATTTAGGACTGAATCTAAAAAAAATGCCAGCACTCTTGAAGCGCTCACTGGAAAAACAAAGGTGCTAAGTCCTACCTTTAAAAGGCACTAAAAAAATTTAGTGCCTTTGGAAAGGCACTAAGATTTAGTGCCCCAGGAAAGGCACTAAATTTTGTTTGTGCCTTTTAAAGGTAGGACTTAGCACCTTTAGCTGATCAGCTGCGTATACTCCATACAAATTTAGTGCCTTTGCAAAGGCACTAAACTTAGCACTCGATTTGAGCGCCCCAGGAAAGGCGTTGCTTAGCACCTCTGTTTTTCCGGTGCTTAATTTATTTTTGACCGTGTAGGCGCGTGTAGGGCGGTCGCGTGGTCTTTGTGCGCGCGCAGCAGCCCGTGCTCGTGTCGTGACGACACCCTGGCCTGCGCGCCTAGGCGTGCTGCTGGCGGTCCTTCTTCCACCCTGATGGCGATGAGAACGGGCAAATCAGTACAAGCGCCAGCAGCAGCGCCGCCCCGCCCCGCCCCGCCCCGCCCCGCCCCGCCCCGCCCCGCCCCGCCCCGCCCAGCCCGCCTGGCACTTATTGTCTCGAGCGTGGCGCAAGGCGGGCGCCCCACCCCGCCCCGCCCCGCCCCACCCCGCCCGCAACGCCACTGACTTTTAAGAATCATTTGCGGGACGACGGATTCTCCAACTTTAGTATGGTGAGCGGAGGGGAGGGGGTAGGTGGGTCTAAATAGAACGGCATACGTGTCTGGGTTATTACCGACCACCGTGGAGGGCGGGGCGGGGCGGGGCGGGGCGGGGCGGGGCGGGGCGCCTGCGTTAGCACACAATGGAGGTGCCTTATACCGCAGCGCGGCCCCGCGTGCAAACAACAAAAGAGAGAACAAGCAACCGATTAGCTCCCCTAAATGTTTTTTCCAATAAAAACGGGGTCGTATGACGTATGGCGCGCGGCCGGCGGGCGGTGGTGGCGTCCTGTTTGGCGGCGCTAGTGTCGCCACAGCCTCAAGCCGTCTCTCTCTCTCTCTCTCTCTCTCTCTCTCTCTCTCTCTCTCTCTCTCTCTCTCTCTCTCTCTCTCTCTCTCTCTCTCTCTCTCTCTCTCTCTCTCTCTCTCTACGAGGCGCCCCCCGCGGTATTCCTTTCTCTTTCACTCTCACACCTTCGTCCCATTCAATTTATGATCGTCCTGATGGAGTGCCGCCTGCCGCCCCGCCGCTCCGTCCCGATCGACAGAGAGGCACGCCGGTATGCGGGCCTGCCCGGCCGGGCCGTCTCTCTTTCGCGCCTTTTCAGAGGGAATCGCTAAATAAAACGTGGTGTTCTGTCGACTACGTCATGTGATAAATTCACCGATGTGAAGTAGACACTGAAAACCGGGGAATGACGCATGTTATTACGAGATGATAACGCGTGGTATCGTGCAGTTTTTGTAAAATATCATTGAAGCAAACTTCTGAAATTTATTTTCGATGACACCATTGGATTCCTTGTGAAATTTCCGTTCGAATGAGCATACACGTTGGGGTTCCGACGAATAATTTCTTAGGACGCGAAACGATAATCATTCTTGTAAGTGTCCTTTTTCGAGTTTGAAACCCCATGACATGTATGCTCGTTCGAACGGAAATTTTACGAGGAACCCAATTGTGTCATCGAAGATAACTTTGAGAAGTTTGTTTCAATGATATTTCAGAAAAACTGCATGATACCGCGCGTTATCTTCTCGTGATAACATTCATCATTTCCCCGTTTTCAGTGGACCAGCCCACATGAGAAAATAAATTATACCAGTCGCTAGGAGATCTCACCAGGGAGAGAAATTTAATCAAATGCTTGGTGAAACCGTGTCTACTATATCGTCTACTAGCGCAGTAGAGTCCATTAACATCGTGTCTGATGAAAAGTGCCACTTCTGGTGAATGATAGGAACTTGGCGCACCCAGCCTTTACCAATTCTCAACAGGGAGGATCAATGAATAAAATGCTGGGTGAAATGTGTCGATCTCAACGACTGGTATAATTTATTTTCTCATGCACTGTTGTGGGCTGGTCTACTTAAGTAGAATTCACATAGGTGATAAATGCCTCGAAAGACAAGACAGGAATATCGCGTGTTTTAACTTACGAAAAAGCGTCCGTTTCTAGTGTTTTTCATTCAGTAATGACGTAGTACTAGGAAAAGACGAGTGGTCCGACTCCTCAGGACACAGCGTGCCCCGCCCCGCCCCCTCCTCTCATAACGTGTTGCAGGCAATCATCCTTTGTGTTTCTCGGACACAGGTGGGCAGCGCTCCGAACTGTCGCGCCCAGCGCAAGCGAGAGAGAGAGAGAGAGAGAGAGAGAGAGAGAGAGAGAGAGAGAGAGAGAGAGAGAGAGAGAGAGAATATGTATATAACTGACGCAACCTGGCCCAGGCAGGCGACGGGATATGGCAGACGCCTCAGTCCTTGGCCCTAGCAGGGCGCCCATACCCGCGCCCGTACAGTAAATCTCCTCTGCTATTGTTTCGCGCGTGTGTTTCGTGTGTCCCGGCGCGCCCCGCCCCGCCCTGCCCCGCCCCGCCCCGCCCCGCCCTGCCCCGCCCCGCCCCACCCTGGCCGCAACGCCACACGTGAGCCAACGCCGCGCCGGGGCCGTGCTGCTCGGAAGTGCGCGCCGCGCGCAAAAAGAACAAAAAAAAAAAAAAAAATACCACATTCGCATTTTGTGTCAAATGTGAGTTTGTTCACTACCAATGTGTGGGTGACGTAAAGAAACACTGGCAGCTCAGCTACTCCGGTTTCGGCGGTCTCGCTCGCAGAAGCACGCGATTTGAAATACGGACCGAGCTGTCACTGCCCCGCCCCGCCCCGCCCCGCCCCGCCCCGCCCCGCCCCGCCCCGCCCCGCTCCGCCCAGCCTGTCGCCTCGCGTGTGCGTGTGCGTGCGCGCGCGTCACGGCGACAAGCGGCTCCAATTTAAAATCCAACACCTCGTTTCGGCGCACGCGGCGGGCCGGGCCGGGCGCGCCAGAGAACACACTGAAACCGAGCTGGCGGACGGGGCGGGGCGGGAGTGGCCGACTGGACTGCACTGTTAGAAAAGGTTGTTGGCTGATGACACTCCCCGCGATGAGAATGTTGTTTGCAAACAACATTACTTGTATTCCTTGATGTTCTGACAAAAGTCTTTCTATTTTACCTATAGTGGTCCATAACAGGAACAAATACTTTTCACCATGCTGTTAGTCTACAACAAAATTGTAGTTAAGTTTGATAGCGACACATATCGTTCTAAAACAACAAATTTGTAATGTTACAATTTTTGTTGTGAAGGAGGAACCAGAAACTCACTGTTTTGAGGGGAAAATAAGTTTCAGAAATTTTCAGGAATATTGTTGGATTACAACATTGTTGTTGGAGAACAACATGTGTTGCTAACAAACTTAACTACGAATGTGTTGTTAATTTACAACATAATTTTTAACAGTGTGGGTGATAACTTTTCTCCTCTGACCCGCTCACTTGTACAGCTTGCATTGAAGCGGAGGGCTTGGCAACCCTGAAATTTATGCACATCACACCGGAAAAACAAAGGTGCTAAGCAACGCCTTTCCTGGGGCGCTAAAATCAAATGCTAAGTTTAGTGCCTTTCCTGGGGCACTAAATCTTAGTGCCTTTGCAAAGGCACTAAATTTGTATGGAGTATACGCAGCTGGTCAGCTAAAGGAGCTAAGTCCTATCTTTAAAAGGCACTAACAAAATTTAGTGCCTTTCCTGGGGCACTAAATCTTAGTGCCTTTTAAAGGTAGGACTTAACACCTTTGTTTTTCCAGTGCATGCAATTTATTTTTTCAGAAACTAAAGAAAAAAAAGAAAAACATGGAAAAATTTAGGAAAATTTAGGTTTGTCAATGTCAATTAAGGACCAACTTTTTTTTTCACACCAAAATCCAGAAACGTTTTTTTTAAAGCGTCTTTGTTAAACTCAGTATGAGCCGGAATATTAAGAAATTTTGGTTGGTGTGAAAACACTTGAGTTGGCAATGAGAGTTATTGTGAAAAGAGTTTATATTTCGTGTCTGCTGTAAATTCTGAGTTACTCCTCCTCCCCTCCGCTCCCTCCTCCCCGCCCGCCCGGCTGCCAACACACGCTCTGGTGCCCGGCCGGCCAGCAGGCGGTTAGGTGGCAAAGAAGAGGCATAAGGCGATGCCGTAAGATTTGGGATGGAAAATTCCGCAGCGCTCGCGCCTCGCAGAATACGGACGGAGAAAAGTTGTTGCTGCCCCGCGGGCCGGGGGCGGGGCGGGGCGGGGCGGGGCGAGGCGGGGTGGGGTGGGGCGGGCAGTAAGGGCTTCCACTGGCACGCCTTTCTTACTGCCGCTCTTTGACTGACCGCCCCGGTAGCTGTGTGCGTGCGTGCGTGTGTGTGTGTGTGTGTGTGTGTGTGTGTGTGCTGCGTTTACACAGTGGCCAGCAGGAGTGGATGTTTGAATGCGTGCGATTGTAGGGGGATTCGCGTGTGCCGTGCGGCCCTCGGTAGCGGGGCATACACACACGCTCACACACGCGCGCGCACACACACACACACACACACACGCGCGCGCGCACACACGAGCACACACACGAGCACACACCCGCAAGATGAGAAGAAGCACCGCGGTTGCGATGCCGTGCCCCTGCGCTCCCTCTCTCTTTCTCTCTCTTTCTCTCTCTCTCTCTCTTTCTCTCTCTGAATCTCTCTCTCAAGCGACATATTTTAATAATGCTCAAAGGGGCGACTCTCTCTCTGCTCCTACAGAGCGATATTTCTTTAGTTACACCAATCTGCAACTGTTCAACACTTGTAAGTGTGTAACTTCCAGTC
This sequence comes from Frankliniella intonsa, assembly GCA_033675135.1. Taxonomy (NCBI): domain Eukaryota; kingdom Metazoa; phylum Arthropoda; class Insecta; order Thysanoptera; family Thripidae; genus Frankliniella; species Frankliniella intonsa. The sequence goes on from CM066259.1 coordinate 1,261,609, forward strand.
TTGCACGTCCAAGTGTATAATGTAATCTTGTGCAGTTCCAAGTGTCAAACTTGCCATTTGTACAATTGTAAGTGTTTAACTCGACATTTGTACACTTGCATGCTCTAACTTCCCGTGCAACATTTCCTTGTTGAACACTTGCAATTGTACAACTTTCGAGTTGAACACTTACAAGTGTACGACTAGCGAGTTTGACACTTCCAATTGCACAAATACAGAGGTGCGCACTTGCACCTGTTATACTGGAAGTTGCACACTGACAAGTGTTGAACAGTTGAACACTCTGGTTTCACAGTGTCTCTCTCTCTATCTCTCTCTCTCTGCTCTCTCTCTCTCTCTCTCTCTCTCTCTCTCTCTCTCTGTCTCTCTCTCTCTCTCTCTGTCTCTCTGTCTCTCTCTCTCTCTCTCTCTCTCTCTCTCTCTCTCTCTCTCTCTCTCCCCATTTTGTGATTTCTTATCCCCCAATAAATCCTGTTATAAACTAAAACTTATTCCCTCTCACTCCCATCTGAATGTTCTCCAGAACAAGGCGACACGACACCCCATTAAGGCGTTATTGGAGGCTAATCCGAGGGCTCGGGGCATAGAATAAAGTTCTTCTGCTGCGGTCGGGATATATTTATTATACGTGGCGGGACGCCGGCTAGGCTCTAACTCCGGTTGTTAGAAACGATAGAACAATAAAAATAGAGGAGGGAAAAAATCAGCATCGCCACGGGGATCGAACAAGAGGGCTCGTTATGGGGCGTATCTGCCGATCGAGGAGATACTCGATCCGGGCGAGAGAGAGAAAGGGAGAGAGAGAGAGAGGGAGGGAGAGAGAGAGAGAGAGAGAGAGAGAGAGAGAGAGAGAGAGAGAGAGAGAGACGAATTATTCTGCATCAGGCGGGTCGAGTCGGGCCGTTACCCAAGCGCCGGTCTGCTGCAGCATACTTCCAAATAATGTGCTTGGAAGTGGGTGAATACTGGCGGCCTGCTTGAGGAGGAATAGGAATGACCAGCCATTCCGGTCGGTCAGCGGAAGCGGTGCAGCTGCAGCAGCAGCAGCGTCACAGGGACAGCGCCCCTGCACTCTGCACCGGGCACCGCACCGGTGTCGTTCAGGAGGGGGTACAAGATCGTCCCCGGATATTTGTACCCCCCTCCTGTTCAAGATCGTCCCAAATATTTGTACCCCCCTCCTGTACCGGGGGGTACAAGTACCCGGGTCGGTCTTGTACCCCTTTCCTCACTGTTAGAAATCCTGTAGTCAGAAACAGTGGCCTCACAATCCTTACCGTAATATATTTTACGATCGTACTGCATTTTTTACGGTTCGGACTGTATTTACTTTTACAGTCAGGACTGTATTGCAAAATACAGTCCAGACCGTATTTACTTTTACGGTCTGTCCCGTTACAGTTCGGACTGTCTTTAAAAATACGGTTGGACTGTACTGAGTTTTACAGTCTAGCCAGTTACTGCCTGGACCATGGAGCTGGCAATAAGACTGTACCGGAGAAGGATGAAGTTGAAATTGAGTACATTCCAATACAGTCCGAACTGTACGCTCAAATACGGCCCAGACTGTGACAGACCAGACCGTAAATTGACGTACAGTTCGACCGTATTTTGAAATACTGTGCTTACTGTAAATAAATATACGGTCAGGTCTGTAAAATTAATTACGGTTTGACCGTAAAAATAAATACGGCCAAGACTGTGCAAAAATTTATTGGCCATCCTGTATGCATTTACTGTCATTTTTTCTGAGAGTGCTGTACCGAGGGGTAGCCTTCAAAATCTCCCCAGAGATTCGCACCCCCCGGTACAAATCTCCTAGGTATTTGTACTCCGGGGGTCGAGTGCGGGGGGTACAATTGCCCCAGGGGATTTGTATATTCCCAATACGTAGGGGGAGGGGTATTATTGTCCCAGGTCGTTTGTACTGGAGGTATACCCTGCTGTACAGCTGTACAAATACGCTCCTACACCGGGCCGCAGAGGGAACGAAACGAAACGAGACGCCACCCGACTTTCAAGCCGCATAAAGCGTAATCACCGTCCTGCTATCACTCCTCCCCCCCGTCTCTCTCTCTCTCTCTCTCTCTCTCTCTCTCCCTCTCTCTCCCTCTCTCTCCCTCTCTCCCTCTCTCCCCCTCTCCCTCGGGCACGCACCGGAGCCTCCGCCGCGCTCATGCACAAAAGGGCTTTAGCGGCCGGCCGCTCCGACTGCGCCGTTGGTACCCGTGTTGCGGCTTCCGCCACCGTCAGGGTGGCCGCCCAGCCGACTGATTCAGAAGATCGCTCTCGTTCCTCCTTCCTTGTCGCACTTATGGCGGTGCCCTATGCTGGGCATGGCGGCGCTACATGAGTGCGACAAGGACAGCAGTACGAGAGCGATCCTCGGAATCAGCCTGCTGGATTGGAAGCCGTCCGGTCCGGCCCGGCTGTCGTCGGGTCGGACCACGACGCCACGCCGCGGCGCGCGTCAGCAGCAACGAGAGCAAAAACAAGACAAACATTAAGGCGGACAAAGCAAGGGGAAACGGTAGGGTAGGAGGAGCAGACGAGACGGGGCGAAAATTATGATGTATAGTGACGTCTGATGAATTGGCCAGGCAGGGCAGGGCAGTCGCGCCTGGTCGAAAGCTCGGCCACGACTGGCTGGCCTGGCCTGGGCTGGGCTGACTGGGCCGTTTAGTCTCTCCGCTACCGGCGGGTGTCCACCCTGCTGCTGGCGTAATAGGTCCGTCGAGGGCGGACCTGACCCGCGGCAGGAGGAAAGGAGGAAGGAAAGACGTTTTATTCTTTTTATTCTTCTTACAGCGCCTTCTGCTCCCGCTCCTGCAGAGATCACCGCGGCACCACGTAATGTGCTGTCATCACTGAAAATGAACGAATCCTGATTCTCGCTCCTAGGCTATACGGGCGAGAATTTGAGGGTAATTTTATTACTACTCTCTGGAGAGAAATTTTTTCCTCACTCTATTTGAGAAGGAATATTGTGATCTCGCCCGAATGAAGTGAGAATTCTTGCTTGAATGAAGTGAGGCTGAGAAATCCTTACTCATATAGAGCGAGGCAAAAAAAAATATATGACGCTCAAATAGAGAGAGGTTTAAAATTCTCACCCTAAATAAGCAAGGAAAAGTGTCCTTTCCCTTTTCGGGCGAGAATCTCGATTCGAAGATTTGCAGTGATCGTTGTCGCCCCCCCCCCCCCCCCCGAGACGTCACCGCCATAAGTCGGAAATAGATACGTGTGATTCGTTTCTTTCTATCGAAGTTGTCAATATGATTTGTGTTGCGGCGAGCTTTTACACGGATGGTCACGTTTAAATCAGTGTTTTGAATGGCCGGCCTGGCCCGGCGCGGCGAGAGCCCACCCCCAGAGCGTCTGCCGCCGTGCTCGGCGCCTAACGTGAGTAACGACCCTCTGGTCACGCTGATGACTAATGACACCCGATTCGCGGGGTAATGATGACTCTTTGTTTCGCCCCGTGTGTTGGCGCAGCCCGGCCCGGCCCGGCCCAGTAACGCCAGCTAATGCTGATGATCGTCATGGTAATGACGAGAAATAGCCTCGGCGACAGGCGCCTCTGTACGCAATTATTTTTTTATTTAATTTTTTTAACAGCCGCGCGCTCTGGAAAACTAAGTGTGTACATGTATTCATTATTTACTGCATACTTACAGGTATTCAGTAAATAATGAATACATGACCATGTATGCAGTATTTGCTGAATACCTTGGCATGTACACAGGAAAAATCACACAGAAACTACGTGTGTACATGCCAAGGTATTCAGCAAATACTGCATACATGGCCATGTATTCATTATTTACTGGATACCTGTAAGTATGCAGTAAATAATGAATACATGTACACGTTTGGTTTTCCAGAGCGGCGGCAGGGAAAAAGAAATGCGTTGCTGCATATACCGCTCATGACGGCGAGTGGGCGCGAGTCGGGTCGGTCGGGCTGCACTGGATCACTTCCGGTGAGGGGGAGGAGCGCGATGCGTTCGGCCCGACGGGTTTCCGGCGCTGCCAACTCACGCACGCTCATATGCACGTCGTACCGCCCGCCGTACCGCTCCGGGCCGCTCCGGTCCAGACCGGAGCCTGTAATTTGCACCAGACATGGGTGCCGCGGCGGCGGTGCGACCGGCACTGAAATTTGTCCATTTCACGACACTCGGAAGACGCAAAGTTCACTACGTGCGGGGTTCTAAAGTCCGGCTAGATTTGCTTTACGTTACTAAGAAATAGCAAAAATTTTATGGGAAAATGTGGGTGTGCTCCGGGCAGCTATACGGGGCGCTATCACGGTAAAACTGTCGTCTTGGTTTTCAACACTGTGAAACCGAATTGTCATGTGACAATAAATATTGCTACGAATATTTCGTCACAAGCACTGTGATGAAACAGTCGTCACATGACATACATTTCGTCACTTGACATGAATTTTTCGTCACATGACGTGAATCTTTCGTCACTTGAAATGAATTTTTCGTCACATGACATGAATCTTTCGTCACACCGTGATGAACCATTTGTCATGTGACGAACCGTTCAAAAGTACAATTTAGCACTGACTTTGTCGTAATGTCACGACTTAAAATTTAACAGTGAAGACGTTCTGGAAAAATCAAGACCAGGTCGATTTTCAAGACATAGCTCTTGTTTTTCAAGACATCGTCTTGAAAAACTGGAATGATTTCAAGACGATGTCTTGAAAACCAAGAGCAATGTCTTGGAAATCGTCCCGGTTTTCAGGATGTTAATGAAAGGTCTTGAGTTTTCCAAAACGTCTTGAAAATCCAGAAAGTTGTCTTGAAAACCAAGACGCCATTTTTCCGTGATTGGATTGCCTACCTACTAGGAGCGTTTTAATAGATTTGAGAGATAGAGTTTGGCTGGTAGAACGCGTCGGCGCTGTGTCTAATTCGACGCGCCGGGGCGGGCCGGGGCGGGGCGGGGCGGTGCGAGAAGGGAAGGGATTGAGATGTGTGACCACAAGATGTTGTCCGCCGCGCCCCGCCCCGCCCCGCCCCGCCCCGCCCCGCCCCGCCCCGCCACGCCGCGCCAGTGCCGTGAGGTAACAGGGCGCTCTACTCGGGGTACAAAGGACACCACTAGCGCTGCTTTCCCGGAGTCACGTGGTACTGTAGCATGATTAATCGGACGATGTCAGGCGGGCCAACCGACTGACCCGAACTGAATGCTAATGCCGTGCGAAAAGCGAGTGCGCCTGCGGCCCCGGGCCCGGGGCAGGACAGGGCAGGGCAGGGGGCCAACCGCCCTCAGCTGATTTCTCTCGACGAAAAAGAAAATATTCAAATATTGAAACACGAAAAAACTATACGAAATTCAGTCTTTAAATGTTGCAATTTATTTTGAATGGCGCTGTGGAGTAAAATAAATATCCAGATTTGTGAACCATTCACTGTGAGAAATGTTTGTAAGAGTTACGGAAAAAATTTTCCATGAGAAATGTCGTAAAGCTACGATATCACATTGTAAAATCACAAAATTATAAGAACACTTGATATCGACTTGTGACTCTTAAACGAGCACAAAAAGGCTTTCGTAAATTTACGACTTCGATCGTAAAGTTACAACACCGTTTGTAAATCACAAATTACGAAAAAAAATCGTAAATTTACAGAGATATTTTTTTTACAGTGTTCGGATTATAATTAATTACAAGAAGCATTGACGAGTACGACACTGATTACGGATCCCTTACACTTTTCTCTGAGCCCGCGTGTGGCCACTCCACGTCGCGTTTCGAAATCAACCAAACGAAGGCGGTGGCGCGGGCCGGGGGTATAACTCCGGGCGCGACACGATGCCACAGCCCTTATCAGACCCTGGGTGTCCCCGGGGTGTCCGCGGGGTGTCCCCGGGGTGTCGGCGCGCACCGGGCCGGCCCGGGCCGTCCGGTTTGGCGGCTGCATTCCTCACGAGGATGTTCCCGCCGGCCGTGCCGGACACCTCAAACTGCCCACTTAGCCGGGGGTTATTGATGACGCTTCAATACGATACGGCGCGCCGCGGCGTGGGGTGGAGAGGACCCCACCTGGCGTCTTCATTTTTTTTAGAAAACTTGTCTCTGTGATTCCTTAAGCCGCCGTATGTCAAAATAGCAACTCCTTCCGCTCTCGAGGAAGGCGGATTTTATTTCTAAACGGCAGCAGGAGGCTCTTCAAGTCCAACAGCGCGTGCCGCCGAGCCGCCCGGAGGGGGGGGGGGGGCAACAAAAAGCAGACGACTTGCTGCGCTGCGCCGGCGGGAGCACAAGAAGAACTAGGTCAAGGCCGTTGTCAGGACGGCTTATGGGTCAGGACGGGGAACTGCGCGGAGCAGAGCGGCCGACGGGACGGGACGGGGCGGGCGCAATGTCACTCATTTGTTCGGACCTCCCGGGGGATGCTCAAGAAAAAACGAGTAGGGCGTATTGCAGGTGAGCGTGTTGCTGATATCAGCTCCTGTGGCGCGGCGGCGGGCTGTTCTCTCTCCCCCCCCCCCCCTCCTCTGTCTCTCTCTCTCTCTCTCTCTCTCTCTCTCTCTCTCTCTCTCTCTCTCTCTCTCTCTCTCTCTCTCTCTCTCTCTTTTAATCCCCCAATAAATTTCTGTTTAAAACTAAAAACTCTCTCGTTGACACCTGCTGCCACCCAGCGGGGTATACACTGTAAATCTCTAGAGAGCGAGATTGTGACCCAAATTTTAATACTCTCTGGAGAGCGAGAAACAGTAACATCGCTCAATTAGAGTCATTAGGAGGACATTTTCGGTTATACCTATGACTCTTTTTGAGTCGTTTCTGCTAACATCACTCAATTTAAGTGATGAATACGACTCAAACTGAGTCATCTTGGCGAACATCGCTCTGAGGGAGCGCTGTAGAAAAACGTCGCTTATTTTGAGCGATAAACATGACTATCGCCAATACTGTGTAACGCGATCTCAGCTCCCCGAGTGGTCCCACCGCACTACCCGTGCCGGTTTATCGAAGGCGACTGTTTTTTTGTTTTTTTTTTTCGCTCCGACATTTGCGTCTAAATTAACCTGGACGCCATGTTCCATGTTGTCGGCGCGGGGTGCGGTCTAGATAGCGACAATAAAGATCACGGTACGTTGCTGGCAAGTAGCAGGTGGGTAGCTGGTATCGCTCCGGCGCGAAAACTAATACCTAACATAAATTTCGCGAACTTGGGCGTTATTTCTGCAACCGGCGCGCTGTAGCGCGCAAAACCCGTCGGCACCATGTCATACTCACGCAGGCTTCCTAGTGAAACGCGGCCACTGCCTATAGCGCCCACTGCACTGCGTGCGCGCGCGCGCGCGCGGCTGTGGACGATCGAAATAAGCTTCATTCTGTGCATGGTGCGGGCGGGGCGGGGCGGGGCGGGGCGGGGCGGGGCGTGGTGGGGCCAAGCGGGTGGCAAGTGCCCACTCTTCCCCCCCTAACCCCACTTTGGTGTTGCATAAGACCCTGTGTACACTAACCCGAAAGCCCGGTCTTTCCTTTTTTTACCGAGATCATCGCGTCGTTCCCAGCGAGATAGCGAGGAAATAGACGAGCTGGAGGACCCCGCCCCGTCCCGCCCCACCTCGCCCCGCCCCGCCCCGCCCCGCCCCGCCCCGCCCCGCCTCTGGGCCCCTCTAGGCCAACGCCCCGCCGAGCGACCTTGACTCCGCCACGCGGCCCGCGGGACGGGACGGGCGGGACAGGTGCCCGGGGGGGGGGATGAAAAAAGTAGAAGATGACACCCGTCTGGACACGCTTCTGCTCCAGTCACGAGCGCCAAATGCGGAACAGAAAAAAAAGAGGCTCGTCGTCGTAGTAGTAGTATTGGGATCCGTTTTATGAATGGAAAGGCGGAGAGATCAGGTGTGAAACGCGAAAGGGTGACATTCTTTGATTTTTTTCTTGTTTCTATTCATTCAAATAAGAGAGGCGTGAGTGGGACTTGAACCCGAGACTTTGGATGACGGTAATGTTGGTGGTCGCGGAGACTAGCCCTCGGCCGGCCCGGCCGGCTCATCTCGTGGTCCAGAGACCGTTTGGTCAAGGGCGCTGCCCCGGCCCGGCGCGGCCCCGTGGACCCTGTTGCATCACGGATTCATGAAGCCTGCCGAAATTGGATAAAGAGGAGGAGGAGGGGGAGGAGGAGGAGGAGGAGGAGCAGGAGGAGGAGGAGGAGGAGGAGGAGGAGGAGGAGGAGGAGGAGGAGGAGGAGGAGGAGGAGGAGGAGGAGGAGGAGGAGGAGGAGGAGGAGGAGGAGGAGGAGGAGGAGGAGGAGGAGGAGGAGGAGGAGGAGGAGGAGGAGGAGGAGGAGGAGGAGGAGGAGGAGGAGGAGGAGGAGGAGGAGGAGGAGGAGGAGGAGGAGGAGGAGGAGGAGGAGGAGGAGGAGGAGGAGGAGGAGGAGGAGCAAGAGGAGGAGGAGGAGGAGAACGGGATGAAACTCGATGGCTACCCGAATAGTTTCAAAGAGTGCGCGTCGGCATTTCTGGTCGTTATTAAAACCACTAAAACCAATTAAATTTTAAAGATTTTTAAGAAAACTATTTGATATTTTATAGATACGACATAATATGTTTCATACTTCCACGTAAAATTTTAGGCGGTCAAAGAGGTTTTTTTTGTGTGCGTGTGTGTGTGATGGCCTGGAGGCATTAAAGCGTTCAGTCGAGAGCCCTTGTCGACAAGGCGTCGGCGCGGCCGTCCAGCTCCAGCCCCAGCTTCATGAGCTCCAGAGCAGAAGCGCGGGCCAAGGGCCATTGAGATGGTTTCGCCAAACTCTCGGGGGGCTTGGAGGAGGAAGGGGGGGCGCTGGTCTCTGACATTGCAAAAGCCGTCCAGAAGAGCGAGGAGCTGGAGCCTCACGGGGAGAGAGCGGTGCCGCTGGAGCCGAAGCTGTGTCACCCTCCTCACCAGTCAAATAATAAGAATAAAAAAAGTGCACCAGCAGCGTAAAATTTTTAAAAAACGAAAAATCTGCCCATGTAATAATGTATTTCCATTTAGTAAAATATATTATTTTTTGTGATGTTGACTCAGCGAGGCAGTTTCGGTGTCTGGCGAGCAGTATGCGTGTAACGTTAGGTGCTAGAAGTGTGCTAAGCGATGTGCTGAGGCTTGACGCGCTCAGTTCGGGCGCGAGCCTTACCCCCCCCCCCCGCCCCATCGTAAAGCACCAGTGTATTATGGCGCCCCAGAGCAATATACTCAAGTGCGCGCGCGCGCGCGAGTAGAAGAGGGCGAAAATATAATTTTGCGCAACGCGACGCAAATAGTGTGGCACTGAAGCTAGCGCGTTACATGTAGCGGAAGGAGCGGGCCGCGGGCCGGTGTGTGCAACCCGACACCACGCACTGGAATGGGCGCACGCGGTGGGCCGGGCCGGGCGGCCAGGGGCCGAACAATGGTGCGAATTACAGCAGCCGGCCGCCCGGCCCGGCAGCGGCCGCCCGGATGGGTCTGGGATGCGCGCCGCTCCCGCCCCGCCCCGCCTGCAGCGCAGAGACCACTCTGGGCTTAAATTAAACGGGCTAGTTATTGCGCAGGCGCGGGACCAGTGTCGCCAGAAAAGTAGGCAATAAGTAGCCCAAACACAGTGGTGCCTGCCTACTAGGCAGCAACCTGGCACAGGCGCGTAGGTGCGTACATGTTGCCTAGTAGGCGGGAGCAGATGCAGCCCGCTTTACCCCACTGTGTTTGGGCTAATTTTTGCCTACTTTTCTGGCAACACTGCGCGGGACCGCCTGCAGGTAGGCAGCCCCGCGTGGCACGTCTGCTCGACGGGACGGCCTACGTCAGGAGGGCGGAGGACGCTCCCCGCTCGCCTTCCTTAAAATAAATGCCGCACTGGAAAAACAAGGGTGCTAAGTCCTACTTTTAAAAGGCACGATCAAAATTGAGTGCCTTTGGAAAGGCATTAAGATTTAGTGCCCCGGGAAAGGCACTAAATTTTGGTTGTGCCCCAGGAAAGGCACTAACTTTTGTTAGTGCCTTTTAAAGGCAGGACTTAGCACCTTTAGCTGACCACCTGCGTATACTCCATACAAATTTAGTGCCTTTGCAAAGGCACTCAGATTTAGTGTCCCAGGAAAGGCACAAAACTTAGCACTTGATTTTCGCGCCCCAGGATAGGCGTTGCTTAGCACCTTTGTTTCTCCGGTGCAGGCGCGCGGGAGCGCCTGCAGGTAGGCAGCCCCGCGCTTCACGCCTGCTCGACGGGACGGCCTACGTCTGGTAGAGGGCGGACGCTCGCCGCTCGCCATCCTTAAAATAAGGACACCCCGATAAGGGCACATCGCTAAGAAGGTATTCTCCGGGGTTAATATAGAGTATTAAATTAAATTTGTATTTTATTTTATTTGGTCAAATAATATTGCCCTTCTCTCCACTGCGCGGCGTCCTCCGCTTCAGTCAGCGTCTAACCTGGCTTAAGGCCGTAGGACCGGCTCGCTACTCTGAGAATGGCTGCGTTTCAAGTGACTCGGTGGCGTCCGAGGTGTGCTATGCGGGGTGCGGGTCGGTGCGGGGAGGCAGGGTTGGGGGCGTGAACAATAGGGATGTTGCCGAGGGCCAGGACGAGGCCCACCCAGGCCTTCCTCGGAGCTCTGAGCAGCGATCTGCGAGCTGGCCCGGCGGCTGGATCACTAATATGCGAACTTCAAAGTGTGTTAGAATTATCGTACAAATTTCTTCTTTTTTGATCGACACTGCAAAAACCTCGAGGACGATTATTTGTACAGTTTGGTGCTTTGAACACCGGAAAGGTTTGTACAGTAAAGGGCCACGAAAGAAGGGCTGGGGAGGACAGCTACCTGCACTCGAGCGACCCTCCGTGGCTTCGAAGACCCCAAGTCCATGGGGGCCATCTGGTGAGGAATTGTGAGCGTATCGAATTGCTGTCTGACTAAACAGCCACGATGTTCAGAGCGGTTCAAATTTTGATCTGAGTAACATATTCGGAACATTTTTGGAAAGATCACTTTCGGGCAGTTTCAATGAAAAAAAGAATCATGATCGTACGATATTTTTTACTATATGCGTTCATCAACTGCGATAATCACCGTTTCCTCAAATGTATGCGACTTACATCAAATTTGGTATCATTTTTATCGCAAGAACGCGAGCATGTCAAATCACGTTATCGTATTTCAGTAAGTTCAAATATCAAATATTTGGCCGTTTGTAGTGTGTTGATGGATCCGGAACAAAGCACCGTGCGACCCACAATGGCCCGGCCCAGACCGTCCGCCCGGCCCAGACCCACCCGGCAGGCTTCTACCTGCTGTGCGAGAGAGATTGAGTGCTCCAGAGTCGTCTGTCTCTTTCTAATGTTGACGGAACTAACCAAAACATGTCCTTTTCGAGAGCACACCCTAGACATACGAAATTTTCTAGATTTTCTGACTGCAGACTCTGATAGAGGAAAGATGGATCTAGTGCCTAACACAAATCTCATTCCCGAAAAATGCATGGTCGCCCCGCAAACAGCATTCAAAAGTAAGGCCTTCTTCAAGGCATTCCAGGAGGGACCCTGGAATCTCAGGCCACTATGAAAAGTGTTAGGCACTAGTTCGACTCTTTCCCTACGCTCCTCAAAAAACCCGGGAGTTCTGCGACGTCTGGTTCTCGAGATTTGTGCTCGAAAACACCTCGAAAACACGTCTTTTCGGTCGCCCGGTCCTACGGCCTTAAACTCACGACGCTATCAACTGCGAATTCCTAAAGTCCTCTTGGAAGTCATGAGGTGTCCCCAGGTATATTGCATTTGGCACAATTTGGCACAATTTGGCCCCATTTAATACTCTATGCCAACCCTGGTATTCTCCCTCCGTTTTCTTCCAGTTTGTTGGCTCCGGTCCGGTCGTGAGTGTTCATCCCGTCTGACTCAGCACGTTACAGCAGTGGCGGCGGCGCTCTCGGGCAGCACAAGTTTTACAAAAGGCGTGCGGCGCGGCGGCGCCATGGCGGTGCGGCGGCGGCAGCGGAGCGGGCAGTCAGCTGGCACGCGTTGCCCAACGAGATGAGTGTGGAGGGGGGGGGGGCAAAGTGGAACCGTTTATTCATTCACGGTTTATTACAAGTGGACTGGTCACTGCGAGAGCCCAGCCCAGCCCAGCCCAGCCCAGCCCAGCCCAGCCCAGCCCAGCCCCGCCCCGCCCCGCCCCGCCCCGCCCCGCTGGACACTGGTGCTTGCTTCCTGCACCGCTCCTACGCGAGCACCTGGGTCGAGTAGGTTAGGGCTTTAAGCCCCCCGCCGCCACCACTCGCCTGGACGCCTGCCGCCCTATAGAATTGATTTGCCTTTTTTTATTCGCCGCAATAAAACGCCCTTTTACGGCGGCTACAAACTGCCCACAATAACAGGTCACATAATCCGCTGAAATCTTCACATTAATACTATGATCTCACCGCGGCACGGCGCTGCGCGGCGCTCTGTGATCAGGCGCGGTCGCCATGGGAACGGCCCGGCCCGGCCCGGCCCGCCTGTCTCTACCTCCGGCCCGGCCCGACAGGGCGCGCCACTAATCCTGCCGGTCCCGACGCCGTCATAAGCGATTTACCGTGTGATCTCGATGCCTTCACTTCCGGTACGATCCTCGAAACGGGAGCGCGCGCGAACGCCACCTGCCTCTGGCGACAAACTTAAGCCCTGAGGCCGTCGTGTAGTACACGGAGTACTTTCAAACCTAAACGAGAAATAAACCAAAAGCACACACGGTAGAACCAAGCCCTGGGATTCCCAGGGGAGCTGAAACCCAGTGGATGCCCTGGAAGTTTCTCCCTGGGAATACGCAGTATTTCCCAGGGCCTCGAGGGGGCAACCACTCGCGAAATCCCGTGTACAAACCTGCGGAAATCTCGATGAAATCCTCAGAAATCTCGATGAAATCCTCAGAAACCTCGATGAAATCCTCAGAAATCTCGATGAAATCCTTCGAAATCTAACTGAGAAATCTCATGAAATCTAATTGAAATCTTCTGAAATCTCATGTAATCTCATGAAATCTGACACAAATCTTGTGAAATCTTATGAAATCTCAGATAGTTCTCTCAAAATCTGAGAGAAAGCTTGTGCAATCAGTAGAAATCCCGTGTACACTAGGATGGGGAGTGGTTGCCCCCTCGCATGGCCTACCCTGGGTTTTCCAGGAGATGTCCTCGGGAATCCCAGGGAGTGTCCTTGGAAACACTTCCAGGGCATCTCCTGGGTTACGAATCCCCTGGGAAACCCAGGGTTTGGTTTTACCGTGTGCATCGCGGGGTGGAGGCTAGGCGTCGCTCGGGCGAGGCGTCGTGTCTCGGCGCCCTGGGAGTGAGCGGGAGCGCGCCGGGCCGAGCGGGCTGGTCGTTAGGCCCCAGAGGAGGCCCGGCCCGCGGCGCGGCGCGCACTACTACGCAAGGTCCGCGCCATTGCCGGCCCCGGCGCGGCCCCGGCCCGGCGCGGCCCCGGCACACACCGGACAGGTTCTGAGCGGTGAGCGTGGAGGAGGCCTGGTCCACCTGGTCCAGCGCATCTCCCCGCGGCAGCATCCTTTCACCCGCGGGTGGGGCGCGGCCCGTGTAGCAGCGTTGCGCCCTTTGTCATGCACCCAAATGGGCGAGCCCCTGCCTGCAGGGGCCTGGCCTGCTGGCCGCGTTCTCCTGGAACGCGTCGACGCGCGGGAAAACACTGCAAAAAAAATGCACAGTGTTGATAGTAAAGGGTTGCAAACTAAGAGGGGAAAAAATAGTGCTTCAGGTTTTCCATCGCAGTCACTGGCAATGCATTATATGTTTTTGTGGCGTTGCGTTTGCCTTCTGCACCGCGCGGGTGCAGGTTAGGCCCGGGCGCCAGCCGGAGCGGGACTCACCATATAAGCGCACAGTTGACCTAACCTCAGCTCTTCCCTGAGGTCTGCCGGGTCGGGCCGGGCCGGGCCGGACTGACCTAACCCAACGCTGCGGTCAGTGGGAGAGGCGGCGGGGCGGGGCGGGGCTGCGGAAAGCGCCGTCACCGCCTACCGCCACTACCTGCTGCAGTTTCGAATTAATTTTGTTATTTATTTTTGAAGCCTGGAGAACAACATTGAAAGCTGGAGAAAAGTTACTGCGGAGGGGATGGGCCGGGCCGGGAATCCCTGCTCGGGTCGGCCCCGCCCCACCCCACCCCGCCCCGCCCCACCCCACCCCGCCCCGCCCCGCCCCACCCCGCCCCACCCTGATAAGGGGACGAGGGAAGGGCGGAGACGAAGGTGTACAGAACCGAAAATGAATGTCGCGTCGAGTAATTACGGGCGGTTCGGAATTATCCACGAGCAAGGCAGTGGGAGGGGAGGGCGGTGGCGGGCGGGGCGGGGCGGGGCGGGGCGGGCGGGCGTGGGCCGCTTCCTCCTTTCGCTGCCGGGCAGAGCGACTTTTGAACTTCGCCGGGGTGGTCCCGGGGGAGGCGGGGCGTGGCGGGGCGGGGCGGGCGGAGCTGGGAGGATGTGCAATGTGATCGTGTAAAACACCTGCTAGTAAGACGGCGCGGGGTGCGGGCGGGAGGGGTCAGTAAAAATGGCGGGAGAATGGAGGAACTGCGAGGGAGCAGGCCGCGGCCGCGGCGCGGAGGTGGCGAGGGGGCCCAACACGCCCAGCATGTCGGCGGCGGGGCGCAGCGGAGGGAAGGGACGAGCAGCCCAGCCCAGCACAGGGCGGCTCTGTCCTGCAACAACCTGCCGACTGATTCCGGAGATCGCTCTCATGTCTCGTTCCTTGTCGCACTCATGGGGCGACTCCATACCCTGGAGTGGACACCTTCGTGAGTGCGACAAGGACAGAGGCATGGGAGCGATTTTCTGAATCGGTCGGCAGCCCTGCCCGGCTGAGACCCGTTTAACAGCTAATTTTTCATACACGGACCCGGTGCTGGTCACGGTGTGAGGCGGGGCGGGGCGGAGCGCGGGGCGGGGCGGGGCGGGGCGGGGCGGGGCGCGGGGCGTCCGTCTGAACACACACGCGGGGCCCATCATGCCGACGCGACGGAGCGGGGCGGTGATGCTGCTGACGAAATTCCAAAGGGGGAAGGGGGGGGGGGGGCTGGCGCCCGCCAATTATTTCTACTTCTCCCTCTACTACTACTGCTACTACTACTACTACTACACTCTTAGACAGGGCGGGCGCGGCGGGGGCAGGGGCGGGCGCAGGAGACACGGCGGGGCGGGGCGGGGTGACGCTCCCGATCACCTGTCTCTCCCTCCCTCCCTCCCTGCCTCCCTCCCTCCCTCCCCCCTCCCTCCCTCCCTCTCCAGTCCGGCACCAGCTCATTATTAGCATCATTATTGCAAAGGCGTCGGGCTGGACGCGGCGTTACGTTATAATAATCACGTTAGGAGCGGAGCGACGCGACACGCCATCAAACAGTCGTCGCACGTCACGCGCGTGTGTGCGTGTGTGTGTGTGTGTGTGTGCGCGTGTGCGTGTGCGTGCGTGGAGCCGCGAGCCGAGCCGCGGAGAGATGGGTTTTCGCATGCGGATACTACGCCATGTGTCTCTTTTTTTTTTCCTGCCCAAGTTGCGGTGGTCAGGTCACGAGGAAACCAGGCCTATAGTAATCCATCATTGTCACTGCAATAAAAATCGCGGAGACAAGGGCCGGCCGGCCGGACAAAAAAACTGACCCGACTAGAAGTTTGTATGTTTTTTCATATTAGCGCACGAATTTATTAGTGGCCGGGTTAGTGATCAGCACCCTCTATCGTTTACCTATGTTGGTGTATAAAACTTTCATATCTTTTTTTTTTTTTTTTTTTTTTTTTTTTAATAAAAAAAAAAAAAAAAAAAACATATTGCACGAGCAGGAGGCGAACCTGTAACTTTCAGTTCGCAAGTTCGGTCTGAGATCAAGTACCAGGGAGTAGTGTAGATCTGGCGAGTGACGGTTGGCGGTCCAGGCCGCAGCCTGAGTGTCCCTCGGCCACCAGCTGTTTGTTTGGTTGTGTGTGTGTGTGAACACAAGTAACTTCCGCTTCTAGCCGTCCTCACAGTATCGCGTTTATTTTAAATCGTTTGGATGTGTTTTTGTGAATGTCGTGTCGTGTCTCGTGTCGCGTTTCGTTTCTGTCGCGTACCGTGTCGTTTTGTCTTTCGTGCTCGTCGGTAGACGCGAAAATGTGTAAAGTGTGCAGAACTGTGATAGGCCAACGCCCACTAACCTCTACGGACTAGGCTTGTCCATTTTTAGAGTTTCGACGTTTAGAATCTGTGGTTGACAATTGTTTATCAGTTGTTTCGCAAAGCCGAGCAGCTCGAGAAAAGAAAAGTGTGCTTTTTCTAAACTTAAAACCTACCCAGTAGGCCTAAAAACTACCCAGTGCCTAATGGGAGTACCCTGGTTCACGGTGTTCTTGTCCTATCAATGGCCAGCAACCAGCAGTCTCCTTATGGTAAGTTTTGAACCCTTTTCATTTAACACTAGATATGATAAACACAATTAGTTAATGTATGTGTTTCTGAAGAAGTATGGGCCCGTACTCTGTGATGCCATTTGATATGGAGAGTCTACGTTTTAGCTCTACGTAATTTGTGTTTTATTTGACTAACTAATTGTAATATAAGAAAAAGAACAAAGATCTGGGTTACACTCTGCCGTTTACTTTCAATATTCATTTTTGTTTTAGTTACCGCAAAGGAATTTTTTTTTCTAACACCATTTAATAAATACTTGTGTTATAGTAATCAATTACAGTTGAGACTTGCTCTCCTACCAGGATCTGCTGCAAAAATCAACAGGTTCTTAAAATCAGTTGAAAGCATTTTGGATCAATAACTTTTAATACGATAGCCAGCAAATTCTAGCCTAGAGTTATATAACCTGCTTGTAGAATTACATCTTGGGAAAAGAGTTACTACCTCCATTATTTTGCGTACTGCCAATTTATCTGGAAGCTCCCAGTAAGCTCATCACTATAGCTGGTTTCTATTAATATTTTCTAGACCACTCGAATAGTATCGCCCTCCCCCAATTCTTCCCCCCCCCCCCCCCCTTTTTCCGAATCCCCCTCATTGCCCTGTCCGGGAGGCCCCCTTGCCCTGGGCTACCACGAAAAACAGATTTTTCTGTCGCCGTGTACGGCCAAAGGCAGGGCAAGGGCTACTCCCACATAGCTGCCAACGCGTTAGAGTGGGGTTTTAACTGGAAACCAGACAAGCATGCTGTCTCGGACACGTGCCCTGGTGGAAAGGCCTCGCTAGTAGCCCCCTCCGGGGGGTGAACAACCTTGGGTCAATTGTGGCCTGGTTCTCTCAAGTCAAGTCAAGTCAAGTCAAGGGTGTACACACAACGTCAAATGGGCTGCCTACCCTCTGGGCGTGAGGTCGCACCCTAATAACGTTTCGCTCCTTCCGCCCCCACCGCCGCACGATGTACCGTGTCAAATAGGTTGCCTAACCCCCGGGCGTGGGTCGCTGGGCCCCAGGCGCAGTCCGTTCTGATCGGCTGCCGCTTGGGTTGCATCCACAGCCTTCGGGCGTCGAATGGGTGGCCTACCTACCCGGCGCTGTGCGCCCGCAGGCCGGGCCGGATGGGTGGCCGGCGCGTCGCGCGTCGGGCGCTGCAGCCCGCCCGCCCCGCGGACAGCCCACGCTGGCCCGTCCCTCACGCGTGCGCAGGACATTGTCACTTGTACTTTCAACTTTCGAACGCAGTCAGCAGCCGGAACCGGCGCCGGCAGATGTTTGAAATAGCCTGTCGTGTGAATGCTTCATTCGTCAGGGACACGGAAGGCTCGTCCGGCAAACTGAGATAGGCCGATGAAGCCATCGCCACCGCGACGAAAGTCAGTGAGCTTTGTACTGTCATCGGTGGCGACGCGCGTACGGCGTGCGAGTCGACGGCGCGTCAGCCACCGGCGTACGTCACGTCAGTGACGTGTCAATGACGTGTCAGTGACCTGTCAGTGACCTGTCAGTGTCGCGGACCTGCCGCTGCCTCGGTGGTCCCCTCTCGGAGTAGACCCGTGTGTTTCGTGTGGTGTGGTGATAAGGCCCGGGTCCGGGCCGTGCGGGCGGGGCGCGGCGCGACCAGGGTAGATGAGGTTAGTAGCGCGCGTCGAAATGTCACCGCCTTGGAGGAGAAGGAGGGTCAGCGTTACGTAGGGCGCGGGGCGGGGCGGGGCGGGGCGGGGCGGGGCGGGGCGGGGCGGGGCGGGGCGAGGACATCGTCACGTGGGGCGCCGCCCGGCCCGCCCGGCCACGCCCTGCCCTACAAGGACCCCGCGGCGCTGGTCGCCACCGCTTTACGTATCGCGGGAGTGTGGCCGGCGGCGCCCCGCCCGCGCCCGCGCTGCCCAGGATGGCGACGACCTGGGAAAGCAACCGTGCGCGGGGCCGGTCACGACCGTGGGGGCGGGGGTCACGGGGGCGGGGAGGAGCGGGCACAGAGCACGCTGCCCGGCCCGGCCCGGCCCGGCCCCCACACCCCGACCCGACCTAATGCCGTTTCCATGTAAATCATTTCGACACTAATTCAGCGTGTCGGCCGCGGCCGGCACGTTGGCACGTGTTGTGGGCGATGCGCGCGGTGCTTCAGCCAAACGGGGAGAGAGAGGGAGAAAAAAGAAATCTTTAAATCTCCCGCCCGTGTCTGTATACATTTCGTTGGCTTTGGGTTGTATGATGCCGATCTGGTCGGAATTTTTCTGGGGGAGTTTGTCGTCTCTCAGCCCCACCGCGCCCCACCCCGCCCCGCCCTGGCCCACCCCGCCCCCCCCACCCCGCCCCGCCCCGCGTTTTGTTGGTCGGATAATTTTTGCCGGCGGGGCGGGGCGGGGCGGGGCGCGTCGCTGCCCGGCCCGGCCAGATGTATGGGTGACCCGCTGGCCCCGTTCCGTCCCGTCCCGTCCCCCCGCAGGTTGTGCAGAATGTGTCTCCGCAGAAGTGCGCGCGCGGATGAGGAGAAGAACGTCCAGAAGATGGCCCGGGCCGGGGGGGGGGGGGGGGGGGAGCGAAGGACCAAAGGATCGGGCGGGCCGAGATATGCATCAGGGGTAGGGGCTGGGGCTGTCGCATGCTGTCGTCTGCTACGGGACGGGACGGGGGCCCTGCCCCTCTCCCGCCCGGAGTAGAGTGACGGGACGGGACGACTGGACTGCGTTGCCAATCTGACGGCGCGATGCTCGACCCGCACCAAAACAGTTTGGCATCGTGTCTGCACCGCGCAGCCGAGGCTGAGCTCAACTATACCTCCGCTGTACCCCTACAAGTTACACACGCGGGGAAAATATGTACTTTTTGTCAAACTGCTTTACTTATTTCACGGTAAAAAAAAGTTTCCAGTATTTCAAGACCCGGTCTTGGATCTTATGAAGAACGCCAATGGTATCCAAGACCAGGTCTTGAAATACAAGAAACTTTTTTTTACCGTGTTTAAAATAACTTTTTAAATAGCGCACAAATTGTCAGTAATTTTACTTTTTGAACCTTTTGCCTCGTATACTTTTTACGACCTGTTATATGGTGGGAAACAAATTCAAACTTGTTATTTTGGGTGAAAACTGGTGACTTTTTATTATTAAATATTCGCTTTTATCTTTTTGGAGCACGTTGGGAAATGATAGGCATGTGTCTATGGTGAGCTGTGCTAGCGATGGTAGCGCAGCTCGCGGTGGTGGTGGTGGTCGGCGTCCTGGAGGATGCGGCCTGCCGACACTGTCCTGCCCCTGCCGCCCGGCACTGAAAACGGGGGAATGATGCATGTTATCACGAGAGGATAACGCTCGGTATCGTTCGGTTTTTGTAAAATATCGTTGAAACAAACTTCTGAAATTTATTTTCGATGACACCATTGGATTCCTCGTAAAATTTCCGTTCGAACGAGCATACATGTCATGGGGTTCCAACCAATAATTTCCTGGGATATGATTCTTGTAAGTGTCTTTTTTCGGGTTTGAAACCCCATGACATGTATGCTCGTTCGAACGGAAATTTTACGAGGAATCCAATGGTGTCATCGAAAATAAATTTCAGAAGTTTGTTTAAACGATATTTTACAAAAACTGCACGATACCGCGCGTTATCCTCTCGTGATAACATGCATCATTCCCCCGTTTTCAGTGCGGGCCGGTCAGTCCCTGCTGGTGCGGATAGAGCCGTTATGTATCAGATGGTGGTTACGGGTACCACACCCGGGGTACCTCACCTCAGCTCAGCTCGGGTAGGTAGGCAGGCAGGTACCCGTGTCGCCTCGCGTCGCGTGAAACCGTTGCGCTCGCACCTGACACGTCGCTATGGGATCAGGCGAGCCCGGGCGCGCCTAGGCGAGGCAAGGGGCGTTACTCGACGCCTCGCCTCTAGGACTCTAGCAGAGCGCGCAGCTTGTGGCCTTCCTCGCTAACATTTTAGTATCTATCTTTTAAAAAAAAAAGAAAAGAAATCTGCGCATTTATTTTGATCCCCGGGGCAACACGCAAAAAAAAAAATAAAAAAAATCGCTCAGCTAAAATTACATGTGAGAAATTAGCACCACCGCTAAAAACTTAAAACAGCAGAAAAATAAATAGCAGGGTAGCTAGAAAATAAGCACTGTAGCTTAAAAATTAGCTGCGCCTAGACATAGCTAAAAAATTAGTACACCTGCTAATTTTCTTGCTCGGACGCGAACACCCAAAAAATGGTGTTCTTAGTTCAAGAACATTGTCTTAAAGTTTTTAGAACAGTGTTCTTGATTTCAGAAATTTAACTTAGTTTAATGACGAAATGCGCTTCACTCAAGCAGAATGTTCCTAAAACTTTAAGAACACTGAAAAATTAAGAACATAGTTTTCTGGGTGTAATTATTCTTTTGAGTGAATTACAAATTAGGGGGGAAAAAAATTAGGAAAATTGAAACGACTGCCTAAGAAAACAAATGCAGCTGTCGCGCGGAGAGCGAGCCTCCCCTGTCATTGCTCAGCGTTGGAGTAAACGCGCACAGACGTAATAATTTGGTGAGACGCGGATAGAGTCCTGAGCCTGCCGGCCGGCCGGCCGGACACGGGCGGACACGGGGACCTTGGCCCTTCACCCATCAACAGCGCTGCGCCGTATTGTTATTTCGTAATTCGTGCGGTATGGGCCGGCTACAGGCCTGATGCAGCAGCCCGCCGCTGCAGCACACTGTGAGAAATGTTTATTACACTGGAAAAACAAACGTTGCGTGCGTCACACTTGCAAGTGTGACACCTGGACAGGTCGCATCATGTGGTGTGACCGTAGGTTTGGTCACGTTTGTGATGCGACCTCCTATGTGAAATGCCGTATACCCTGGAGCTTGCGTCGCATCACATGGTGTGACGTAAATTCAGGTCGCATCACGTGGTGTGACCAAAACTGGTCACACCAATTGACGCGACGCACGTCACGTTTGTTTTACCAGTGTAGGGTGTCAGGAAAATTTCCCACGAGCAATGTCGTTTAAGTTACGATGTCACATTGTAAAATTATGAAATTGTAATGACACGTGCTCTCGACTTGTCATTCTTAAACGAACACTGGTTGTCGTAAATTTACGATACCGATCGTAAGTTTACAACAATCACAATTAATTTACCAAAAAAAAAAAAATGTTGTAAAATTTTTGAATTTTTAAAGAGTGCAGGCGGTGAGCGCCTCCGGTGCCCCCCCGGGGTCCGGTCCGGGTCCCGGCCCGGGGCGCAGGGCCCCAACTGCTGTGTGCCCCTGGCGTGTCACTCACCCTGTGTGTATGTGTGTGTGTGTGTGTGCCCCCGCCTTGTCTCGAATGTCTGCCGCAGCCGTGCGTGGAGGTGTGACGAGGTGCATGCACCGGTAGCCGGTGCTCTCTCTCTCTCTCTCTCTCTCTCTCTCTCTCTCTCTCTCCCTCTCTCTCTCTCTCTCTCTCTCTCTCTCTCTCTCTCTCCTCTCTCTCTCTCTCTCTCTCTCTCTCTCTCTCTCTCTCTCTCTCTCTCTCTCTCTCTCTCTCTCTCTCTCTCTCTCTCTCTCTCTCTCTCTCTCTCTCTCTCTCTCTCTCTCTCTCTCTCTCTCTCTCTCTCTCTCCTCTCTCTCCCCTCATG
This sequence comes from Frankliniella intonsa, assembly GCA_033675135.1. Taxonomy (NCBI): domain Eukaryota; kingdom Metazoa; phylum Arthropoda; class Insecta; order Thysanoptera; family Thripidae; genus Frankliniella; species Frankliniella intonsa. The sequence goes on from CM066259.1 coordinate 1,283,646, forward strand.
TCGCGCGCGAGAAATGAGACCAATATAACCTGTGATAGCCGCATTATTTAAGTGCGAGTGAAAGTAATGTTCGTGCGACAGACGAGACGGGCGGGCGGCCCGAGCGCTACGGCGCACACTACCGGCGCGGCGGCAGCAGGGCAGAGGACTGCTTGCAAAACGCCCCGCCCCGCCCCGCCCCGCCCCGCCCCGCCCCGCCCCGCCCCGCCCCGCCCCGCCCCGCCCCGCCCCGTCACGTTCTGCCACACCTCGGCACAAGCGGTTCCCATTGGCTCCAGGCCCGGCCGGCCGGGCCGCGCGCATCTCGGACACACACTCTGGGTGTGTGTGTGTGTGTGTGTGTGTGTGTGTGTGTGTGTGTGTGTGTGTGTGTGTGTGTGTGTGGCGTCCTTTTATTGGAATATGGTTTCATGTGCATGCCGATGAGAGAAAGCCTCTCCTCCCCCCCCCCCCCCCCGGGCTCTGAACAAGCCGCCTGCTAAGTAGGCAATATGTGCTACATTAAGCCTTTTTAAAACGATGCTTGCCACCCCCATCTCCGCGCCAGAACGCAGCTGCCCCCCCGCCCTCCCGCGGATACAAACCTGCTGTCTGTGACATAGCCCTACTATTGTGGGGTGTAACACGTGTTGACTCTTTTTCTTTCTCCAATGCTGCTGCTCCTGACACTGCCTGAGTCACCTACACCACACACACGCACACACACACGCGCGCACACACACACACACACACACACACGATCACTCATTTTCACATCAGCTGATAAATATCTGTTTAGGAATGGCTCGCTCTAGGGAACAACAACAAAAAAAAAGTATCCGACTTTTCTCTTGCGGTGATTGAGACGTGTTTTGTTTCTCCCCCACGACGCCGCGGGCAGCGCAGTGATCGCGCTCAAGGGAGCGGATCAGCTATTTGAATAGACCCATTCGTCAATAACTCCGGCGGCTGCCGCTCAGGTTCGATGCCGACCCGACTAGCGGCGCGAAGACGCAGGGCCTGTGATCATGGGGAAACGTTGGTATAAAAAAAAATATATATCGGAGGAACTAGAGGAAAGATCGGAACTGAATCTGAATGGCAGTCGATGGCCCGGGGCAGTTTTGTTTTCTCGTGTGTCACTCCTCGCCCAATGCCCTCCCCCTGCTGGGTTTGAGGTGGTGTCTGCGGCTAGATGTCGGCTTTGCTCAGCCGCTGGTGTCAACAGCTGCAGTTTCCCCCAAAACTTGTCGTTCCGCCGATCGACACGAAATTCAATCTCCAATCAGCTGGTGAGCCGTGTCGCCCGAGACATGCGCTGCGGCGGGGCGGGGCGGGGCGGGGCGGGGCGGGGCGGGGCGGGGCGGGGCGAGGCGGGGCGGGGCGGGGCGGGGACCCGGCCCGGCGTGTCCTTGCACCGTATCCATCAAAAACTCCTCCGACGGGACACCTGCGCCGAGGCCCGGTGACACTTGCTGGAAATTTCCTGAAAAGGCTGTACGCTAGAGAGGTAAAAACCTCTGAATTATGATGTTCCGATGACAAGAATTTTTCTGAAACTGTCGTGAAATTTCTTAAAATTTTCTTATTAATTTTTTTTTTTCTAATTTTGTTTTTTGGACTGCGTGGTAGATTTATTAAGTAACCCCTCGGATTTTCCGCGAGCAGGCTTGCTTTTTGGGCGAACAAAAGGTATAGGCAGGTTTACTAAAGTTAGTAACAAAAAGACGTCTATATTCAGGACACATTTCAAAGTGTCTTGTCGGGACCAGAAAGACCACGATCCACGGCGATGTCCTTACATCCGAAGCCCACTGCCGGCTGGTAGCGGGGCGGGGGGCGGGCCGGGCCGAACCAGGGGCCCCCAACAAGACGTTTACAAACGAGGAACGCTCATTCGAGTGTGTTACTGGGCCCTGGCGCTGTGGGCGTGGCCCCGTGTGGCGTGGCGGGGCGTGGCGGGGCGTGGCGGGGCGCGGCCGTCTCGGTGTGAAAAGTGCTCTTTATTATTGCTTATCGGAGTTAAACGCGGTCTGCGTAAGGCGCTCGCCCTCCCCGCCGGCCGTGCCCCTCTAATCCCTGTGCGTTGAACGGCTCATCATACCAAACTGGAAGGGCCTTGTTATCCCCCTCCCCTCCTCCCTGCCGCCAGGCCTATCCCCAGGATGATCCCCGGGATGATCCCCGCGCGTAGATCCGCTGGGGGAGCAATTTGACGACAAGCGGAGGTACGATGATCGACTATCGATTGTCTCCCGTACGTCGATGTGTCGCCGCCGGTCGATAGTATCGAACGCACTGCAGGATGTGGTGCTGGGGTCGCTGACCGTCGCGTTTGGGTTGGGACCCTTCCTTGTGACCGGCGCCTTGTCCCGAATCAACTCCAACAAGCGCATCCCCCTTGTCGATTTCAATCGAAACGTGACAAATGGTCGAAAGAGTGTACTCCTCGTCTGCCCGGCATATGGAACCGTGAAAAAACACACGTTTTAAAATCCTGTTCCAACAACTATGCACTGTGAAAAATATCCTCGTGAATTTACGATAAACTTTGTAAATTCGATTTACGAAATATTTTGTAAATTTACGACAGTCCAATAATTATGGTCGTCACTGAATTTCAAGTCGATAGGAAGTGTTTGTAAATTTACGACAGCACCTTGTGGAAAATTTTCCCGTAAATCTACGAATATTTTTCACAGTGTGTGTATTATTTTCCACCACATATGGCCTCTTCGCCCTCCTAACAGGCGTTAAAGTCTCTTGCTGTGATCTCACCAACACCTCGCCTGTTTGATATCACAATTATTTTGGTGAAAGCTCTCTCTCTCTCTCTCTCTCTCTCTCTCTCTCTCTCTCTCTCTCTCTCTCTCTCTCTCTCTCTCTCTCTCTCTCTCTCTCGCTCGCTCGCTCCGTGTAAACTACGGAAAATAGGGCCGCGCTCCGTGGGAATCAGGATCACCTCCGTTAAGCCCCCCTGAGGCTGCGCGGCGCGTGCGTCTTACATGACTGTTGGCCGTCAAGGCGAGAGGCAAATCCATAGCCTTTTGACGCTCTCGTGATTTACACATTTTTGCCAGCCCCCCAACTCAGCACCATAACACTAAATCCCGCGCACCCTTACGTCATTTTTTTTTCTGCCGGTCTGTTTCTGTTTTTGGGGGAGGGCGACCCGAAAGAAAAACCACGGCCGTTTTGGGTGTTTTAACGCTCATTTCGGACGTTGTGCTGGAGGCACTGAAAATGAACGAATCCTGATTCTCGCTCCTATATGGGCGAGAATTTGAGGGTCATTTTATTACTCTCTGGAGAGTAAGAATTTTTTTCCTCACTCTATTTAAGAAAGAATTTTGTGATCTAGCCCGAATTAAGTGAGAATTCTTGCTGAAATAGAGTGAGGCTAAGAAATCCTTACTCATATAGAGCGAGGCTAAAGCATATACCTCGCTGAAATAGAGTAAGGTATAAAATTCTCACCCGAAGTAAGCGTGAAAAGTGTCCGTTTCCTGATCGGTCGAGAATCTAGATTCGAAGATTTGCAGTGGGAACAGCAGCTGTGCGCACTTTGAATCTATGGGTAGGCCAGCGTCATACACCGCGCGCTTAACAGTTCTTCCCCCCCCCCCCCTCTCTCTCTCTCTCTCTCTCTCTCTCTCTCTCTCTCTCTGTGTGTGTGTGTGTGTGTGTGTGTGCATGAGTGATGGCCCTTCATATTTTACACCTGGGCCGCCGCTTATAACGGTCGCAAGTGGTCACAACAACAACAACACCACAAGCGCGTGATTGGGGCCGCTATGTCTTTTGCACCGCTTTACTAATTTAAACAACAACAACAACAGCTGATCGCGATACGCCGGACTCGGCTCGGTTCGCCCTGATTGCGATCCGCCCCATTACTGTCTGCCCATCGCTTGCGGCCCCAAATACACGAGGAAGGCTTTGTCGCACCGGTTGCATAAGGCGTGCAAGCGACTTGCAGGCAAGAGCACACCGAGCGAGCGACCGGGCGACCCAGCCGCGCCGGGCCGCGCCCGAGCCAAACCCCACCACCGCTGCCGATATTATTATGCACTGGACACACTTTTCGTGGAAATACCCCCTGCTGCTGCTCGGACATACCCTTATGGAAATGCATCGCCGGACCGCCAGTTTACCGGCAGACACGCTACTTGCGGGAAAGGCGAGGGGTCCACCACTCTGGTAATCATGTGTTCATACTTTGTCCGGTAATCGTTGGTAATCGCGTCCCAAAACTTCATCTTCTCCTAGTTTTCCACGCTGTTTTGGGGGTTTTCCTCATGAAAATATGAAAAAAGTGACATAAAATTCAAAGTTTCTTCACAAATTTCACGGAGAACTGTTGGTAATCACTGGTAATCGGTAATCGTGTGTACGCTCTAGAACTGAGTGATGGACCCCCTCGGGGAGAGGCCCCTCCTCAGAGTGTTATACGTTTCTTAAAACCTTAGCCACGTGGGTCGCTATACTTGACGCGGCTGGCCGTCATGGGGCGAAAAGTTTTACATCCGCGTGTTTCGGACGACATGAAACTCGCGGCTCCGCTGACTAGAGTCGCGTGTGTAACGCGGGGGGTCCACCACTCTCCAAAAGGGTGTACAAAGAGTTTCGCGAGTATTGGCGAGTATTCGCGAGTTTTGGCGAGTATTCGCGAGTTTTGGCGAGTATCGTGCGAGTATTTCTTGATTTTTTTCGCGAGTATTGGCGAGTACTCGCGAGTATTCGCGAGTTTTGGCGAGTATTCGCGAGTTTTGGCGAGTATTCGCGAGTTTTGGCGAGTATCGTGCGAGTATTTCTTGATTTTTTTCGCGAGTATTGGCGAGTATTCGCGAGTAACTCGCGAGTAATTTTTTTGGTGTACAATGAGTATTTTAGTGGGGGACCCCTCGGTGTAACGCGTGTGTGACGCGTGTGTGACGCGTGTGTGTAACGCGTGTGTAACGCGTGTGTAACGCGTGTGTAACCAGTGCCATTACTCTAAGCCGACCAGAGTCGAGCGCGTTGCATCTTCCTTATCGGCTTTATTCGGGGTCACGGAGACACGGTGGGGGCCGGGCCGGTGTCTGTAGGGCCCCGCTGCTGCTGCTGCTGCTGCTGCTGCTGCTGGTCGTTTATTTGGTCAGAACCTCCTTGCCGATGCAGCTGGTGCATCCCCCCCCCCCCACCTTACCTCGACCCGCGCTTTAAAGAGGGCGCGCGCCTCATTGGCGAATCATCATACTGTGCCGAAAACCGGAGCGAATTGTTTCAATCCATTTTATTTGTACACGTTAAAAAATATCAATGTTGCGAAAGCTTATGTATACAGGCTGATATCGTGACGCAAGCAACTTATAAGCTACCATAGCAAAAAGTTAGCTGTGGTAGTCAAATATTAACTATGACAACTAACGCGCCGCTTGATTTGTCAAAGGCGTTTGTTGGGAGGGACTATGTCACATTATCTCCTGCAGCGACGCATCAGCTCTCAGCTTATGTGTGACTACCACAGCGAACTTTTCGCTACAGTAGTCTAAAAAGCTGCTTGTCACGGTATCAGCTGACACGTAAGCTATTTGGCTTACATTAGGTTCTCATAACTTACCTATTTTTTCCGGGTAACGGGAAATGATTTGCGGAGGGTCCACGGGTGGGGTTTGAACCCGCGGCCCGGCGGTGGCCCTACAGCACTTCCGTCGTGTCCCGCTCGCCACTTCCACTTCCACACACTTCTCGCACCCGTTTATGAAACAATCGTCACCCAACGTGACCTGATGTGCCGGAAGCGGCTGCTGCTGCTGTTGCTCCCGGAGGCCTGCCTGTCACCGGAGCCGAGCCGGGCCGGGGCCCGCGCGGAGCCCGCCCGGAGTGCTCTAGGAGGTCGCCTGAGGGCTCCCGGGCGGGGCGGGCGGGGCGGGGCACCTGAGTTATGGTGCAGGCGGCTATTGTCTGCCCGACTACAACATGCACCCCCCCCCCCCCCCCACCTCCCCTGTCTTTTCCAGGAGTTGCAATCCGTTTCGTTTCCGCGCCTGTTTGCGCTGTTAAACACAAAGCAAAGCAAGACGTATTTGGCGGGTTTGGAGGCGCACCCAAAATGCTTGGTTGTTTTGAAAGAAAAATGGAACACTTCCTAGTTTGTTTTTTTTTGAAAAGTAAAACACTTTTTAAATGGGTTTGGCTAATTTATTGAAGTGTTTTATCGGCTTGGTATGCACTCGTCAATTTATTTATCAAATAGGACGTGAGCTCTCTGTTTGGGTTGGGAAAAGTGGTTTTCTGTTATTGAGAGTAGGAAATTTACATGGCAACGCCCCCGAAACCCGTGCTGACATTGGCCTTGAAGGAGGTTCGATTACTGTATTCCGCAATTTTTTTTTAGTTTTTTTTTTGGGGGGGGTGGAGGGAGGGGGTCTGAATGTGGAGGTGGGAGAGGGGTCAGATGGCACGGTTTTAGGGTCTTTCCGTGGCGACGAGGGTAATGTGCAATTACGGCACACACGTGTTCTGGCAGGGAGTGCGCGGGGCGGGGGGGGGGTAAGGGAGGAAGGGCCATGGGATCGGGGACATCATTAGGACACACGGCCGAAACAAGGGCAGCACGAATTTGGCGAGCTTGGCCCTGTTGGCCGGCTGCAAGGGCCGCCGCTGCTGCATGTGTCCCACTGCAGCTTCCCCCCACGGCTGGACACCGAAGGGCCTGCCCCCTCCGGCTGTGTAGGGCCCGCAGGCGGGGTGATGTCACTCGCTCGCCTCTGGGCTCAGGGCCAGTAATGCAGGGCGCCCTGGAAATGAGAACGAGGTACCGCTTCTGAAGGGATTATCAGACCTGGGCCGGGCCGGGCCGAGCTGCACCGGGGGAATCCTTTTTGTTCGCTTCTGCCGGGCCGGGCCGGGCGGAGGGGAGGGATGTCAATTATTTGCACAGGTGTAACTTAACCCGCAGCGGCGCGGCTACCGCCGAGGAGGAGGAGGAGCTTGTTAATTGTATGGTAGGGCGACCCACAACTGGAAATAACGAAATGTGTGTCGTGCGATTAAGAGTTTTGTATGTGGACGAAAATCTACATCGAAATAAGCGATCGCGGTGAAGGGGATTTATTTAGGCGTTTGTGCTTATAGTAAAAGTAGTTATTTCAAGTCTTAAAAAAAAAAAAAATAATAATTTTGTGGTTTGCTTGCAAATACGTTTTTTTTTCTCCTGAAATTTATGATTATCCTGTCGGAATGAAACATATATAATCACTGTGAAAAATACTTGTAAAGGTTACAGGAAATTTTTCCATGATAAATGTTGTAAAATAACAACTTGAAATTGTAAAATTACAAGTACTTTGTATCGACTTAGAATTCATTGACGAGGGGGGTCGTAAATTTACAACAAACAATTTTGTAAATCGTGATGACAAAATATGTTGTAAATTTACGAAGATATTTTTCACTGTGATAAACGTAAAGCATTAAGCAGTATTTTCTACAGAGAACCTTTATTATGCGATAATAGTGACTTTGTTTTGGGTGAGATGGGCCGAGGGGAGGGCACGAGCTAGCCGTGGGTGGGTCAGCAGCCTACTTACCGCCGGTGACAGACGGGCAATGCGTGACGCAACCCTGTGACTGCACACCTTCCGCGGTGCGCGCCAGTGTGTGAGTGAGTTTGATTGTTCACGCGCACGTGTGTGTGTGTGTGTGTGTGTGTGTGTGTGTGTGCTGGTGCGCGCTTGGTGGTAACTAACAAGGGGCCGAGCGTCTGCACAAATCTCTCTTTGCATCCTACCCCATCGCAAGTAAGGCGAACTCAGGGCCGATGAATCTTCTAAAGACCCCAAAGCAACATCAACAAAAAAATTAACACCTCTTCAAAAGTTTGAGTGCTTTGGCGCACTGTCACTGCAAGCCCCGTAATGACGCACGTCATCGGAAAAGGGATAACGTGTGTCATTATGCAGTTTTGCTTGATTATTTTCTAAGCAAGCTCCTGAATTTTATTGTTGATGACACCATTAAATTTCTTGTAAAATTTCCTTTCGAACGAGCATACATGTCGAAGGGTTCCGGGTTCAAATACATACAGCAGCACGTGCCCTAAAAGTATAGGTAGAATAATAGTCTCGTGTATGTTCGTTCGAGCAGAAATTTTTTCGAGAAATGTAATGGTGTCATCGAAAATAAAATTCAGAAGCTTGCTTGGAAAATATTCAACAGAAACTGCATAATGACGCACGTTATCCCTTTTCCGATGACGTGCGTCATTGCGGGGTTTGCAGTGGTGGCGTTACTAGGGTAACAAGTGATTACATGTGAAGGCGGAGGTGTAGGTTAGGGCGGGTAAGAGACCTCCCAGGACTGTGGTGGAGCCTATTGTAAGGGCCCCGGCCCGCGCCGCGCCGCGCCGCGCCGTGCGAGAGAGACAGGCATCGACCCTTTTGTTCTGATGTCTCTATAGCGGTATAAATCAGCGGTGGACCGGCCGGGCCCTGCTCCGCGCTGGTCCAGTTCGTGAGGTGAGGGGCGAACAGCTTCCGCGAATTTGTTTGCAATAATATTAACCGTCTGGGGTATAGCTTTTCGCTGCTTATTTCAAGAAAGACTCACGGTTCCCACGCGCCTCGCCGTGGTAAAAAGTGTTTAAAAAGGTACCCAGTGTCCCAGTTTAAAAGGCGAGCAGTGACCCATTCTGATTTTTGGGTTTCAAATACGTGCACCCAGAAAAATCGTTTCATAATCCAAGTACAATGTGACCCAAGATCAAATTTGCACTTGAAACAAAGTAGAAATGCTAATATTTGAAAGAAAATTTCTTGGTCTGAGCAGAATATTACCTTGGTATCAAGAGTAAAATTGATCTAGGGTCAATGATCTTGGGTATAAGCTTGGATCAAGAAACGATTTTTCTGGGTGTGAGTTTTTTAAGGTTGTTCTAAACTTTCATCTGGAATTTTCCCGGACTTTTGGATGGGTCTGTCTGCGGCCCGAAAGTTGCCACACCTTTAACGCAGGGGTGCTAAATACAATTTAGGGCGATTTTTGGACACCTACGCTCAGCGTTGCCCGCGGCCGCACAAGCAAGCACTTTCCCTTTCCCTTCGATATATCGATCCGAACCGGGCGATAACAATTGGTGCTCGTAAATCGGACGCATGGGATCCACCACGCCCAGCCAGCGCAGCCCCGGCCGGCGAGAAGCTTGCTGTGTTACTGCGCGGGGCGGGGGTTGGCCGCACTGCCCGCCCCGCCCCGCCCCGCCCCGCCCCGCCCCGCCCCGCCCCGCCGCCCTCACCTTGGCGCGCGCCCAACAGGTGGCGCCACAGTCCATATCTCCCATCTGTCCCGTCCCACTCAGCCTCACTTCTCGCGCTTTCATGATTTTTTATTTTCCCCATCTGTAGAGCCTCCTGTGTTCAGCTGGGTTACGCATACACACACACTACAGTACGCGGAAACCCAAGTGTGTGTAAATAAAGTCACGCACTTGTAGGCGTGTGTTAGTTTCAATTCGCATACTTCTCCCTTTAAAAGTCTGTGAAATTCCAAGGAAAATTTCCTTCTTTTTACTTGTTGTTGGCTGAGCTGAATTTAAATTTAAATTTAATTTGAACTTGAAATGCTCAGACCTGTCAGAAAGCGCCAAGGGGAGACCGACAGGAAGACGGCGTGAAGTGAGGCGCCAGGCGTGAGACGTAGGATGAGTGATGTGGACAGGCTTGCTTGCCAATGCCAAACTATCAATAGTAAATTATCGGTGTTTTAGCTTCCAACTTCAGCGCGCCGCAGGCCAAGGTAGACGCACTTTCAGCTCGGCCTCGCGCGGTTTAAACGTGCGTCTACCCTGTTTAAGTGTACGAATGGAAATTCACACACCTACACAAGTGTGCGACATGCAATAAGAAGCGCGTGGCGCGGGGACGCACGCCGCGCCTCCGCTGCAGTCAGCTGTTTGTTGAGTAAGGTCAGACCGCGAGACAACCGGAGAGTCAGAGGAAAGGAGAGAGAGAGAGGGAGAGGAAGAGGGAGAGGCAGAGGGAGGGAGGGAGGTGCCGGCCGGTGTGGCCCCAGCGCAGCTCGCTCAGTCGGCTGCTGCCCGCCGCCGCGCCCAGACCGCTCCGCTCCGCCCAGCCGCGCCCGCCGCTCTCCTCAGCGCCGCCCAGCGGAGCTGCTCTCGCCCGCGACTGCGAATAGTCGGCCGTGCCCCGGCCGTACTGCCAATAGCCAGCCAGGACACCGTTAATCCCCCTGCCCGGCGCGGAGGTCCTGTCCGCCGGCCGGCCGGCCGGTGCAGTCTCGTTGCTCGTTGCGTGCGCGTGCGCGCGTGTGCGTGTGTGTGTGTGCGTGTGTGTGCCCCGGTTTTGTGGGTGTGATCTGGTGCACGGCGTCCTGCCTCTGCCCCTCTCGCTTTCGTGACTTTGGCGACAAGCTCTGCGGCCCGAGGGGACCCACCCCGGCGAGGACCCCGCGGCAAGGATATTATTTTCGCAACACGTCCGCGGGATGTGAGTATATGATGTGTGTGTTTTTTTGTTCGGGCGTGTGTGGTGGTGAGCGCGAGGGCTGTCTGTGCGTGTTGTATACACTTGTATCGGCCTAATCTGGAATTATGCGGCGAGTTTGTCAAACAGGGCGAGTATCACTGTGAAATATAGTTGTATAGATTTACGCGGGAAATTTTTCCATGAAGCTTATTGTGACAATTCAAAGTTACAAGCTCGGCTATTGACCTGGTATTCATTGTCGTGCAAGAATGGGCTGTCGTAAATTTACAACATATATTGTACAAGTAAATAATTTACCAGATACACTGTAAATTTCAAACAATAGTCCCTTTTGCAACTTTTTTGTTGTTGCGATTTCACTGTGAAACCAAGTGCGCAACTGTTTAACACTTGTTAGTGTGCAACTTCCAGTATAACAGTTGCAAGTGCGCAACTCGGTATTTGTGCAATGGGAAGTGTCAAACTCGCCAGTCGTACACTTGTAAGTGTTTAACTCGACACTTGTACACTTGCAAGTGTTTAACAAGGGAAATGTTGCACGGGGAAGTTGGACACATGCAAGTGCACAAATGTCGAGTTACACACTCACAAGTGTACAACTGGCAAGTTTAACACTTGGAATTGCAGAACTACCGAGTTGTACACTTGGACGTGTTAGAGATTGGAAGTTGCACACATTCAAGTATTGAACAGTTGCACACTTGGCTTAACAGTGTTGGTTTGCTGCCACTCAGCTGCGACCCCTAGGCAGGCACCCCTTGGTGCGGGGCCGGGCGGGGCCGGGTCCGGTGGCCGCCAGGCCAGACTCTGAAGGAATCCACTGGATCAGCAGCAGAGTGCTCCCAGGACTTCTCCGAAGGCCCAGCTGCGCGCTACCCAGCCCGACACTGTGAGAAATATTCGTAAGAGTTACGGGAAAATTTTCCATGAGAAATGTCGTAAAGTTACGATATCTAATTGTAAAATTACAAATTTTTAAGGACACTTGGTATCGACTTGTAATTCTTAAACGAGCACAAATAAGCGCTCGTAAATTTACGATTTCGATTGTAAATTTACAACACCATTTGTAAATCACAAATTACGAAAAAAGTCGTAAACTTACAGACATATTTTTCACAGTGGACCGCTGTCATGCGATTGGTGTTACACACGCCAGCATAATTTCCTACAAACCTCCCTCCTCTTTTTCGCTTTCGGGCGACTACACCATTTGGTCTCTTGCTTCAAATTCTAGCACACTGGTAAAACTAAGGCGTAGTTGTACGCCGTTTTCAAGCGTATAACTACGCTTGAAGACCTTACGCCCTTCTTGAAGCATACAACTACGCTTCAAGAAAATTCCCCCATGCAGATAGGAGAAAAAAAGAGCGCATGAGCTCTTGTACGCTTCAAGAAGGGCGTACGGACTGTACACTTCATGAAGGCCGTACAACTACGCCTTAGTTTTACCAGTCCAGCGAGTTGCTTTTAGTGTACACAGCAAAACAAAATCTGGGAAGTTCCCGGTTGAATCTGGAAATCAATTTTCCGGGTGCTATTTCTCGGCATATCCATGCATGTTATTTCATTTCCAGCATGCGGAAAATTTACGTTCCGGACAATTTTTTTGCTGTGGTTGCGCGCCAAGGAAAATGAATTGCGAAGAACAAAACTGATGGACTTTGCGCGAGTAAAATCATAAAATTCCTTTAGGAAAATTGCACGCCTCGAGCGCCAACAATACGCCTTTGTGGGGGTGCGTGCGTGCGGGGCGTGCACGTGCAGGGCGTGAGCGTGCTCTCTTTTGTGCGAGCCTGCCTGCCTGCCGGGGCGCGAGGGCGTCTCGCTAATGGATAGCCTGCCGCGCGCGGCCCGCCCAGGGGCCCAAGGCGCCTCACACCTCACCTCACCTCTCTCTCTCTCTCTCTCTCTCTCTCTCTCTCTCTCTCTCTCTCTCTCTCTCTCTCTCTCTCTCTCTCTCTCTCTCTCTCTCTCTCTCTCGCTCTCTCTCTCTCTCTCTCTCTCTCTCTCTCTCTCTCTCTCTCTCTCTCTCTCTCTCTCTCTGCCTCTCTCCCTCTCCCTCTCTCTGCCTCTCTCCCTCTCCCTCTCTCTGCCTCTCTCCCTCCCTCTCCCTCTCTCTCACCCTCCCTCCCTCCCTCCCTATCCTGCTGAAGCTTTTATGAATTGTGAAATAGCCGTAAATTCCAAATACGTTCGAACAGTTCTGACGTGAAACAAAAGAAAAATAACGTTGATGCGCCAAAGAGAAGGATAATATTCTATATAATTCGCTCCCTTGCAAGACAGCAAAATGTCCGTCTTAAGCATTTTGCTTTGCAATGCTTCCATTTTGCAGCTTTTGACTTATTGTTCAGCTCACTGTCTTTTTTTTATCTTGTCGATAAAAATAAAATCGCGTGGTCCGTATTGGTCGCGTGCCTTTGGGCTTGTCAGACGCGATGTCGACTAATTTTTATGTTTCCTACCCGCGAGATTCTGTGCCTGTCTCTCTCCGGCAGTCGGCCGGAAGCGCTAGTGAGTCGGACAGAGAGAATAAAAAATAAAAAAGTTGCGAAAATTTTATGGCGGAGCTCTGCGCGGTGTCCGTCTTGAGCACGGCGGTGCCATCGTAAATCGTCCTGGGCCGTGTGGTGCGCGCTCCCGCCCGCCCCCGCTCCCCGCCCCACCAAGCTCAACTTGAATTAATTTGAAATCAACCTTAAATCGTCAACCCGTATCATACGCACCCAGAAAACTATGTTCTTAATTTTTCAATGTTCTTAAAGTTTTAGGAACATTTTGCTTGAATGAAACGCATTTCGTCATTAAACTAAGTTAAATTTCTAAAAATCAAAAACACTGTTCTAAAAACCTAAAGGCAATGTTCTTGAATAAAGAACACAGTTTTTGGGGTGCGACGCAGTTTGAAAATAAATGCTATTCAATTCAGCCGCTTTGTTTATCCGCGCAGCGTATGAAACGTCTGACTCCGCCTGAAAGGCTGCTATTTCATTAAACGAAACGTATATAAATAAACGGACTCGTTGCGATAAAATGCGCGCGTTTCAACTCAGCGCCGTGTCGCGCCGTGCCTGCCCGGGCCAAAGAGTAATTCAGCAGATCCTGCCCGGGAGTGGCGTGGCGTGGTGTGTAGCTCTGCTGGTCCCCCAAGTGCACGGGCGGGTGGTCGAATCATATATGGGTCACAGGGCCACCTCTCTCTCTCTCTCTCTCTCTCTCTCTCTCTCTCTCTCTCTCTCTCTCTCTCTCTCTCTTTCTCTCTCTCTTTCTCTCGTCCTCTCTCGTCCGCGTCTTCCAACCCTTTGGTCTTAAACGGCCTTAAGCAGGCCGTTAGTGGTATGAGTTTTGTCCCGCTAATGCCGTGATCCACAGTCGTCCCCCTCCCCGCCCCGCCACACATGAGGCCATATCCGCGTCCCGGTCACGGCGAGGCTGTTTGTTTCAGTTTATACTTTTGCGTACCCGCCCCGCCCCGCCCCGCCCCGCCCCGCCCTGCGACGTTCTGAGCGCCTTGAATCCGCTTGTTAGCTCCTTTCATAATCGGAAAGCCCCTTGCCGTTAGCGGGTATCCGCTGATTCGCTTCCGTTTATCGGCGCTTGTTGGGCAAATAAAAGTTTAGTCGACTGCACTCAGCATCAATTTTCAGACAATATAGTTAAATTTTAGCCATACTTGTCGAATCTTTTGTTCAAGAATGTCTATTATTCACAGTTTGCATCTATAATATAGGTCCTATATTGACGAAACAATGACGAAATTTTGCCCTTGAAATCTAATATGTACTCCTTTACTCACGTAATCATGTGTACACCGCAGTCATAAGTGATCAACCCCTCGCATTTGGTTCCCTGCGAGGGGCGGCCAACTCGAAAAAAACCTGTACACAGAAATACCACTGTATTTCCACTAAAAATACAAGGAAATACTCTACAATACATAGAAATACATAGAAATACTCAACAAACATACGAGAAAAATACCAAAAAATACATTAGAAATACAAGAAATACAAGGCAAGTGTACACAGAAATACATGAGTTGGCCGCCCCTTGGTTCCCTGAACGAAATGGTTTTCTCGGTGTGCGTGTGACGTCACACGTTTTATCGGCCCGTTAAAAAAAAAGATAGAAGTGACACTCTGACGTATCTCGCGCTACGGGGATGCTGGTCTGGGATATGGACCGCGATACGGACCCGCGTGACCCCGCGTGACCACGTGACCCGCGAGCGCGCGGCCCTTAAAACGCTGTCATCAAGTCACACGTGATTGGTGGGGCCGGTTGGGCCGCGCCGGCCGGCAGGCAGGCGTCTGGATTTTAATTCCAATTTTACAGCTCTAGCGGTGGGCCGGGCTCGGACCCTTTACCCGGCCAGCCCAGCGGATGCAAACGCGAGGCTGGCCAGCGTTACTAGTGCGTTATATTGACTGGGCCTGCGGGGGGTCACGCACCGACCGGCGGACGCCCCGCTGCTGCCGCTGTTGTTGTTGTTGTTGTTGTTGTTGTTTTAATTTCTTGTTTTTGTACGGATTCGCATACACACATACCGTCGTACACTGCGCGTTGTGTTGTTCGACATGCACGCCCATTTCTAACGGAAGAGGTCGCTTTCGATCTTGTTGTGTGTTCAAAGATTTTTAATTATTTTGTTTGGAATATATACTTCTGATGGAAAGAATGGAAGGATGCTGTTGTCCGCGTCTTGTGAATAACGAAATTACAAACTCCTTTTCCGTGCGTGATATTGCTACACTGTGAGAATATCTCTGTAAGGTTACGACCTTTTTCGTAATTTGTGATTTACAAACGGCGTTGTGACTTTACGATCGAAATCGTAAATTTACGAAAGCTTATTATTTGTGCTCGTTGAAGAATCACAAGTCGATACCAAGTGTCCTTAAAATTTTGTAATTTTACAATTTGATATCGTAACTGTACGACATTTCTCATGGAAAATTTTCCCGTAACGCTTACCAATATTTCTCACAGTGGTACCCTGTTTTTCGTTTATGGATCGAGCAAGCACGGCGCTTTCGTACCTTGTTTTTCGGGTACGGTGTGCCCGTACTTAGCAGTTTATCTCAATATTGTGAAAATTACAGGTACGGTGCCAAACTACGGAATCGCTGGTAAAGAAAGTAGCGTTGATTTCCGTAGTTTCACCGTAGTTATTTTTCACAGTGTAGCAGTGTAGTAGTGTATAATGAACCCCACCGTATGGTCGCCGCCCCTTTACAGCGTGCCCTATACCTGTTCCAGGCGCCGGCGGATGGCTGTGCCGCCCTGCGCCCCTGGGCCCCGCCGCTAGGCCCCAGCCGCCCCGCTCCCGCCCCAGGAGATCCTCGCCATGACGAACCTCAACAGGATCCGCGTGGTCGTGATGGGCGGCGCGCGCGTCGGCAAGTCTGGTGAGTGAGCGCCTGGAGGATAGGCAACCCGCCGCGGCAAGTCTGGTGAGTGAGCGCCTGGAGGATAGGCAACCCGCCGCGGGCGCGTGCTGCGCGGCTGCCTACCCCGCGCGCGTCGGGCGCCCGGTAGTGTCGCCGGCCGGCAGCCACTGTCGAAAGTGTTCGTAGGCTTACGGGGAAAATTCGGTTGTAAAATTAAAATTTCAAACCCCTAAAAACTACTAGCCAGCCGAGCTTCAGCAAGAGCCGAGGGGGCAACCACTCGGGAAATCCTGTGTACAAACCTGCAGAAATCTCGCTGAAATCCTCAGAAATCCCGCTGAAATTCTGAGAAATCTCGATGAAATCCTCGAAAATCTCGATGAAATCCTTGGAAATTCAACTGAGAAACCTCATGAAATCTCATTGAAATCTTGTGAAATCTTGTGAAATCTTGTGAAATCTCATGAAATCTCGAGAAATCTCATGAAATCTCAGAGAAATCTCTCAAAATCTGAGAGAAATCTTGTGCATTCAGTAGAAATCCCGTGTACACTAGGTTGGGGGGTGGTTGCCCCCTCGGC
>CM066259.1:1302585-1357585 GCA_033675135.1 Frankliniella intonsa
TGTCAAGGAGTCAAAGCTGACCTCCTTGTGTCGTACTTGTTGGCGTTAATTCCCGCATCAGGATGTAGATGCCTGTAGCGGCCGGGGCTGGGCCGCGCTGTGCTGCTAGTTGTTGCCGAGTGACATTTGTGACATTACTGTTCGCGCTCGTAAATCAGACAGGGGCTGTTATTCTGCATCCGGGGGATCGATTTGAAATTTACAAGTGTCGGTGCGGGTTATAGCACGAGCTATATGCTCTCCTCTGGGCATGGGCAGCGGCCGTAAATGTATTATTGGTCCCTTTGTTATATTCCTCTGCGCCCTCTCCCTCTCGCCTTCTCTCCCTCCTCCTCTTCATGGCGTGTACTAGCAAAATTTATGACAGCAGAATACGGGAGTAAAATCTTCTGGGAGTGTGTAGGGTGGCTGAGGCGAATAATTCATGCACTAATTTATTAGCTTCGCGGCCCGTTGGTAGAAGATTAGCGGGGCAGGGTGGCCGAGCTGCGGGGCCGCGCGGAAATCTTACACCAAACGCTATTTATTTCCGACGGCCCACTTAGAGACTCGATCAAAAAGCACTAGACGTTATTCTTGCGATAAATTATCTCACTGCAAATCTTCGAATCCAGATTCTCGCCCGAAAAGGTAAAGGACACTTTTCCTTGCTTAGGGTGAAAATTTTAAACCTCACTCTATTTGAGCATGATATTTTTTAGCCTCGCTCTATATTAGTAAGGATTTCTTAGCCTCACTTTATTTAAGCAAGAATTCTCACTTTATTCGGGTGAGATCACTAAATTCTTTCTCAAATACAGTGAGAAAAAAAATTCCTTACTCTCCAGAGAATAATAAAATTTTTCTCAAATTCTCGCCCGTATAGGAGCGAGAATCAGGATTCTTTCATTTTCAGTGCTGTCGCGTATCTCTGAGCGTTTGCGATCTCTTCAATAAGCCCTTTCCTTTCTTCGAGAATTTCCTGTAATTTTCCGCCATGTTTTTTCTGGCTGTAATCGCCGGTCTTGCGCCCGCTCACTTTCGCCCTGTGTCTAGGCTCGCCTAGGCTAGACCGGGCCCGCGCCTCTAACGCAGCGTGGACGCGTGTCTAGGGCGCCGGGCCATCACTCAGGAAGGAAGAGCGCCAGACAGCGGAATCAATTTAGAAATAAAAAATATTGCAAAAAAAGCCCTGGCGGGGGCGGGGTCGTAGGCTATAAGCGGGAAGGCACAGAGGTGCGCCCCCGACGCCCCCGACGCCCCCGACGCCCCCGACGCCTCCGTCCCTCTCGGCGGCCTCAACGATCCTTGTACCTTTTTTCCGAAAGGAACCCATCAGCGTCAACAAGCAAGCGCACTGCTGCACCTTTTATGCTTGGCCTGATTTTTTGTTTTTCATTCTCTGCTCCTCGTGTGTGTGTGTGTGTGCGTGCGCGCGCACGCTGGTCCCTCTCGGTGCGTCCCGGGCGGCCCTTTTGGGGGCCTCCACTCCGTGGGGCGGGGCGGGGCAGGGTGGGGCGGGGCGGGGTGGGGCGCGTTGCATTGTCATACCGTTACTCGGCCGAGGCCGTATTTCGATTTCAAACAAAGATGTCGTTGGTTGCAAGTAGCCCAGCCGTCCCGGCCCGGCCCGGCGGCGAGGCGAGGCGAGGTGCGGCGGAATCCAGAGCTGTCCCGTCCTCGTCCCCGTGCTCGCTGCTCCTCTGGCCTGGCACACATACGCGCTTACCGCATTACCCTTGTGAGGGCTGCCAGCCCTGGCCGGACCGCCCCGCCCCGCCCCACCCCGCCCCGCCCCGCCCCGCCCCGCTGGGCGGGCTGCCAGCGGCGTGCCAGCCCCGCTGGGATGCTGGGTGCTTTCGCGCGCTTCTAGCAGTAATTGTTGCTATTATAAATTCCATTTTAGATTTTTTTTAAAGGGAAAAGGATAATTTGAAAGAAAATAACTGGAGCCTATTGACCTTACGATATTGTAAAATCCTCCCGTATTCCGAAGGGGATAGTGTACACCGGAAAAACAAAGGTGCAAAGCAACACCTTTCTTGGGGCGCTAAAATCAAGTGCTGAGTTTAGTGCCTTTCCTGGGGCACTAAATCTTAGTGCCTTTCCGAAGGTACTAAATTTTGTTAGTGCCTTTTTAAGGTAGGACTTAGCACCCTTTGTTTTTCCAGTGTACTGTCCAGTTGGTGACGCGTTTAATTTTATTTTATAGCTACAAGAAAGTTTTGTGTTATTGTTATTTTTCAACCTACCCTTCACTGTGAAAAATATCTTTGTAGATTTACGATAAATTTCGTAAATTACGATTTACGAAATATGCTGTAAATTTTCGACGTACCCTTTTTTTCTCGTGAATGAATTTCAAGCCGATATGGTGTGCTTGTAATTTTACGAGTTTCAATTGTAATTTTCCAACTGCACTTCGTGGAAAATTTTCCCCTAAACCTACGACTATTTTTCATAGTGTTCTGATTAAATGAAAATAAAATTCGGAAACTAACATGGATTAAGCCAGACATATGAAAAATCTACACCTCGTTATTGTGTCGCCGTTCTGAATTACGTGGTACGTGGTGCACACACACTCACAGTTGCATAGGATGACGGAACCCACGGCATGTACACACACACACACACACACACACACACGCGCGCGCGCACGCTGACAGGCGGGACGCGGCCCCCTAGCTAGCCAGGGCCCTCGTCGGAAATCACTTTCCTTGCATTCACCACCGATTCTCGCCTCCCCTCCCTCCTCCTCCTCCTCCTCCTCCTCCTCCTCCTCCTCCTCCTCCTGATTGGCCTGAGCATTGGGTGGACGAATCGACGTGTGCGTCGTGTGCTGCAGTTACGTCACAACAAACACGTACTCCACGTGTGTGTGTGTGTGTGCGCTATGCAGCGCCCCATGAGGGGCCTCCCTCCCCCCGAGGGGCCCCCGGCCGCCCCACCGCCTCGCTGACCGAATCGACAGAACAGAGATTTACTGCTGCAGTGGACGACCAAAAAGCAGATGGGGGGTAGGGGGGCTCTACCCCGCTGTTAACCCCTCCCCAGCGGGCCCTGTCATCACTTTCGCCCTAAAATTCTGTCTAGATGTGAACAGGCCGGGGCCCAGTGCACTCATCTTTTGTGAGTGACTGGCGTGCGGGGCGGCTCGCTACGTTTATTATATTTGCAGTTTTTAGTCTTTTTAGCAGATGAAACCCTTAATACTATATTTTCTCTTGTCGACAAAATTGTCGAGTTAAATCCCCGGACGACTCTTAAGTGTAAGACATCGCTGGGCGGAGGCAGGCGGAGGTATTGCCGCGCCGGACGATATATTTCTGACGGAAGAAAGCGCGCACGCAGGCGGGCCGGGCGCTCTTAGAGCAAACCGCGGGACAACCGACGATTACGCTGTCGCGCGGGCGGGGCAAGAAGAAGCGCCTCTCTCTCTCTCTCTCTCTCTCTCTCTCTCTCTCTCTCTCTCTCTCTCTCTCTCTCTCTCTCTCGCTCGCTCGCTCGCTCGGTTTAATTGAAGAACAAACAATGTGTGCGGTAGCGCGGCCTACAACCAAACGTTTCATTAAGCAGGCTATGAAGTGATTATTAGGGCGCTGACGGCGGGGCGGGGCGGGGCGGGGCGGGGCGGGGGCCCAGCCCCGGGGCAGGCGGCGGCCCCGCGCGGGGCTCCGCAGGGCCGCGCCGGGCGGGCCAGGAGAAAGAGGATGGCACATGGCAACGTGCCGGGAGGGGAGACGTCGGGAGGACGTCCCGGGTGGACGTTGGGAGGACGTCGCTTGAGGTGTGAGGACCCTAGGAGGACGTCACGGGAGCACTGTTAAACCAAGTGTGTAACTGTTCAACACGTGAATGTGTGCAACTACCAGTCTTACGCACTGTTAAAAGTCTGCGAAGAATCTCTTCGTAGGGCTGCGCACTCAGAAAACCAATTGATCCGTTGGAATAAAAAATTTAGTCTATGAAGCGAGTAAAAATTTGGTTTCACCGACTAAATTTTGACCGCATATTGATACTTATGTCGTCGGTTCGAATATATTTTGTTCAGCTGATTATATTCCTTTGTAAACAGCGAAGAATTTTCTGCGCAGGCTACGAAGAAAACTGCACACTGTGTTGAACAGTTGAACACTTGGTTTGACAGTGAGAATGTCCAGACCAGGACGTCCTGCGCTGCTCCGCTGACGCGCTGCGCTGTCGCCCCCCTCGTGCGTGCCAGTCTCCGGGGGAGGGCTCACTGCGCCGTGCTGAGCCGCTCCTCGCCATTAGCGATACCCATCGCCACTCGCCCCGCCCCGCCCCGCCCCGCCGCCCACTGTGCCGCCGCGCACTTCAGTATCGACTCGCCGTGCGTGATCGAGTATTAGACACGCCCCGCACGCGAGCACGCGCGCACGGGGCGGGCGTGGACCGTGTCATGCTAAACGTTTCTTAAATCAATTTTAAATTTGTAGAAATAATGTTTGCGTCGGGTGGAATTGGGCGTCACTACCTCAGCGTAGTGCACAACAGTGGCGTACACAACAGTGACATACAGTACACTACAGTGAAATACAGTACAGTGACATGCAGTACCGGGCGTTTCATAAAAGACGCAGGTGCGGCGGGTTTGCCTACCCGATCTCCCCGTAAGGCGCCATAGCCCCTTATGGGTAGGCAAACCCGCACGCAGGCGCCGCCTTTATGAAATGCAGCCTACAGTGCATACACTACAGTACAGTACACTACAGTGACACACAGTACACTACAGTGAAATACAGTACAGTGACATACTGTACACTACAGTGAAATACAGTACACTACAGTGACATGCAGTACACTACAGTGACATACAGTACACTACAGTGACATACAGTACACTACAGTGACATACAGTACACTACAGTGACATACAGTACACTACAGTGACATACAGTACACTACAGTGACATACAGTACACTACAGTGACATGCAGTACACTACAGTGACATGCAGTACACTACAGTGACATACGGTACACTACAGTGACATACAGTACACTACAGTGACATACAGTACACTACAGTGACATACAGTACACTACAGTGACATGCAGTACACTACAGTGACATGCAGTACACTACAGTGACATGCAGTACACTACAGTGACATGCAGTACACTACAGTGACATGCAGTACACTACAGTGACATACAGCGGCGTACACCGCAGCGCACTTGTCCGTCCGGGGAGATGGATACGTTATATCACTTGAGCTGGCCGGCGCGCCACGGTCAGTGTCGGCCGCGGAGGGAAGCTAATTGAAGTGTCTTACCACAAGGCGGGGCGGGGCGGGGTGGGGCGGGGCGGGGGGGCGGGGGCGCGGGAGGGATCGTTAATCGGACAAATAAATATCCCGGCCTGGCCCGGTCGCGCTCATCGCCCGGCCCGGCCTGGCCCCGCGGGCAAAACTCTGACATATTGTCGGAGCGCGGCGGGGCGGGCCTGGAGAGTTATGGTAGTCAGAGTCAGCTGTGTATCTCTGATGCGGGTGCGGGCCGGGCCCGGGCCGCGGGCGCGCTGGCTGGTCTCTCTGCTGTCTACGTTTCTGTTTACTCTTTCGAGGTTAATATGACGTCTCCATCTCGTATGTCGGAAGTACGGCTTTGGTTGTTTTGTGTGCGTTGTGTTTTGGAACAACTCGACGCAGTCCCATTCCACGACCCCAGGACCTCAGTTCATTTCCTATTTACTTTACCCTTGCGCGCTGATGATGAGAGAACGTGATTATGTTTTCCCCCTTACTTTTTTTATTTGGAAATATTTGTCCAACGAACGGAGAAAGTTTTGAGTCCCTTTTACACGTCCCTTGGGACACGTGCCAGCCAGGCAGCCAGGGCCTGACGCCTGCAGGCGCCGCAGGCCTGTTGCAGAGGCCGCTGCAGGCCTGCTGCAGGCCAGTGCAGTTTAGAGGGCGGCCGTTACTCGTGCGGCCGCTCACTCCCTCACACTGCGCGCCCAGACCCTGCCGTGCCATGCCAGCCTGCCAGCACTGCACCGCTAGGTCCAATTATTTATGTTTTTCATCTGCATCAAAAAATTTACTCCAAAACGTGTGTATAATTTTGGGGGTTATGTTTTACTGCCGCGCTCCCGATTTGTTTTTGTTCGCCACAGTAAAGTCGTGGTAATGGTAGTGGTGTGGATTATCCCTGCTGTGGGCGCATCCTCCGTGACGTAAGTGATCGCTGTCTCTGTGCCCTTGACGCTCCCGGCGGGGGCGGCGGGGGGGGGCGGGGCGGGGCGGGGCGGGGCGGGGCGGGGCAGCACGGCTCATGCGCGTCGAATGGCCGGCACGGCACGGCACTGCACGGCACTGCACCGGCACCGCTCCCCATCCCGCCCCGCCCCGCCCCGCCCCGCCCCGCCCCGCCCCGCCCCGCCCCGCCCCTCACTGACAGATGCAGTGCATATCACAGCGCACCGGGCGAGCGTCGCAGTGCAACACGTCACTGCAAATCTTCGAATCCAGATTCTCGCTCGAAAAGGGAACGGACACTTTTCCTTGCTTACTTGGGCTGAGAATTTTAAAGCTAACTCTATATGAGCGAGGTTTTAGCCTCGCTCTATATGAGTAAGGATTTCTTAGCCTAAGGAATTCTCACTTAATTCGGGCGAGATCACAAAATTCTTTCTTAAATAGAGTGAGGAAAAAAATTCTTACTCTCCAGAGAGTAGTAAAATTACCCTCACATTCTCGTCCGTATAGGAGCGAGAATCAGGATTCGTTCATTTTCAGTGACAATGCGAGCCGCCGCTTCGCATTCTGTCAGTTCCACTGCTTCCGATGGACTCGGTTAAACTACAAGTCGTGGATGAGGTTCAATTATGCTACTAGGGATTTAAAAGCCCAAAAAATCGAACAACGAACTCAAAAACTGTTTTTTTTTTCCCTCGTTTTAAAAAAAATCCCGCTCTTTTATCGTTTCCAGAGGTGTCATAAACCTTTATTATTTTTCACCTCTCGGAAGGAAGGTGTCTGCTCCAAGTAGAGAGAGCACAAGAGTGAGTGAAAGAGATTACAGTTATCACGTCATAACAGCAGTCTGGGCGTGCCGAGTTGGCGGCAACGTCCCCCCTGTAGGACGGAGCACGCCCCGCCCCGCCCCACCCCGCCCCGCCCCGCCCTGGCGTCGCATCAATTGAAGGTGAAAGTGCACGGGTCACCCTGCCCCGCGCCGCCCCACCGCCCTCCTACCTCCTGGATCTCAGGTGGCAGATCCCTGATTTAAAGCTCCCTGGCATTTCACACCGGATTAAAGCTTTTGGACCCGGGGCGGGGCGGGGCGCGCGGGGCGGGGTGGTTCTCAGGAGCCTCCAGGACGCCGCCAAAGAGTACGGCTCGCCCCGCCGCCCTGCGACCTGGACCCAATTTTATGCGCGACAGCAGGGAACGGACGGCGGGATCTGGGAATTCCAGGAATCGCCCTGGAGGTCCTCTGGGTACGCCACGCCTCCTCCCTGGAGTCCCTCCGCTCGCCAGGCGCGGCGTGACGCTATTTGGGGAGTCCGTAGGACTGGACCAGGCGGCCGAAGGAAATCGAAAGTGTCTATAAAGTAGAGATGGGGGAGGGGAGGGGGGTCTCCACTTGTGCGAGAGGAATCAGCGTCATAAATGACGTGAGCTAACCCTCCCTCCCTTCTCCTTCTCCTCCTCCTCCTCCTCCTCCTCCTCCTCCTCCTCCTCCTCCTCCTCCTCCTCCTCCTCCTCCTCCTCCTCCTCCTCCTCCTCCTCCTCCTCCTCCTCCTCCTCCTCCTCCTCCTTGGTTAGTACTATCACCGCGGGAAATCGACGCTAGCGCAGGCGGCCGACAGCGGCATAAGTATTGACAACGGTCCCATCTATTCACATTTACACCGTGTGATAATGGCGCTACTCGTCCCTGTATGTGTGCGTGTGTGTGTGTGTGTTTCGTCCCAATGCCTTGTCGCCTATTACCTATAGAGGGGACAGTTAGTCGCGCCCCGACGGGTCCGGCTGGGCGACCAATCACAACACGCCCCCCACCGCCCCTGCCCTTCGCGCACATGTCCCTCAGTAATGAGCCTAGCCTTGCCCGGCTGGCAAGAAGTACACACGGGTGACGTAACTCCTGTGCGCCGCTACTTGACCAGTCGGTTAACACATTCGGCGGGGGACGTTTTCGTCCCCTATCGTCCGTGACCATATAGTGGTCATGATGCACTCAATGTGTCGATACAAGGGCAGATGGGAGTACCCCGATGCACCACTCCCGCGCAAAAGTTTGGCATCAATTATTTTTTTTTTTTGCGTTTGGCACCTTTTTTCGAGTCGACATTGCGATTATGTCTTTGGTAAATTATTTCAGTTTTATTATTTTTTCTTTTCGTTTTGTCAGAGTGTGGAGGTGCAGGTCCATCGCAGCCTCGTTAGTTGGCCAAGACGTCATCCTCACGTGCAAGGCTGTGGTCGCGGAGAGTGCAGGGCAACACCTCGGCCGCACGATAAAATCCTTTCTCTGAGGGAGAGAGAGAGGGAGAGAGGGAGTGCGAGAGAGAGAGAGAGGGAGAGAGGGAGTGCGAGAGAGAGAGAGAGAGAGAGAGAGGGGGAGAGGGAGGGATGGGCACAAGATGCTGCAGCAGCTCTCCTCATAACAATCATTTTGGAATCCTGGAGTCAAGTCTCCGGTGCCAACTCGGAGTCGAGGGTGAGGGTGTCCTGGCGGGCGGATGTGGTCCGTGTCCATGTGTGTATGTGTGTGCGCGCGCGCGCGCGTGTGTGTGTGTGTGATCGTGTGTGTGATCGTGTGCGTGCCTTTTGGCAAATGAGCGACATTTGCTGTGCCTCTTTGGACGGGTTGTCCACGCCTCGCTGACTGGCGCGTTTATTTTTTTACTGACAAGAAGAGGCAGAGAGAGAGAGAGAGAGAGGGAGAGGGAGAGGGAGAGAGATAAAGAGGAGGAGTCGTTGCAGCAATACAGCAGCTGCGCCGGTCACATTTACGTCCGCATTAGAATAATCAATCTGCCCACCGCACGGACTTATTGCGTTACTGTGGATCGGAACGACGCCTTGCCCGTGTGTGTGTGTGTGTGTGTGTGTGTGTGTGTGTGTGTGTGTGTGTGTGTGTGTTCGTTTGACGTTTTGTTACTCCTGCGCAACGCAGCCGTCTGATGTTTCCATCGCAGTAGCCGGAGAAAGTATCGCAGCCCTTTATACCACCACCACCACCGCCTTCATAAACGTCATCACCATCATGTCCAATAGGCCCGCCTTATCTGCCTGAGCCTGCCTGCGCCTTATCGCCGAGCCGAAAACTGCCTTTGGTGATGAGGCCCGGATCTCATCCACACTCTAAACCTTCTACAAAGATTTTTTTCGTATAATACAAAGAATTCTGTGCAACCCTAATATACAGAAAATTTTCTTGTATTACAAAAATTTTTCCTTTTTATTACAAAGATTTTTCTTTGTATTACAAAGAAAATTTGGCTTTGTACACTGTAAAAAAATAGAGACGAATACGGAACCAAGTACGGCGGTCCGTACCTGCCCTGTGAAACTTGCGACGGAGTGCTGAGAACGGAGAGTCCGTATACCCTATTTTCGCACTACGGAGACATGTAACGCCTTCTCCGTACACATAAAAACTGATAAAAACTGCTGCGGAATGGCCGTACTTAGTCTCCGTACCACACAAATAGAGGTACGGGGTGGTCCGAACACGGCGATGTCCGTACCTTTCAATGACGGAAACCACCGGACAATAATTAACGGTAATTCTCCGTAATTGTTCCGTTCTTATTTTTTGCAGTGTATTACGGTTGCACAGAATTCTCTGTAATACAAGAATTTTCTTTGTAAGAAGTGAAGAGTGCAGTCCAGCCGCGTCAGCCCATTTTTAATTTTAATGTAAAGACTACGTTTTTATTTTATTTTTTTTAAACACGATTACGGTCATTTTGCACGCGCATACCGGCGCACTTTATTATTTTCCCACGCGGGCCTGCAGGCAGCGGGGTCCGCGTTGCCTTAATGCTATCCCTGCTGCACTTGCTCTGGGTGCCCTCCTGTATAGGCCGGGCCGGGCGCCCAAACAAACGCCCCCTGCCCCTGGCCCGGCTCTGCTGGCCGCAAAGACCACAGGCAGGACCCGAGCCGCCACGAAAGCCCATACCCGGCCCGGAGGTTAGTGGGGGGGTAGGGGGGGGGGGGGGTAGGGATCATATTTCACGATGCTGCCGGTTTGGGATGATCCATCCGCTGCCACAACCACACTGGTAGACCCGCCCCGCCCCGCCTGGACACGACACGGCTTTCCCATGTCTAACCCAAAAACGTCAATAATAGAGTGGTCCGCTTCTGGGGACATCTTCGGCAAAGCATTAAAAAAAGAGAAATTAAAAACAAACAAAAAATAAGTAAAACGACCAATACATTAATAAATCAATTTTTTAAAATGAGGAAATATAAAATCTGAAGGCGAGCGCGCGCGTTTTAAAAGTGTGTCGATCGGGTGAAACCGGGCCGTGGTCTCGACGGGGGACAAATAACTGTCGCTGCCGCCGAATCGGACCCTCGCGCGCATGTGTGCATAATGCTGCAATATCTCCGTGGGAAGCCCGCGCGCCGCGCCCCGCCCGAGAAAACTTTACGACCTGGGAAACAATATTTCACAGTGTATATGTATTAAACACGCGCGAATAATATATACTTGTCTGGTCGGGCGGCTGTGGCGGCGGTGCCCGCGCGGCCCACGCGGCCAGGTGTGAAGATATTATGTCGAGCCGCACGGGCCGGGCCGGGGCGCTAATTTTGAAACCCTCCTGGATCTCGACCCCATCCCTAACTTCACGGCAGTATTTCTCGCTTCTCTTTGGTCGTGGGGCTGGGACCTGGTAGGGAGTTACTAAGACGGATATTTAGGCTAGGTTAGGTTAGGTTAGGATAGGTTGGATTGGATTTAAGTAAGGTTAAAGTAGAAGAGGATCAGCTGTTTTCTTTGCTTCTCTAATCAAAACCAGCCTATTCTAACCTAACCTAACCTAGCCTAACCTATCCTAAATATCCCTTTTAGTAACTCCCTACCAGGTATCAGCCCCACGACCAAAGAGAAGCGAGAAATATGGCCGTGAAGTTAGGGATGGGGTCGAAACCCAGGAGGGTTTCAAAATTAGCGGCCGGGCCGGGCCGGGGGGCCTAACTGACCTAACCTCTCGAAACTAATTTTCTGCCGTCCGGCCGGCCGGGGCGCGCTGGATGCACACGGCACGCGGAGATGCGCCGCGCCGCGTGGTGCCAATCGTCTTTGGCGCCATCATCTTCAGCCTCACGTGCGGGGGCCGTTTCGTTACTCCTCATTGCGTTTAGAAAGTCAACTTCTGTCCCGGCGAGGAAAACACTGTTAAGCCAAGTGTTCAACTGTTCTACACTTGTGTGTATAATGCAACTTATCCAGCCTAACACGCACAAGTGTGCAACTCGGCAGTTGTGCAATTTCACCTGTTGTTTTCTTCTCAGTGTTCAACTCAACAGTTGTGCACTTGCAGGTGTTCAACTGCCCCGTGCAACACTATACACACTAAATCCCTATGCATTTTATTGTGCATAAACATGCAGGATTTTAAGCAACCATAAGAGTATGCACGATTTCATGCATAACTATGTACAATTTGTTCATAGTTATGCACAATTTGTACATAATTATGCACAAAAATTGTGCATGTTTATGCACAACAAAATGCATAAAGGTTTAGTGTGTACTTGTTGAACACTTTCAAGTGCACAAATTTTGAGTTAAACACTTAGAAGTGTACAACTATGGCGAGTTAAACACGTGAAATTGCCGATTGCGCACTTGCACGTGCTAGATTGGAAGTTGCACACATACAAGTGTTCAACAGTTGAACACTTGGCTTAACAGTGAAGTCCTCCTCGCCACCGCAGCGGCTGCGGGAGAACGTGAAAACTTTCTTCTTTACAGTTTTCATGTTTTTCTTATCAGGCCACACGCATTGCATCGTAAGTGTTTGGGACGTTCGTTTCTCCTTTTCAGCGAGATGGTTATTGTGCGCGCGGGGCGGGGCGGGGCGGGGCGGCTGGAGGTCAGTGTCAGTCTGATGAGGGGCCTGCGGGCGGGGTGGGGCGGGGCGGGGCGGGGCGGGACACGCATGAGCATCTGCATATTGATGAGACGTGCGTGAGAACGCCCCGGCACGCGCGGCACCGGCTGTTTGCGTTTTACAAGCCAACACGCTGAGACGTATTTTTTTCTTTAAATCCCTCTTTTCGGGGGTATTCTTTTTCTGCTGTGAGGTCCTTTGGAACGCCCCTAGTTTTAGGTCTGCGTTTTTTTTTTTTTCAGTCCTAGGTTGACCTTCGGATACTCTATTGACTAGCATTCACGTCCGCCATGTGCCAATTTTCGTAAATCATCAGCTTACTCTGTCACCATTGTTCCACTGTGAGAAATGTTTGTAAGAGTTACGGGAAAATTTTCCATGAGAAATGTCGTAAAGCTACGATATCAAATTGTAAATTTACCAAACTTTCAGGACACTTGGTGTCGACTTGTGATTCTTAAACGAGCCCTAATAGGCTTTCGTAAATTTACGAATCCGGTCATAAAGTTTCAACAACGTTTGTAAATCACAAATTACGAAAAAAAAGTCGTAAATTTACAGAGATATTTTTTACACTGTCATTCCGTAATACGGAAAATGTGATACATCTTCCAGTAGAAAACAATTAAAATGGTATCTTTCCCCCCTATAGCGCTATCGTGTACAGTGTGAAAGGTCAGTCAGTAGAAAGAGCACCGGCTCGAATAGATAGAATGACCCTGAAAAAAAAAGTAAAAAGACTCGGCGCCTGTTTCTTGACGTGCTCACGATACCTAACCTCGGCAACACTCACTCTCGTGGAGAAAACGAAAACAATGTCTGGGTCGAGGAAGATTATGAGAGAAAAGGTTTGTCCTGGGCGGGGTGGGGCGGGGTGAGGCGGGGTGCGGCGGGGTGGGGCGGGGCGCCTGGCGCTACGCGCGAACAATCCTTTTGGCGCGCCGTACCGGCTCTGCTACTCCATTTGCATGCCCACCCGTACGCTCAACCCTCAGACCAACTTTTTATTTATTTTTTTGTGAAAAAAGGAAGAGGCCGGGTACTTTACTCCTTTTAGGCGTGCAGAGAGAGCCTTTTACTTGTTTCATATATGTATATTTTTTCCACCTTTCTGTGTGTGTGTGTATGTGTGTTATTTGCGGACAAGAGATATCCTCGTTTCATCACACACACCCACTTTTTTTTTTTTTTTGTATTTTACAAAAAGCTGCGTTGCGTTAGCGGGTGTTGTGGTGGCCGCGGCCGGTAAGTGGAATTAGGTCGATCATGAGAGTCTGATGCGCGCGGCGCGGGGCCGCCCCGGGCGAGGCTAGGGCGCGGGGGGCGCCCCGGGCGAGGCTAGGGCAGGGCCCCTAGAGGAGCAGAGGCACGCGAGCGTCACAACTTGATTCTGAAGTGATGTGTCACGTGCAGTTACCCACCTGTCGGACTCGCATCCGGAGATTTGAGAGTCACGCACTCACAAGCCCACTGCGCAGTCGATCGATATTTCAGGGACGGAAAACCTCGCGAGCTGTCGCCTTAGCTCTACTTGCATGATTGTGAATGGTAATTTTCGTCAAAGAACAAAATCAAAATCTTTTAAAAAAAAAAAAAATTTGAAAGAAAAAGAGGAGAAATCTTTAGAGGTACCCTGTTAGAAAACGCTGTCAGCTGATGACACTCTCCGTGATGAGTATGTTGTTTGCAAACAACTTCACTTGTATTCATTGATATTCTAACAAAAGTCGTTCTACCTTATTTTACCTGAAGTGGCCCAAAGGATGAACTACTAATCACCATGTTCTTGCTTTACAACACAATTCTGGTTAAGTTTGATAGCAACACATATCGTTGCAAAACAAAAATTGTTATGTTTCAATTTTTGTTGTGAAGGAGGAACCAAAAACTCACTGTTTTGAGAGGAAAACAAGTTTAAGAAATTTGGTGGAATACTGTAGGATTACAACATTGTTGTTGGAGATCAACATGTGTTGCTAACAAACTTAACTACGAATGTTTTGTTAATTTACAACACTTTTTTTTAACAGTGTTATTGGAGCTATCTCTTTATTTAAATGTCATCGAAAGTACTTGAAAATTCATTTATAATGTAAAGTTCCACCAGGGTGTCGCAAAAATCCGCGTTTTGCGAAGCTCGTAGTGGCGCTCGTACGCCCCGCATAACATGTGGCGCGGCGCGTCAGATAGGCGCGGCCATACGCGCGGCGCGTTTTGAAATAATCCCGCCCGCCCAGGGGCCAGGCCAGGCCAGACCAGGGCTGCTTTTGATGGTCCGCAGAGTGGTTTATATCTCTCCCGCGCAAAACGGTTTCACCGGCCCGGCCCGGCCCGGACTGTCACTTCTCTGCGAGCCCCCCGACGGCGCCCGCCCCACCCGAGTGCGATCTGACGCAAAAGTTAGGCCCAGGCCTCTCTAGACTCGTTGTGACTTACGACCTGTTCTGTAATATTCGCACGCACTTAAAAGAGATATTCCGAAAGGAAAACTTAACGATGTTGCAAAACTTGCGGACGGGATATGTGTGTGTGTGTGTGTGTCAACCGCAGCTTTCCCGTCGTCAGCATTAATGATTTAATCTTAAAAGGACATGGACCCCGCGGGACAAGGATAGAAAGTTTCCTCCCGGAATTGATTCTTTTTTGGCGGCCGCACTGTCCTCTACGTTGTTGTAATTGTACGGATAACGTCTCGTAAAAGTCGTAACGACACGACTGCGAATAATGGCACACGTCACAGTGTGTCACGCTAGGGCGGCGGACGCCTGGGTGCGGCCTCGCCCCCGCCACGCCCCGCCACGCCCCCGCCCCGCCCCGCCCCGCCCCCGCCCCGCCCCCGCCCCCGCCCCGCCCCGCCCCGCCCCCGCCCCCCCCCCGCCCCGCGCCCTAGACGTGCAGGTGCCCTCTGGTTCTGTCGTGGTGTGGCACTGCTACTGCAGTGGTGGGTGTGGTGTTTCCCTGTGCGTTGATCTCGGTAAAGTGATCCATGGTCGTTGCCCCAGTGCTGCCAGCACGGTTTCTTTCAGTTTTCGCCAACGGCCGCGTTGAAAAAAATATCTTTGAAATCAGTGTATTTGTTCCAGTTGCACATGCATTTCCTTGGTTGTTCTTGAAGCCCACCAAGTGCGCGAG
The DNA here is from genome assembly GCA_033675135.1 of Frankliniella intonsa. Lineage (NCBI taxonomy): Eukaryota > Metazoa > Arthropoda > Insecta > Thysanoptera > Thripidae > Frankliniella > Frankliniella intonsa. The sequence goes on from CM066259.1 coordinate 1,317,805, forward strand.
CGACCCCCCAACCATTTAAAAGACACACAAAAACGAAAACGCGTCGCGGCCGCCCTGGTTTTATAAAGATCGCTCCGGGGGGGAAGTCCGTAAAACGGTTAATTAAAATCGTACTCGCTTATCACCGTGCCGTGGGTGGCCAGGCCCACTTCTGTACGATTAATTACTTCCACGGGTCATACATTGACCGTGCATGCTCGCCTCTTTTGGGCCGCTCATGTTTTTTTTTTTTTTTTCGGTTGCCCTGGCTCGTTTCCGCCCTGCGCCCCTCCCGCACCCCCATTCTGCTCTCCATCCCTCTGGCTTGCTCTAGCCTCTCTCTCTCTCTCTCTCTCTCTCTCTCTCTCTCTCTCTCTCTCTCTCTCTCTCTCTCTCTCTCTCTCTCTCTCTCCCTCTCTCTCTCTCTCTCTCTCTCTCCTCCCTCTCTCCTCTCTCTCTCTCTCTCTCCTCTCTCTCTCTCTCTCTCTCTCTCTCTCTCCTCCCTTTCTCTCTCTCTCTCTCTCTCTCTCTCTCTCTCTCTCTCTCTCTCTCTCTCTCTCTCTCTCTCTCTCTCTCTCTCTCTCTCTCTCTCTCTCTCTCTCTCTCCTCTCTCTCTCTCTCTCTCTCTCTCTCTCTCTCTCTCTCTCTCTCTCTCTCTCTCTCTCTCTCTCTCTCTCTCTCTCTCTCTCTCTCTCTCTCTCTCTCTCCTCTCTCTCCGCTCCCTCTCTCCCACTCTCCCTCTCTCGCTCCAAAGCGTTCGACACGGCATACATTTCCCCTTCTTCCTCTCTTCCCCTGTGATGCAGCAGCTGAGCAAAAGAAATATATCGCAATTTTATAGCGGCGGCATGGCGGGGCGGGGCGGGGCGCTGCGTACGAGCGGGGCAGCCCGGGATAACACGGCCGGCCAGTACCTGCTTGCTTTGTGGGGCGTTTAAAGCAGCGCCGGGCGGGTGACCATCAGTCAGTCAGTCAGTTAGTGAGTCAGTGAGTCAGCCAGTGAGGGGGCAGCGCAGCGGCAGCCTAAAGCGTCTCGTACTCTTAATTTATGCAACTTGTTGCCCGCCCCGCCCCGCCCCGCCCCGCCCCGCCCCGCCCGCCGGTCAAATTGTGTGCGCCTCTTGAGCGAGACCCGCCGCGTGCAGAAACTCAAAACGGCGCGTAAAAATCAGGTTCGCCAACGTAATGGCACTCATTCGGTCGGCGAGTTTCCTGCCCCCCACCCCACCCCACCTCGCCTCTTCTGCACACCGCCTTCCTTTTGCCGTTGCGCACATGACGGGAGTTGCGCCCCCACGCTCTAGGCACCCTAGGCTGACCTCACCCCCCGCAATAAGCCACACACCACCCTAGAGGGGAGGAGAGGGGAGGAGGACAAGCTATAAAATTAACGCGCATTGCATGATGGGACCTGACTGGCCAGGCCAGGGCGGCCTGTTGTTGCCGTGTCATTACCCGCGCGCAATGAGCCGTGGTGTCCAGTTGCGGACCATAAAATTCAAGATTGGCAGCACTGCTTGACGGGGGGAGGGGGGGGCGACCACAAGCAAGGTGGATATATTATTTACGACACCAACAAGAGTGTGAGCACCGCGCACCCAGGACTGTACTGCGTATTTCTTAGTTGCTTTCTGTGTGGCCGGCGTATGGCGGACCGCTGCATGCTCCCCGTGGAGGTGGGGTGGGTCCCTCTTCGACAAATAGCGAAACACGCCCCTCGCTCGCGCCTCGCGCCACTCCAATACACTGTGAAACCAAGTGTTCAACTGCTCAACACTTGTAAGTGTGGATCTTCCAGTATAACAGGTGAAAGTGCGCAATTCGGTATTTGTGCAATAAGTAGTGTCAAACTCGCCAGTCGTACACTTGTAAGTGTTGAACTCGACAGTTGTACTCTTGCAAGTGTTCAACAAGGGAAATGTTGCACGGGGAAGTTGAACACATTCAAGTGCACAAATGTCGAGTTAAACACTTACAAGTGAACAACTGGCAAGCTTTAGCACTTGGAATTGCAGAGCTTCCGAGTTGTACTCTTGGACGTGTAAGATTGGAAGTTGCACACATTCAATTGTTGAACAGTTGCACACTTATTGGTTTAACAGTGTAATCTATAGATTTTTTTTTTTTTTTTTTTTTTTTTTTTTTGCCGAATCTCTTTTTAATTCTGCATGCTGGGCCAGGCGGATATCCTCGGGAACTTCTTGCAGGTTGTCCTCCGGGACTTACAGGAGACACACCCCACGGGGGCACTTGTCACTCCAGGCGTTTAATGCGCCGCGCTTTCCTTCGCATCTGACTTGGTTTTTTTTTTGTTTTTTTGTTTGTTCTTATTTCTCTTTCTCGCGTAATTAATTTCAGGGGAGACTGTAAGTCAGAAAACCGCATGCATGCAGGAGGGGTCTGCAGGCTGCAGGGGCCGCTGACACGCGGCTGTCAGTTTTTGTCAGCTTCACGTGTGTCAGCTCGTATCGGCGTCACTCTCACTGGTGTCACATCCGATTCGCGTCGCTCAAAAAAAAAAAAAAATGAAAAGAGATTAAAAAAATGATTTTTCTGAAGTGAATGCATGCCGCTTGAGCTCAGCCTGGCCAAAAGCGAGAAATAAGAAAGGCGATTGAGGGGGGGTGGGGGGTGGGGCATTTGGTGGGTGCATCGCATTGGAAGGCGATTGAGGGGGGAAGTGGGGCAAGGAAAACACGGTGCACAACCTGTTCATGCCCCCCCGCGCAATTACACGTTTTGTGCCTCACTACATCCCATTCTAATCCGCACCCCCCCCCCCCTCACCTCTCTCAAGCGTCTCGAAATGACTCACGTCAGTCGTTATCACGGCGCATCGGCCCGCAGTGAAAGTCGCTGCTGGAGCGCCCGCTGTGGTGCCTGCCTGCTGGCCTGGGGTTCGACTCCCGCCCGCCGCCGCGGCTTCAATCATTTTTTGTCTTACTCGTTTAATTTTTGTTTTTTATCTCGCGTTCGAAATCCGAACAGAAGAGTGCTACGCGAAGCGTTCCTTCCGCCTAAGAGAGAATAGAATAACAGGAATTTTTTGTCTTATTTCTATTTTTTCGGAGGGTGGGGGAATTGATCAGAAGAGCTTTTTTTTTCTAAGCCGTCACTGAGAAATATTCGTAAGAGTTACGGGAAAATTTTCCATGAGAAATGTCGTAAAGTTACGATATCAAATTGTAAAATTACAAAATTTTAAGGGCACTTGGTATTGACTTGTAATTCTTAAACGAGCACAAATTAGCGTTCGTAAATTTACGATTTCGATTGTAAATTTACAACACCATTTGTGAATCACAAATTACGAAAAAAGTCGTAAACTTACAGACATATTTTTCACAGTGTAAGCTCTAGCAGGGCAGCAAAACGGAAGCGGATTGGCGCGGCTGCGGCGGCGGCGGCGGAGTCTCGGAGGACCCCGCTGTCGGCCGTGCCAATTTTCAGCACGCAAAATAGAGGGGAAGTAAGTGTGCGTGTGTGTGTGTGTGTGTGGAGAGAGAGAGGGAGGGGGGGGAGCACAATAAGCCCTGGAGGGACGGACGTCCCGTCCCGTCCAGCCCGACGCATACAAGTGCGTCTGACGTAACCCCCAAATACTGTGCTGGCTGGCTGGTGCGTCGTTGGCAAATTGGCGTCTTGGCGTGGCGCGGCGTGGCGCGGCGCTCTGCTGAGACGCCGCCGGTCGGCGCCTGCCACGCCACGCCACGCCGCGCCGCCCTGACCTGGCCACGGGCGACGGCGGGGAGAGGCCGACGCTGACTTGTGACTGGTCCGCCCGGCCCGCCGTGCTCAACTAGTAGGCGCGCTTTTTTTAGAAAAAAAAAACACTTAAAATCTACATGTAAAAAAAAATTGCCGCGGAAATCAAATGTCTTGTCAGGACCATATGGCGCCTGGGAGGTAGGCACCACTGCTTGACGGGCCTGCCAGGCTCGGTTGCCTACCCGCTGCCCTGCAGGCGCTCGTCACAGACAACATGCGTGTGCTGGTGGTGGTCTGGGGCTGCTGACCGTGTCTGTGTGTGCACTCTTAACTTCTTACAAAGAATTTTTTTGTATAATACAAAGAATTCTGTGCAACCGTAACATACAGAAAATTTTCTTGTAATACAAAAAGTTTTCCTTTGTATTACAAAGATTTTGCTTTGTATTACAAAGTAAATTTGGCTTTGTATTACGGTTGCACAGAATTCTTCGTAATACAAGAATTTTCTTTGTAAGAAGTTAAGAGTGTGCGTGTGTGTGTGTGTGTGTGTGTGAGTGTGTGCGCGCGCGCTTGCGTATGCGTGGGTGCGCGGACGCGGACAGGGCCGCGCGGCTTACGGGCTCAGAGACGCGTGCGCGACGATACGCCAGTAGAGTTTGTCCGATTGGGGATTTCGTTTTGGTTGAGTAATTACTGTGGTGACGCAACGGCGAGGGCCACAAATGGAGTGCGTGCGAGAGCGGGGGCAGAGAGGGAGAGCGAGAGAGAGAGAGAGAGAGAGAGCGAGAGAGAGAGAGAGAGAGAGAGAGCGAGAGAGAGAGAGGCGGCACGCGCGGCGCCGGAAATCTGCTAATGACAAAGTGTTGAATAATCTCGGCGGAATGGGTAGTCGCCGCGCTAGTTTGGGAACTGTTACTCGCGAGTGCTTGTTAGTATGTAGTCTAAATGGAAATAAATACTTGGAAAGATTTTGTTTTTTCTTTGTAAGATATCAACTTGCAGGTTGGTGCCAAAGCTAAGATCTTGGTGTTGGGAACGCATCGCGGCTGGGCCTCAGACTAGAGTAGACCGGAGGAGACCGGAGGAGACCCCCACTGACAGCACCGGAGGCACTTGTTGGATATCGGGCTCCGGTTAGCCAGCGCGCGCGCGCACACACACGCACGGGCGCGCAAGGCTACAGATTCGCATACGGAGGCTCACACATTGTCCATGTCCTCTTCACGTGTGTGTGTGTGTGTGTGTGTTTACCTCTTTTATTCATGGAGATCGAATGGGCGCGATTATTCGCGCCAGCCACGCACGCTCCTCTCCTCACACACTGCCTCTCCCTCTCCCTCTCTCTCTCTCTCTCTCTCTCTCTCTCTCTCTCTCTCTCTCTCTCTCTCTCTCTCTCTCCCTCTTCCTCTCGTTTTACCCCGCACCTTCGCGCTCGCGTCTCGACCGAAAAAAATTTAATAACACAATAACACCCCCGGAATTTTTTTGTTTTTAAAGCCCTTTGTTGACTTCTTTTTTTTTCCTAGAAAATGTCCCTATCGGAGACTCTTCCTAGGTTAACACAGCCTCCTGTCAGCCAATGACGGGACTGCTAGGTGTCACGTGTCTCGCGCGCGGTCAATCCGATTGGCACGTGGAGGGGGGCAGGGGCATAAACTCGGCGAGATGACTATCGTAGCCGCGACGCGGTCGACGAACCAAACCTGATCACAATGTAACGGTTTACGACGTGGCGATGTGTAAGTAGTGATGTGTAACTCGCTCCGTACACGGGCTTTTACACGGTGAGGTGAGCCGCTCTAAACAGTCGTCACAGGGAGAGGCCATCATCGTCAGGACTGTGCGCGGACCCGGCCGGCCGGGCTCCTAGCCGCTCCTAGCGCCTTTTAACCGCGAGCGAAGGCATTATCTGATTTGTGGGAGTTGTTTCTGACTCGCACGCCTTCCGCCGCAGAATACTTTTACTCTAGTCGGTGAAGTAGGAATAATTTTTTTTTTCCGAGAGTTGGCAAGAAATGCGGTTTCACAGGTGCCAAATGCTCCCCGCATCTCTGTCTACATACATATGCTATGGGATGGGCAAGAACCTATGCGTGGCGAAACTCTTTAGAACGTTTTCAAATTGTCTCAGAAAGAGAAGAAGGAGGAAAAGTAACGAAATACGTTCTCCGTTTTAAGTAAAGTAAATTCTAGCCGACATTTGACGAAAAAATATTGCAAGCGTGTAGTTCCTTTATCTTAGAGGCTTGCCTGACCTCTCTGTACACCACGCCCTTCTTACCCCCATTCATAAGCCGCCCTGGGGCCTGGGCGGCTCTCTTGGCTCACTCGCTGCGACCTGCTGCGACCTGTTCTATCCGTCCACCCATCCATCTATCTATCGACCCATCTACCATACATCCATCCATCCATAGAATTATAAAACTTTTCTAAGAATTTGAAACTTTACTACTGTTCTCGCAATCCCGCAAGAGTCTTTGCGTTACGTTCTTCTAAATTCCGTTGAACGCGGCGGTCGAGCTGAAGACCTCCTGGAAGAGAGCCAGCGTCCAGCGTGTCCCTCTTCTACTGTCTGGCTCTTTGCGGCCTAGCTCACCCCGAGATGAAGACACTCGCATTTTTCTCTCCCTTTTTTCTCCTGCTTGAAATATGTCACTTGTATACGGAATTTCTTAAGTCTCCTGGTTCAATCAGCAAACGTAAAAAGTATGCGCGCGAAATACACGGTAAAAACAATGCCTGTTTTTTTGAGGAAAAAGGGAAAACTTTGGGGAACCCTCTTACTTTGAGAAAAACTCCTCAGATTTTGAGGAAGTCTCCTCTCCTCAAAAAATGAGGTAACATCCCTTATATTTTGCGGAGATTTCCTCAAAATCTGAGGAGTTTTACTCAAAAACCCAGACCTTGTTTTAACCGTGTGCATTGCAGGTGCGTTTTACAAAAGCTGCTCATCCGTCGACTCGTTTTCATCTGTAGGGCAGTTTTTAGCCGGTGCGGCTCGCAGCCGCGGGTCAGGCATAGCTCTGCTCTCAGGCTCAGCAGGGTATTGTTGTAGCCGGCCCGGCCCTGCCCGGCCCGGCCAGCCAGTCGAACGGGCAGTAAAAATCAGCGAGTGAACCTCCCACCCGCCACCCGCACTCAAGCAGTCTGCGCTGCCCACACCACCGCAGCGCCCCTACCGGCCGAGGCGCGCAGCGAGAGAGTACTTATTGCTTTTTCGGACTAGTTTCAATAAGGATACGCCGGGCATATCTGAGCGAGGAGAGAGAGAGAGAGAGAGAAAACAACCCGGTTAACCAAGTGTTCAACTGCTCAACATTTGTATCCGTGCAACTTCCAGCCTAGCACGTGCAAGTGCGCAATCGGCAATCGTCCAATTTCACGTGTTTAACTCGCTAGTTGTACACTTCCAAGTGTTTAACTCGACAGTTGTGCACTTGCAAGTGTTCAACAAGGATAGTGTTGCACGGGGCAGTTGAACACCTGCAAGTGCACAACTGATGAGTTGAACACTTACAAGTGTACAACTAGCGAGTTTGACACTTCCAATTGCACAACTGCCGAGTTGCACACCTGCGTGTGCTAGGCTGGAAGTAGCACGCACATACAGCTGTTGAACAGTTGAACACTTGGTTTAACAGTGAACCGCTTGTATCTTTTTCCCTCTTAGCGCGCGGTAAACTCTCCAACTTGATGCACCATTACGGGCCCCTGGGCCCCGCCGCTCCCCGCGGCCCTGCCCTGCCCCGCCCTGCCCCGCCCCGCCCCGCCCTGCCCCGCCCTGCCCCGCCCTGCCCCGCCCACGCATGAGCGGAATTGTTTAAATACTCCCCGCCCGCAGCCCTCTCGGTTTGATTCTGCCCGTAGATAATCCTCTCGCGTACACCCCCTCCCCCACCCCCCGCCTCCTCCTCACAGCTTTTGCAGTGCGGACTGAAATTCTTCCTCGACTTTAATTATCTAACGGGCCTTGTCTGCGAATACAGCTAGCCCGGCCAGGCCATGAGGCCGCAGGCCCGACACAAACTCCTTCTTTACGATGCATCAAAGTCAAGACAGACGTACGTATCGCATGGCGGCCGGCGGCGCGGCGCGGCGCGCACGCCTGGCCCGTGCTGTGCTGTACCGGTTGTATTGTAACACTGGCCGGGGCGGGGCAGGGGTTCAAAGACCCATAGCGTCGTCTTCATGGTTACTAGGCTTCACACTATATTTTATGCAACTTGCTCTTTAGTCTATGTGGTCTACACGAGGGGGCAACCACTACTCCCCATCCTAGTGTACACGGGATTTCTACTGATTGCACAAGATTTCTCTCAGATTTTGAGGGATTTCTCTGAGATTTCATGAGATTTCTCAGGACTTCTCTGAGATTTCTTGAGATTTCATGAGATTTCACAAGATTTCAATGAGATTGCTCAGTTAAATTTCTAAGGATTTCATCGAGATTTCCGAGGATTTCATCGAGATTTCCGAGGATTTCATCGGGATTTCTGAGGATTTCTGAGGATTTCAGATTTCAGCGAGATTTCCGCAGGTTTGTACACAGGATTTCCCGAGTAGTTGCCCCCTCGGGTCTACAGCTCAGCCGTGAATATTATCCAACCGCGAGGCGAATAGGAGACGCACGGGTCACTGCTGCTTCGGTCAGTTTTTTTTTTTTAATTTTATTTTTTATCGTAGCGGATCCCCTTTCGGTGTACATACCCCGCGCGCCGGGGCGCCCCCCGCCGCGGCGCGGCGCGATGTCACTGATAGCGAGGGGTATCGCCAGCCGACTTCCTTACTTCCGATGGGCGGATCGGATAAGCCGGAAAACGGTATGCGATTCAGACGCCGAATTCAGACGAGCAGAAAGAGGAGAGGCGGGAGGGGAGGGGGGGGAGATGCAAAAGAGGGTGGCGTAAGAGAGAAACGGTTACGCGAAATGGATATACATGCAAGGCCAAAAGCCAGTCGGGGGCGGGCGTGAGGCTTGAGCGCATGGCGCAACGCTCTAGCGGATATGAATGGGTGCAAATATTCATTCATCGTTCCCCATAAATAAGATCCTTTTCATTTCACATTTAACGTTTGCCCTTGTTTTTTTTGTGTGTTGCAGCCGTGACCGTCCGCTACCTCACGAAGAGGTACATTGGCGAGTACAGCTCGAGTACAGGTGAGAGCCATCCCCATTTTTTTAAAAAAATATTAATGTATTTTAGACCTTTTGTCTTTCTTTTCAAACGCAAACTGCACAGTAGCAAACTTTGGCCAGGTTTCCAAGCAGCCAGCTGGCTGGGAAATCCTAGGATTTTCTTATGGAGGAAATAAACTGTAGTAACGTCTTGATTTTTTCAAAACTGCTTGGAAACCTGGTCGTAGTTTTTACCGTGTAAAATACAGCGTGTGTGTCAGAGGCGAATTACCGCCGAGTCGCACACTGTTAAAAAATGTCTTGTAAATTAACAAGGAAAATCTTGTTAATTTTTATAGCAAGACATTTCGTTTTGAAACAAGTATCTTGTAGCATTACAAATTTTTTGTTTTGGCAAACGAGAAAAAAAAATTAAGTTGTTGAAATTTTTTGTCCCTTTTTGTTTCAAAAAATATTATTTTTCGATCATGCTTATCAAAAAAGGAGTTCTATTACAAAAGGGCTTGTTTCAAAACGAAGCGTTTTGCTATAAAAATTAACAAGATTTTCCTTGTTTAGTTACAACACAGCGCTACTTAGTCGTTGCTACAAGCAATGCAAAACGAAGTTTTGTAAGGCATTTCACGAAAACAAATTTTCGTTTTCAAACAAGAGTCTCATCATACCGAATGTCACCAGGTGACAAACTTTTTTAACAGTGCACGCTGGCGACTGCTGCTGCACCAGTAACGAGAGTATCGACTCGCGATACCACTTGCAAAGTCCGGTCCTTCCCTCAGCGCCGCGACGCTCGTTTGAACCCGCGCCGGCGTCGCGTCGCGGCGTCGTGCCGGCCCGGCGCGGCGGCGTGACCTGGCCAGGCCAGGCGGCAGCAGCATTCGAACTGCGGGATTTCCATTTCCACGATCCCGAGCGGCGATAGCGTCTGACGGAGCGTCTGACGGACGTAACGTTACGCCCCTGACCTAGCCCAACGCGGTGACGCGACGCGCCGCGACGCTGCTCCTGACCCCACGCGTGATAGCGCCTCGTCCATTATTCATGCGTCGGGCGGGGCGGGGCGGGGCGGGGCGGGGCGGGGCGGGTCCTTAATCCGGTCGGTACACTGCTATCGGTGTTCGCAGGACTGACAGATCGCGTTTAACCATCCGGCAGATTTTTAGGCACAAAGTAGCCTTTTGTAGGTTTTGTTTCCAAGTTTTTTTTTTTTATCTTATTTTAGGGGCAAAGAAAAAAAATGCCAAATGCCAAAAAATAAAAAAATAAAAATAATTGAAAGTTGAGTTAAAGAAAGTTCGGCTATGGCGAGAGCGAGACACGCTATGGCGGGAGCGTGACCCCCTGCAGGGAGGCTGGGCCGAGCATGAGTGAGAGTGATACTGAAAGCGAAGCCCACCTCCGCTCCGCTCAGCTCAGCACGGGGCGGGGCGGGGCGGGGCGGGGCGCGTGCGGTATGGGCCGAGACTGTGACACAGACCAATGGATGACACGGCCCGCCCCGCCCCGCCCCGCCCCGCCCCGCCCCGCCCCGCCCCGCCCGGGCCAGTCGATACGGCGGTGTGACTCTCGTTACACCAATGCCACCGCGCACACGCCGAGCACGCCCACGTGATGTCTGCCGGGCGTCATGTAACTCGGAGAGGGAGGGAGAGAGAGAGAGAGAGAGGGAGAGAGGGAGTGAGTGAGAGAGTGAGAGGGGGGGGAGAGAGAGAGAGAGAGAGAGAGAGAGAGAGAGAGAGAGATAGAGAGAGAGAGAGAGAGAGAGAGAGAGAGAATCTGAGAATGAGAGAGAGAGAGAGAGAGACCTCTCAGACCACTACTGGCATTTTGTAAGTGGACGATAAAGTATTCTGTACAGTAGTAATGAAAATTCCTAAGTAATGAATTTTCTAAATATTTACGGTGGAAAATAATCACTGAGTGACTTTTTCATTACTTACGAAATAAAGATAAATACTTAAAAAATTCTAAGTAATACTTAGAATTTTGTTAGTATTTTACAGTCGTACAAAATCTTTAGTTGTCAACTGAGGATAAATTCAGTATTGGTCTGAGAGTGAGGGGGGGGGGGGGAAGGTATCGTTTATAAAGAACTATCAGGCCTGCTCTGACCAGTGCACGTACAGACTGGAATAGCATCGACTAGAATTTTTTTTTTTAAATAATGAAAACAAATATTCCGACGAACGTACGCATAGCAGTGGCAACCATCGCGTGACGTAACACACACGCGCGTGCTAGCGCACTAACACGCCCGTCCCGTCCCTTTTATTTCACCCCTTTTTATGTATCCCCGCGGTATCGCATTACATAGGATGGCGCGGGTCCCAATGAGGTTAGCGGCACTGAGCCTAGCAGCCTGGCCAGCGCGGCCCGGCCGTCCGGCCCGGCGCCACAGTGTGGGCCGTGCCGTGTGCACGGCCACACCCGACGACATTGTCGCTGTTCAATTTGTTCAACACATTGCGCAACACGACGCCGCCACGGCACAGCAGCTTCCTGGCGCAGAACAGCAGCGCGAGGGGAGGCTGCTACTGCGGGGCTCCTCCTCTGCGTATCATAACTTGTGTATTTTCGCGCGTTTGCCTGCCGCCGGCCCGAGCGGCCGCGCTGCTGCCGGCTACGTGCTGTAATTTTGCTTTTCGACGAGAGTTTTAATTAACACCTGCACCATAAAAATGGTGTTCTTAATTAGTTCAAGAACATTGCCTTAAAGTTTTTAGAACAGTGTTCTTGATTTCAGAAATTTAACTTAGTTGAATGCCCAAATGCGCTTCACTCAAGCAGAATGTTCCTAAAACTTTAAGAACACTGAAAAATTAAGAACATAGTTTTCTGAGTGTGTAATTATTATTAGGCTAGTGCGAGATCACTTTCAATACCCTAAAAAATTAAGTGGTTAACCATCGTATAGATCATTTACATTTGTGGGATTTTTCCCACGCATATTTTTTTTTTTTACAGTGCAGAGTATTTGATTAGTTAAATATTAAAAATTTGCTCATTGGGCCTGCAAACCATCACTAGAAAAAAAAAATTACTATCGCTGCGTGTTTGTGTGAGTGCACTTTTAACCTTATGCTACTACTGTACTCGTGATATTCCGTGGCGCAAGAAAATGTCGTAAAGTTTTGATGCCTTTTCGGTGACCGCGCGCATCCCGCCCGGCCCGCCGCGTCCTTTGGGTGGGCCCCTTGTGCGCAGGACTCTATTGTAAACTGGAGTCGTTTTCAATCGACGATGCGTACGGCAGTTACTTTATTGAGTAGTAGTCGTTCCCCCATTTTCCTTCGTTGCCTTGTTTACGATCCGTTGGGTGCGTCTTACCGGCTCCCTAAAGGCCCGTCCAATGTGTTTGTGTGAGCGTGTTTCTGCTGCTAGTGAGCGTGCGTCTGTGTGTGTGTGTGTGAGTGCGTATGTTCGTTTGTGTGTCCGTACGTGCGTACCAGGTTGAGGCAATAGGCCCGCGCGGAATCCCAAACGCAATGTGTGTGTGTGTGTGTGTGTGTGTGTGTGTGTGTGTGTGTGTGTGTGTGTGTGTGTGTGTGTGCAGTGCTGCTGAGGCTATCAAGGCGTGCAGAGGCGCTGTGCATTTGGCACAGATACGACTCCCTCCCCCTCCCCTCTCCCCTCCCCTCAACTCGTTGCCCCGAAGTGGAATCGTCACCCACCAGCAGCGACCGCAACAGCAAGCTCTTCTTCGTGGTGACAATGCGATTGGGTAAAAGTAGAGAGAGAGAGAGAGAGAGAGAGAGAGAGAGAGAGAGAGAGAGAGTCGCTCCGTTTGTTCGTTCGTTCGCTCGTTCGTTGGTTTACTCGCCTGCTAGTCGCGCGCGTAAGGGGATTGCAGAAACCAATTTCTCCCCGCCTTTCTCAGGACGCAAAGCGTGGGGGGATAGACGACTTACACGACCAAAAATACAAAACAAAAAAGAACTCAATAGTGTTTTAAACAGTACTTAAAAAATAAAAGTGAAAACGTTGCCAGCAGTTTTGCGGCGCCGCTTGTGTAAATTTAGTCGCCACCGCATTGGCCACCCGACCCGACACGTCGCGACCTTAAACGCTTCCAATTAACTAAACCGCGTTTAATTTTGGCGCTGTGTGTGGTGCGTGTGTTGCCCGTCGGGTTGGCGCCCCTGTGTCATCGTTGGGTGTGGAGGGGGTGGGGGGCGGTGCGGTGGGAGCAGGCAGTGCAAATTTATTATGATTGAGTCTTGTGCTGCTGCTTGTGCGGACACGGAGGCGAGGCGGCAAGTGTGGGGGCCTCAAAGAATTTGAGTCTCGGTAGGGAAATGTTGCGCGGTGTGTTGCCTCAAAGTGGGCCGGGTGGGAGCAACGGCACCTGCTCTCTCTCTCTCTCTCTCTCTCTCTCTCTCCTTCTCTCTCTCTCTCCCTCTCTCTCTCTCTCTCTCTCCCTCTCTCTCCCCCTCTCCCCCTCTCCCCCTCTCCCTCTCCCTCTGACACACACATCCTGGCGGCATGTACTTTATGATCACGGGCAAAGCTTCGGAACAAATGAACGTCGGAAGAGTATGAGCATAAGCCGCTACGCATGCCGCAAAAAAATAAAAAACACAATGCGTAAACCAGCAACAAATGGACATGTAGTTGTCAGGAAAATTGCTGCAAATGGATGTCATTTTCGGTATCACGTTCTAAAGTATGTTCTTAATTTGTTGTTGCGCAGATTTCCTGTACCGGCACTGTGTCACGTTCGACAGCGTGACGACCGAGGTCGAGATCTTGGACACGTCAAAGTGTGCGGTGAGTACGAAGTGCAAAGCTATCGTGACGAGGTGTGACGGGGCGTGACGGGGCGTCATCGTGTCTCGGCAGAAATGTGCCGGTGAGGGGAAAATGAGGTCATAAACTGAAAAGCTGGTCACCCACTATATAATGGCGCGTTTATGGCGGGTGACAAGGTCGCAAAAGGAAGACGAGAGCGGTTGGGCCGGGACCCGCTCTCACAGAATTACAAGGCGTGACGAGCTGAGCGTGTGGTGTGAGAGGGTGGCGGTCAGTTTAAAACCGCGGCATCGATGTAATCTCTGCGCTGCTCTGTGGCACATAAGTATCGATTGCCGCGATGGTCGCTGTATCGAGTTCGCCAACGAACCGGGGGGAGGGCGGTGCCGCCTCCGGCCGCTCCGGAAGTGTCTCCGGTGTTCTTCCGGCCGACCGCGGTGTGGGGCGGGGCGGGGCGGGGCGGGGCGGGGCGGGGCGGGCCTGCACCCACACCTCCAGCACCGGGCGGAGAGTGACAGGAATCAAGGAAATTTTAAATCTGCAAACGACGCGGGAAAATACACTGTGAAACCAAGTGTTCAACTGTTCAACACTTGTAAGTGTGCAACTTCCAGTATAACAGGTGCAAGTGCGCAACTCGTTATTTGTGCAATTGGAAGTGTCAAACTCGCCAGTCGTACATTTGTAAGTGTTAAACTCGACAGTTGTACACTTGTAAGTAAGTGTTCAACAAGGGAAATGTTGCACGGGGAAGTTGAACACATGCAAGTGCACAAATGTCGAGTTAAACAGTTACAAGTGTACAACTGGCAAGTTTGACACTTGGAATTGCACAAATACCGAGTTGTACACTTGGATGCGTAAGACTGGTAGTTGCACCTCTTCAAATGTTGAACAGTTGCACACTTGGTGTAACAGTGTGTTGAACAGTTGTACACTTGGTTTAACAGTGTGTTGAACAGTTGCACATTTGGTTTAACAGTGTACTTAATTTTCTAGAATTTTTCTAGAATTTTTCCAGAATTTTTCTTGAAATGTTACCAAGGTTTTGTTTTTTTTTCGCCATTGCCACATAAAACATGAGGTGAAATTGAATCCAATTGTCTGGTGGTGCCCGCAGGCCATGGGCTGCCTGGACGAGCACCTGCGCTGGGGCGAGGCCTTCGTCGTGGTGTACTCGGTGTGCGACGCGCTGAGCTTCCACGACGCGCGCGACCTCCTGGAGAAGGTGGCCGCCGCCAAGCTGCCCGGCTACTGCACCACCCTGCTGCTGGGCAACAAGCGCGACCTGGACCACTCCAGGTGAGCCAACGGAGCAACACGAAACTCGCTTCTTTTCTTACTATCAAACGTACTCACGCACTTATTATAACACAACATGAATAGTCTATCAGGGAATATTCTTCTGCCTGCGATATCTGTCATGCGTTATATCACCTGTATTGGCGCTTGCCTGCTTTGCGGTCGGCCCGCTGTGGCTCGATAATGGATTTGCGGACAACCCCTAAAAAAAATCTGTCGCACGGATCGTTTTTTTTATATTGCTTGCTGCTCCACCGTTGACCCCCGCTCTTCTTCCTGTCTTCGCCGGACTGATTGCGACCTAATTTCTTTGCTTCGCTTCTCTCTCTCTCTCTCTCTCTCTCTCTCTCTCTCGCGCGCGCGCGCGCGCTCACGGTTTTAATCCGCCATTAACGACGATGCCCAACATGCTTTATGCCGCTGCTTACGGCCTGCTAATGTCTTCTTTCTTAACCCGCCGTATAACATGGACTGCGCTCTACTGCTCACTCGTAACTGACTTCGCTATATTGAATAAGAAGATTCTCACGAGGAATAGACGAAGAGGTGAGGCTTGTGCAGTAGTAGGTACCCGCACGAATATTCCTCCTGGCGCGAGGGGGAAACAACTCTGAAATTTTTGTATACCTGGTAATTCAAAAAAATTCAGAAAAAGTCACAAAAATTTAGAGAAATTTCAGAAAAATCAAAGAAATTCAGAAAATAATCAAAAAATTCACCAAAATTCAGAAAAAAATCAGAGAAATTCAGAGAAATTTGGGAAAAATGAGAGCAAAAATTCAATAAAAATTCAAAAAAATCACAATAATTCAGTAAAATTCACATGTGTACACCAAAATTCAGAGTTGTTTACCCCTCGTCCTGGCGCTGTTGAAATAATCCCTCATTTAAACTGATTTGAAACGTGTGACTCTGCAGGCAGGTGGCCGTGGACGCGGGCCAGGAGCTGTCGCTGCAGTTCGGCTGCCAGTTCTACGAGGTGTCCGCCGCCGAGCACTGGGCGGGCTCGTCGCTCGCCTTCCAGTCGCTGCTGCGCGAGGCGCGCTCGCTGCAGCTGCTGCGCACCCTGCCCATCCGCCGCAAGCTGGGCGTCAACTCCGTGTCCAAGGTGCTGGGCAACATCTTCAGCAAGGCGTCCGGCAAGCGGCCGCAGGACAGGAAAAAGCGGCCCTCGCTGTCCATCTGAGCCATCTGCGGGCCGCCCTGCAGGCCTGCTGCCTCCTGCTGGGTGTCAACTCTGTGTCCAAGGTGCTGGGCAACATCTTCAGCAAGGCGTCCGGCAAGCGGCCGCAGGATAGGAAAAAGCGGCCCTCGCTGTCCATCTGAGCCATCTGCGGGCCGCCCTGCAGGCCTGCTGCGTCCTGCTGCCTCCTGCTGCCTCCTGCTGGGTGTCAACTCCGTGTCCAAGGTGCTGGGCAACATCTTCAGCAAGGCGTCCGGCAAGCGGCCGCAGGACAGGAAAAAGCGGCCCTCGCTGTCCATCTGAGCCATCTGCGGGCCGCCCTGCAGGCCTGCTGCGTCCTGCTGCCTCCTGCTGGGTGTCAACTCTGTGTCCAAGGTGCTGGGCAACATCTTCAGCAAAGCGTCCGGCAAGCGGCCGCAGGACAGGAAAAAGCGGCCCTCGCTGTCCATCTGAGCCATCTGCGGGCCGCCCTGCAGGCCTGCTGCGTCCTGCTGCGGGAAGCGTACGCGCCTGTGTGTCGTACCATCCAAAACAGGCGGCTGTATTTTTTTTTTAAATAATGAACTGAGAAAGGATAACTTTGTAACTTGAATACGGAGTAGGGAAGTATTTTCCTCCTACGACAATGGCATTCAAACTTATCAAGGTTCCCCCTCAGTAGTTACCTATACAGCAGTGCGGACGTAAGGTCGCGATGGTCTCTCCATATTCTAGAGCTTTGCTGTGTTGACCTCTGTGCCCTTCCGTTCGCACGGGATTCTGTGATAGCTCTCTACATGTGATAAAATAACAACTAACGCAAGACTGATGTTTTATTTGTATACAACTGTCAAGGAATGACCCTTTAAGACAGACATAATTTGAGATCGCAATTTTTATTTTTATGACAACGTTATGTTTTTGCCTGTCCACCGTGTAAAATGAAATTTCTTTAAAAATTTACCTGAAACCACAAATTGTGCCTTGACAAAACCAACTTCTATTGTGTTAGAATGTTCCTTAGAAAGGATCTCTCATCCTCTAAGAGAGGACATAGTGTACAAAGAAAATATGTTTATATTTGTTTAAGTAAGCCACTGCTCAGGTTGATTTGTACATTTTTACTTGTAAATAAATCTGTCGTATTTTCTCTAAACCTTGTTGTACGCTGATGCACTCGCCGCAAAATGCTCGCCAGATCTCCCCCACTCGAACGCGGACGAGCGCGTCGAATGGGCTGCCTACCCTCCAGGCGCACCGCGCCCGCTGATGCCCCCGCTTTCTCCCGTAGAACTTGGTCTCCGCGTGTACGATGGGTTGCATTCCGACTCGGCGTACACACGACGACCGCGCTCTGAAAATTCAACAGTGAGCACTGCACGCTGTATGTAAAGTGTGGATGGAATGCACGATGTATATAAGGTGTGCATGACATGCTTACTGTTTGTAACGTGTGCATGGACATGCTTACTGTTTGTAACGTGTGCATGGACATGCTCACTGTTTATAATGTGTGCATAGCCATTGCTCACTATAATTTCAACAGTGAGCATTGCTCACATTTTGTACAGTGAGCATGGCTATGCACACATTATAAACAGTGAGCATGTCCATGCACACGTTACAAACAGTAAGCATGTCACGCACACTTTATATACAGCGTGCATTGCTCACTGTTGAATTTTCAGTGCGGCGGGGTACTCTGATGGGTGACGGTGATTGGGAGGCAGAAGGGAAGGGGGATAGGTAGAGAGCAGTAATACCTTTGCGTGACGCGAAATAAAACAAAATGGACCTTCTCTTTCCCCCGACCGTATATGATGTTCCTCCACAGGAATCCGCGGAGAAAATCTCCCCTGGCGTATAGCGCTGATCGTCTGGGTGACGGCGGGGGGTGGGTGGGGAGGGGGTGGGGGCGCCCCCACCCCGACGCCGCTAGGGGTGGCGCGGGGCGTCGCGGCGCGTCCAGCGGCAGCCTCAGTCGAGCGTCGAGCTCCAGCCCCGACGGACGCCCGCGCCGACGCCCCCCGCCCCCTGTGCTCTCCCTAGTCGCGTTCGGCGTCGTGTCTCGCGGCGAAGTGCGTCGCGCGGAGTGACGAAGCGGTGCGTGACGACATGCCGAGCGGCCCGTCACAGCAGTAGGATGAGGCGTAAGTGTCGTACGTGGGTGCGCGTGACGAGGCCGCGTGGCAGACTTAAGTGGATACTCGATTTTCTTTTAAATTGTTTTTCGAGTCGCTAGTGAGCTAATTTTTTCCCCCTATTTTTTTGAGGAGGGCGCTCAGATCTCTCTTTGTTTTAGTGGAGGCCTCTTTCTCTCTCTCTCTCTCTCTCTCTCTCTCTGTCTGTCTCTGTCTCTCTCTGTCTCTCTCTCTCTCTCTCTCTCTTTCTCTCTCTCTTCTCTCTCTCTCCTCTCTCCTCTCTCTCTTTCTCTCTCTCTCTCTCTCTCTCTCTCTCTCTTTCTCTCTCTCCCTCTCTCTCTCTCTCTCCGTTGACCCTCCCGTCACGGTCGCGCTCCTCTGGTGCATCGGGGAGTCTCCCGGCTGAAATAAAAAGTCCGAGGCAAGTCCGAGTTGAGCCCCTTCCTGACGAATGTGGATAAAAGTTGGAGCGCCGCGAGTGAGTGTCGCCCCTCTCGCGATGGTGCGGGCGGCGTCTCTGTTCCCGGGCGCATCGGCGTCGCGACGCTGCAGCGCGTTGTCGCCGGCGTCAGGAGGGAGGAGCGTCGTGGAGTGGAGGGGAGGAGGGGTGGGCGGTCCTGCGGACCCTCACTTACCGTCCGATACCAGCAGTGACCGGCTGTGACAGTGTTGCCATGGAAAAGTGGGCAATACACCGTGGAGTAACGCGGGCTGCATCTGCGCCTGTCTACACTGTAAACGCTGTGGCAACTTTGGATGCCAAAACATTGGCGTCCTTTTTTGAACGCCAAATTTTGGCATCTTTCTAAAGGAACGCCAATTTTTGGCCTTCTTTAACTACAAAAATTGGCATTCTTTAAACTTTAAAGGGACGCCAAAAGTCGGCATTTAAAGGAGCCGAATATTGGCGTTCTTTTAAAAAGAGGCCAAATTTTGTCGTTCAAAACAGACTGCCAAAATTTGGCATTAAAAGTAGCCACAGCGTTTACAGTGCACTACACTGTAAAACCTGGGTTCCTAAGGACACGACTAAGTCGCTTGCCTCCTAAAATGGCACACCTTTTGTCGCTCTGCCGCAGCACACCTTAGTCGCTCCCGTGCAAAAACACATTTGGGTCCTGTGAGTTCCTCACACTGCATGGTATTGATGGGATATATCCCCAATGCTCTTTACATATGCAAGGTCCAAGGTGTGCAGTAACAGCGCACCTTTCCCCTGGAGCCACGGGACCCAAAGGTGTTCTACATGAGAGCGACTATGGTGTGCTGTAACAGAGCGACGAAAAGCGTGCCATTTTGGAGGCAAGCGACTGAGTCGTGCTCTCAGGGAACACCCAGGTTTTACAGTGTAGGCAACGGCTTAGGACAGGTTGCCTAGTGGGCAGGCGAAAATGCACCTGAATGGGCTACTTTTTGCCTACTCTTCTGGCTACACTGACGCGGCAAAAGTGGAAGCTCACTGGCGGCGCCCTCAGGTTTTGTCTGGGGCGCGCGGGGGCGCCCCGCCTGGTAGGCAACCCATCGTGCAGGCGCGCCCGGAGGTTGCCTACCTCGCGCTCCACAGGCGCCTGCTGGACCGGACCGGGTAGCTGCGGAATAAATTGTGGGCCGTCAGCCTCAGCCTGCCTGCTGGCGCTGCGGGGGATCTGATGTGCTGCTGCCGATTTCAGAGGAGGAGAGAGAGAGAAAGAGAGAGGCACAGAGAGAGGGAGGGAGAGCCGTGGGCGGGTCTCTCTCTCTCCTGCAGGTCGGCCAGATGGATTGGGGATGCCTGTCACGTCAGTGCCGGCCCGGGCCGGCCCGGCCGGGGCCCGGGGCCCGGTTCGGAGCGAGAGGAGGGAGGGAAGGGAGGGGGGGGGCGTGGGCGTACGGCAGGGTGGAGATAGACGGGGGGTGGTCATCTATACATACATGTATGTCCCTGGTCAAACAGGGTGACAAAGTGGCGCGGGCCTAGGACGTCTCATGGTTGTGAATATCCCCGTGAGCGCCATCGATAACTTGTCTCTTCTGGACTGTGTGACATAGGACACTGCTTTCTTTTTTTCTTGACTGTGTTGGTCAGAGTGCCCTTCTTGTCGAACGGGACCAAGGCCGTCGGCGCTGGCCGGCGGGCGGGGCCGCGCGGGGCCGGGGCGGAGGCGGGCCGGGCCGGGCCGTCCCCTAGGGGGCGCGTCTGAGGGCCTTCCCTCCCCGCCCCCGGGCCGCCCCCGGGCCACCCCGGGCCCGCCCCCGAGCCCGCCCCCGGGTCCGCCCTCGCCGTTCGACAGACTTGTGAGCGGCATCTCTTCCATCCGCTGCCCCGCTCTGGCGCTGACCCTCCCCTGGGCGTCAGAGAGAGAGAGAGAGAGAGAGAGAGAGAGAGAGAGAGAGAGAGCACTATGGTCCCGTCCGGACAACTGCATTGAGGGCTCGGCGAGAGGGGGTGCATCGCCAGCGGTGCTCCACGCCCCGCCACGCCTCGGTCCGACGCGCGCTGCTCCTGTCGTTCTGTCCCGATCACCACCAGCAGCGCGGGGCCCCTGGCGGGGCGGGGCGGGGTGGGGCGGGGCGCGGGGGCGCGGGACATTGTCGCGCAGGCTTCCAGTGCATCGGATTCCGATGCTGGGCGCCAGGCAGGCCGAAGGGTGAAGGGTGCTGGCTGGAGGTAGAGAGGATGTGGATGGTGATTGTGCCTAGTGGGGGGGCTGGGCACCATTCTCCTTCTCCCCAGCCTCCCTCTCCCTCCCTCTCTCTCTCTCTCTCTCTCTCTCTCTCTCTCTCTCCCTCTCCCTCCCTCTCCCTCCCTCTCTCTCACCCCGCCACGTGTGCTTACACAGGTAGTGCTGACTTTGCGATCTGTCGCTGCCAGCGGCCGCTCCGCTCCCTCGCTCTCCGCTGCTGCTGAGGCATGTGTGTGACCTGAAAAGGAAATATCACGGGAAAAATGGCGACTTTTGTTGCAGCAGCTGGCGTGTGTGTGTGTGTGTGTGTGTGTGTGTGTGTGTGTGTGTGTGTGTGCTGGGGGAGGGGGCGCCATTTGTAACACTGCGCCTAGCCTAATTATGTAGTGTCCCGCCCTGGGCTGGGTCGGCACAGGAGATAGGCGGTCCAAGCAGGTCGGTGCGAGAGAGAGAGAGAGAGAGAGGGGGCTGAAGGGCAGTCGGTATGTAAAAGGCGTGGGGAGGGGGCGGCGGCAGTCGAGCAGTTACGATAAACATAATTTATGTGGACAAGTGCGGGCAAAGCCGGCTAACTGCGGCATTGTTCCGCCCGGGCCGAGCCGGGCCGGGGCGTTTGTTTCTGCGTTATTGTGCTGTCGTTTTATTGCAACTGTCGTCCCGCGGGCCGCGGCAGGGCAGGGCAGGGCTACCACTCCCCCCCCCCCTCCTCCCCCAGGAACTCGGATAATTTCACCAGCACCCTGGCCTGGCCTTACCCCGTTCCCTAACTCCCCAATCTTTTCTTTGCGCCCTCCCTCTCCCCCGCACCCCGCCCCGCCCCGCCCCGCCAGTTTCCTGGTGTTCTGGTCGGCCCACCACCTCCGTCTTTTCTCTTAATACCTTCGTCAATAATTTCCACTCCAGCGGCTCTCCGCCCCACCCCACCCCGCCCCGCCCCGCCTCGCCTCGCCTCGCCCCGCCTCGCGCTGCTTCGGTCCGTTTCCTGATGAGGCTCTGTCGGGCTAAAAGCCCAGCCCGGGCGGGGCGGGGCGGGGCGGGGCGGGGCCAGGGGCGCGCTCCAGCAGCCAGAGAATCAGGAAATAATCTCAACATTTTCACGGCGTTGCGGGGCGTGGCGTGGCGGGGCGGGGCGCGAGGTAGGCCGGCTGGATGGGCCATCGGGCCATTTGCAGGTCTGAAACGGCCTGAGAGTAGCGGATTTGCTTGTTCCTGGGAGCGGGAGGAGGAGGCGAGGGCCACCCCACCGCGAGAACGGGAGAGCAGCGGCGCGGAGCAAAATTACAAGTGATTAAATGTGGTAAAAAAATATTTAAAACAAAAATGCAAAACTAATGAGCCTCTTTTGATGCAGACTGTATCTTTGGTCTAGTCGTTAAGGAAAAGCAGAAAAAAATCTTGAAAAGTCTTATTTTCTTTTTTTAATTTCTTTCGGTCCTTGGCCGCAGCTGATGCGATTATTTCTCCCACTTCCTCCTGTTACCTCAACCGGAAACGGTCGGTTTGGTGGAAACTCACCATGTTGACAGTTGACATTACAGTACCTGCGGACTAGACGAGTGGTGCAGGTGATGAGGTCTGGAGCCGGGGACCTATGGCGGAGAAGTGCAGCGTTGTGTACTCGCTCAGGTCACCACCCCCCTCCTTTTATGACGGACAAGCTCTGGGGGTTGAGGAGGGGGCCCCGGCCCCCAGCTCAGTTCGCGCGCCCGCCGCGACCCGAGTGCCCGTATTTGCCAACCATTACTAGAGCATGGCTCCTAGCTGCTGATGGCTTCCACCGTGTGCCCCAGGAGCAGACCAGCGCGGGCGTTCTATGAGCCGTGACCGGGCGGGGTGGGGCGGGGCGGGGCGGGGCGGGGCGGGGCGGGGCGGGGCGGGGCTCCCTGCGGGGATCGTGCTGCTGCGAACAGCCGTAAGGGGCTCGTGGACCGTGGCGCGGGGCGGGGCGGGGCGGGGCAGGGCGGGGCTAACGCGAGAGCAACGGCAGTCGAAGAGTGGGATTATTGGCACGATACGTCACTATAACGCGTTGGCCCCCGCGCTGGCCCCGCCCCGCTCCACCCCGCACTCTTGCCTTCCTATCCTCTTTGGGCCCTATTCCACCTCTTCCCCTCTCTCTCCATCCCCCTCTCCTCTCCCTCCCACTCTCCCCTTCCACTCTCCTCTCCCTCTCCCCTCTCCTCTCCTCTCCTCTCCTCTCCTCTCCTCTTCCTCTCCCCTCTCCTGTCACTCTCCCTCCCCTCTCTCCCTCTCCCTCCCCTCTCCTGACACTCTCCTTCCCTCTCCCTCTCCCTCTCTCCCTCTTCCTCTCCCTCTTTCCCTCCTCTCCCTATCTCTCCTCTCCCTCCCCGTCTCCCCCTCTCCTCTCCCTCCCCGTCTCCCCCTCTCCTCTCCCCTCCCTCCTTCCCTCCCCTCCTTCCCTCCCTCTCCTCTCCTCCCCTCCCCTCCCCCCTCCTCTCCCTCCCCCTCTCCCTCCCTCACTCCTCCACCCCGACAGCCCTCCAGCTGTTAAGTTTTCCCGCCCGCCCGCCGGGCCGTGCTCTGCTCCTGACGCTGAGTGGTGCGGTGCGGAGGTGCGGCTGAGAGACAGATTTTAATACAGTGTGTGAATAGGATAATGTGTCTGGCCTGGCTCCCCGCCGCGCCCTGCCGCCGGTCTCATATTCGAAACGTTTTGAGGAGGAGGGATGACGGGAGGGAAAGGACGTGGCCTCTGAAAAGGACTCTACTGTATTTCCTTCTTTTGTTTCTGTTTTGCTTTTGTCTCCCGTAGCAGTTCCACACCTCTGCACGCGCGCTGCTGTTTGGAAGGCTGGCGGGGCGGGCCTGGTCTGCGCGTGGCAAATAATACAGTATGCCTGTGAACTCACGGGAGTTGTATGAGGCGCCACACAATATATTGCTGAAGCTCCTCGCACTTCAACATTATTTCGCTGGAATACTTTAGAAAAGAATGTAAAATTCGTGGATCTATGTCTTAAACCTGCGTTGATTTCTTTTTTTGCCCTCTCTCTCTCTCTCTCTCTCTCTCTCTCTCTCTCTCTCTCTCTCTCTCTCTCTCTGTCTTTCTCTGTCTTTGTGTGTGTTTCTCTCTCTCACACACTCGTTGCGTCATTTGTGTTGTGTCGCGTTTGCGATTCCGTTGCTTTGGTAATCCCGGCGAAAGGCAATGCCCTGTTAATGGGCGCTACGGAGAGGGCGTCGACAAGAGTATAAAAGGACGAGAGAGAGAGAGAGAGAGAGAGAGAGAGAGAGAGAGAGAGAGAGAGAGAGAGAGAGAGAGAGAGAGAGAGAGAAAGAGAGAGAGATCGACGGCGACGTCGGAGGCTTTCACTTTGCGCGGAGCTGTCAGTAGCCGTCGCCAGCCAAATGCCGGGGATTTTTATGACATCTGCGATGGTTATTCTTTTTTACATTTCATTTCGTAATCACTTTTTCTTGGTCCGCCCGGCGCGCTGTAGCTCCCGTAGCGCCCGCAGCGGGCCGCGCGCGCGATAGATAGATGAGGAGATTTGCTGGATGAGCAAGTCGAGAGGGTTGGCGCCTCTTTGCCTTCATAATCATTCAGCACAAGTCGCGGATAAACTCGCTCCCCCTCCACCCATTTTTTTCCCTCTCTATTTCTAAAACGAAACAAAAAGTGCGGTTTTTTTTATTTTTTTTTGCTGCTTTGCTTTTCATAAAGCGACATGAATGTCGCCCGCATGGAAAAGAAACTCTCTCTCTCCTGCAGTGCAATCTGCTCTCTGGCCTTTCCTCCCCCGCCCCCCTCCCCTTCCCCCAGCGCGGGGATGACGATACGTTGTATCCGGAATCTCACCCTCTGTCGCCTCCTTTCTCTGCTCCGCGCGCCGTGCGGCAGGCGGCGCCCCCCTCCCGGCCGAGGGGGAATTCCCGATAGCGAGATACGTGCGATCAACATCCTCTTGCTCCCCCGGATGTCTTAACGCGTCGATGGCTGGCTCAGGCTGATATTAGCCCTGAGCGGGGGGTGCGGCCGGGTGCGGCAGGGTGCGGCGGGGTGCGGCCGGGTGCGGCGGGGCGGGGTGCGGTGCGGTCGGGCCCGTAACCGTGCAGGGGGTCCTGAGGACGGAGGGGGGAGGGGAGAAGGGGGAGGCCATAAGGGAAAATGCCTTCCGCCGTTTCGACATGATGGGCCCGTCCGCCCGATGTACATCAGCAGCATGGGGTGAATTGCCTAATCACAGGCACGAGAGTCGAGTCATCGCTTGTTCTAAGAGTACGTCTATACACTCATTTTCATTTCATTTCTTATTGTTCGATATTTTCCCTCTTTCTCGCTAGTACACTGGAAAATTAAAGGTGCTACACACCCAGAAAATTGTACCTTTGATTTAACGAATTTTCCGTTGAAAAACGCTTCCGTTGTTCCTAAGGAAATTTTGCACATGATCTAAAGAAAATTGTTTTAATATCAAGTCAAAGTTCGTTGTATTAACGGAATTTTCTTTAGATCATGTGCAAAATTTCCTTAGGAACAACGGAAGCGTTTCTCAACGGAAAATTCGTTAAATCAAAGGTACAATTTTCTGGGTGCACAGCAGCCGTAAAAGGGAAGGGTGCGACTGCTGTCGTGTGCCTTTACAGAGGGTCGATTTGCAACCGATGACTTTGTTAAGGCAACGAAAATGGCTTCAAATCGCGCCCGAAGGAGCTAATCGTGCTCCATTTTACAGTGTACCCGCGCATGGCCGCGGGGCCCGCGCCAGGGCCTCCACATTTCTCCACAGCGCCGGTCTTGTTCGGCGCGTTGTGTGCGGTAATGTATTCAAATGTGTGTCATTACGGTGCCGTAATACATTTCCAATATATTATACAACCTGGCCGCCCCGCCCCGCCCCGCCCCGCCCCGCCCCGCCCCGCCGCCGCAGGCACGCTTTGCGTCGGGCGGGGCGGGAGTCTGCTGCCAAGGGGGCCGGCGGGGTGGGGCGGGGCGGGGCGGGGGAATGACAAAGGGGGTAGCGCTCTCCTTATATAGAACATGCCTCTCCGTTTTGGCTCCCGTACTCCGCCACTCCTTCCCTCTCTTTCCCTCTCTCCGCCCCTCTCTTCTCTGTCCCCTCTCTCTCTCTCTCTCTCTCTCTCTCTCCTTCTCTCTCTCTCTCTCTCTCTCTCTCTCCCCTCTCTCCTCTCCCTCCTCTCCTCCTCTCCTCTCCCTCCTCTCCTCCCCTCTCTCTCCCTCCAGAGCGCTCCCGAGGCCTCGGCCCTGCAGGATCAGGGAGTGCTCTGTGGGACTGTGCACTACTACCCTCCCATCCCGGGGGTTGTTTGCCGGGTTTGCCGTCGCCATGTCCGTGGGAAATTCGCTCCAAGCTCACTCACTTGTGTTCCACGGTTATTGTCTCCACACACCCCTGGCGCGGGGGCGGGGCGGGGCGGGGCGGGGCGGGGCGGACCCCAAGAGAACCCCGCACCGCCGCCTGTGAGGGTTAGGACCGGACCGGGCTATTGCCCTGATGTGCGGTTCGGTCCCGGGCGGGCCGGGCCGGGCCGGGCGCTGAGCCCCGCCCCGCCTGGGCATGGCTGCTGGGAGACCTTCGGATCTTCGGAATATACCGAGCCACATGGGCTGGCCTCCACGGCCTCGGCCCCGCCCCGCCCCGCCCCGCCCAGCCGCGGCTCACAGAGATCGCTCGT
Organism: Frankliniella intonsa; assembly: GCA_033675135.1. Taxonomy (NCBI): domain Eukaryota; kingdom Metazoa; phylum Arthropoda; class Insecta; order Thysanoptera; family Thripidae; genus Frankliniella; species Frankliniella intonsa. The sequence continues at coordinate 1,344,307 of CM066259.1, forward strand.
TGCCTTCCCAAGCAGGGGCCATCGACGGGATCAGAGAGAGAGAGAGAGAGGGAGGGAGAGAGAGAGAGAGAGAGAGAGAGAGAGAGAGAGAAGGGGGGGAAGGAGGGAGGGAGGGGGGTATTTGATAAAAGTAACAGCAGGCTTACTGTGCCACCCCCTTTGCTCCGAGTCGATGTCAGCATTCGCTGATTTTGACAAGTAACTCAGTGGCGAGCAGAGCTGTGCTGCCGGAGTTATAGCAGCTAAGAGCTGGAGAAAGACTTGTGCACCGCAGGCAGGCAGGCCAGGCCACACTTTAAAATTTTAAATCGCACATTACGACAAAGTCAGTGCTAAATTTTACTTTTGAAAGGTTCGTCACATGACAAATGGTTCATCACAGTGTGACGAATGATTAATGTCATGTGACGAAATATTCAGGTCATGTGACGAAAGATTCATGTCAAGTGACAAAATGTATGTGATGTGAGGACTGTTTCATCACAGTTCTTGTGACGAAATATTCGTAGCAATATTTTTATCGTCGCATGACAATTTGGCTTAACAGTGCAGGCCGCAGAGCTGTAAACCAGAGGGAAAAGGCGGAGCGAAAATAAAATGATAGTGGCCCGCATCGCGTCCCTACCGCACCACACCGCGCCCGCGCCGCGCCGCGCCGTGCCACTCTCCAAACTAACCGACCAAGCGAAACCCTTTCCTCTCTGGAACCCTCCGAGACATTGCGGCCGCCGCGCCTCGCCCCGCCCCGCCTCACCCCGCCCGGCCCACCGCCTCTTTACAGTCATTTCTCGTGGATATTAGATCGTGTGCTAGAGGGAGGGGGGAGGGGGAGGGGGGAGAAAATAACTTTTGCCTGATGTTTGCCCGCGGTGGCCGCTATGCCGCTCTGCTGCCTCCAAACTTGGTCCTTCCCCGGTGGGGCGGGGCGGGGCGGGGCGGGGCGGGGTGGGGCGGGGCGGGGCGGGGCGGGGCGGGGCGGGGCCGCGGCAGACTGGCGTGCGCAGCTCGTGCTCGGGACGCTGCTGCTGCTTATCTGGAGGCGACGCCCACCACGCCTTGCTTGCCGAAAAACATTTCGAAATGAACTGAAACAGTAAATTATTTTCTTCCAGCTCATTAATATTTTGTGCCGTTTTTGATAATACCGTCGTTGAGAGATGATATATGTTGAACCTGCCGGGCGGGACGTGCTCTCTGCGGCGGAGCCCGGTCCAACTGCTGCTACCCGCCGCTTACAATAGGGCGTCCCGCCCCGCCCCGCCCCGCCCCGCCCCGCCCCGCCCCGCCCCGCCCCGCCCCGCCCCGCCCCGCCCCGGCGCATAGCCGCACAAAGCCCCAGCCCAGCCGCTCCGTCTTCTGCTGCCCTGTGCAGGTCAGGTGAGCGCCGCGCCCTCGCTCGCTAGCGGGCTTTGGTTCGGCTCTGCGGTTCTATGACTGCCCCTCGCGGGCCCCGCCCCGCCCCGCCCCGCCCCGCCCCGCCCCGCCCCGCCCCGCCCCGCCCCGCCCCGCCCCGCCCCGCTCCCACGGTCTGGCCGCATGCAAGTTTGAAGAAGTTTCCGCGGCCCTGCCGCGCTGCTGCTTCAATAAAGGCGACGGGTCCCCTCCCCGAGCGCCAGGTGTGTGTGTGTGTGTGTGTGTGTGTGTGTGTGTGTGTGTGTGTGTGTGTGTGTGTGCAGCTGCTCTGCCCGCGGAGGAAATGGTATGGAATGCGGTATTGCGGGTGGGCGAGGTGAAACACCCACCCGGGCTGGCTGGCAGGGGCAGGGCGGGCTGCGACGCGGTATTCTGCCCCCGTGGGGCCCCCGCCAGGACCTCCTCCTCCTCCCTCTCCTCCTCCCTCTCCTCCTCCTCCTCCTCCTCCCTCTCCTCCTCCTCCTCCTCCTCCTCCCCCTCCTCCTCCTCCTCCTCCTCCTCCCCATCGTCCTCATCATCCTGGTCCCTGCTGCTTCCATAACCCTGCTTGTACCGCGACGGAACAGCGCAAAGAAAATAAACACGATGCGATGGCGCTCGCGCACACACACACACACACACACACACACACACACACACACAGCCGAGAAACTCCGTCGCGTTTTTGAGCCCCCAGCCCACGTGCCCATTCGCGGGCATTATCATCGTCCGTCGCCGTCCCTCTCCCAACCGCGCGATAAAGAAGTCCTAAAGAGCCATGAATATCGGGATGACTGCTGGCGGGGCGGCGGCCCCCCCGTTTGGCCCCTCGATGCCCTGCGACGCCCCCCCGACGCCCCCCGACGCCCCAGCCGACGCCGTCCCTGACCGCACATGCGCCGCGGCGCCCATATCTCCAGCAGCCGGTGGCAGAATGCTGGCGCCGGGCGGCCCGGGGGCTTTACATGGTGACACACGGCCCGCCCCGCCCCGCCCCGCCCCGCCCCGCCCCGCCCCGCCCCGCCCCGCCCCGCCGGCCTGCCCTTGCCCGGGCCACTGTGCGTCGTTATGGCGCTGATCACTCGGAATGTGTCCCCCACAGCGACTTGCATGCCGCTGCTATATATCGCGTTCCTCGCGTCAGTCTCCCTAAAGTCTCTTCCCTGGGTACATACTTGTTTATACCTTTATCCTTTAAAAAAAAAAATTCGAGAGAAAAAAAATGAATTAAAAATAAAAGTACAGTCGGAAAAGAACTTTTCTATTATTGTGCTTTTTTTAATATAACGGTTTGACGGGTTGTCTGTCGCAGTTGGCCGTATTTCCGACTGACCCCGATTTTTATACGATTTCCAGCCAGCTGTCAATCGCCACCCCCTCACTCCAGCACCACCCTCTGCTGCCCCCCCCCCCCCTCCCACCCCCTCCTCTCCCCTGGACGAGGCGCCGCGACGCTCCAGAGAGGCTTTCCCTCATATTTTCTTCATCCTCATGGCTGGTGTGGCGTCATGCCTCCCCATTACAGCGCCCCGCCCCGGCACCACGGCACCCTTGGGCGGGGCGGGGCGGGGCGGGGCGGGGCGGGGCGGGGCGGGGCGTGGTGTGCTGAGGCGGGAGGGATGCGCAAATACGGCCGCCGCTCCGCGCGGGGACAGAGGGAAAGGACGACCCATTTCCCGACGTAAGGAACCTTCTTGAAAATAATTCGCCTGGAAACGGAAATAATTTCCCCTCATCCTCGGCGTAAGGGACGAAGAGGCCTCCGAGGCAAAAATAATTTGCGTGATTATATTTATTTGTGCGCGGAAGCAAAAACGTAGAGGGAAACAAACCTACCGTACAGTGATACCTCCACGTACACTGTGAAACCAAGTGTTCAACTGTTCAACACTTGCAATTGTGCAACTTCCAGTATATCAGGTGCAAGTGCGCAACTCGGTATTTGTGCTATTGGAAGAGTCAAACTCCCCAGTCGTACAATTGTAAGTGTGTAACTCGACAGTTGTACCCTTGCAAGTGTACAACTGGCAAGTTTGACTCTTGGAATTGCACAAATACCGAGTTGTACACTTGGACGTGTAAGACTGGAAGTTGCACTCACTCAAGTGTTGAACTGTTGCACACTTACTTGGCTTAAAAGTGTAAATAAAAATAGATTTTGCGTGTGCTGCAAGTCTTTCATGTGAAGGAAGGGCTCGCGCTAAAAGCACGAGGCATCAAGAAAATGTTTTCTGAGAGCCGCAGCGCCGGCTGCACCGCAGCGCCAAGGCTTGTGGATCGACCCCCCCCCCTTTTTTTTTTGCGAATGCCTCGTAGTTTGCGGGCGAAATGAGCCGTGATGCTGGAAGCTGCGGGGGCTGGGGCGAGGCGGAGGGGGGGGGGGAAGGGGACGCGCAGCGGCGTTTGAAGGTTATCGTGCCGATCCCCAATGCCGCGGGGTGGGTAGGGGATGGGGCTGCCGGGGGAATGCGTGCAAGGTATGCCTTTACGAGGGCCCGCCCTATGTGCCAGCAGCGACATTCGCGGGCGAGGAGGTGGGGGTCTTGTGGGGGGAGGAGAGGAAGCGGTGTACACCCGCCAGGGGCATCTGTGTCTCACTGCTTCTCGTTTGGCGTACGCCTTATTTATGGAATACTTCCTCATCAAGTTTTTATTCTCCCTTTGTTTTTGTTTGGTTTCTCTCTGTGAAGGTACAGACATCTTGGGAAATAGGAGTATGATTTTTTTTTCAGTTCATTCAAGGCAGATAGAATCTTTCCGCCCCGTCGGAAATAATAATAATAATAATATACCTCGAGCCTTAGGGTTGATTCCTGCTCAGGCGTGTGTGCGCCTTACACCCCTCCTCCTCCCCTCTCTCCCCCACGGGCGTAAGCCCGGCCAAGGCCTCTCCAACACGTCCGCCACCCGCCCTTTGGCAGCGGCGTAGCTTCTGTCGAGAAACACGGAGAGGGGGGAGGGCGGGGGAGGCTGTGAGCGCGTGCTGCAGCACCATGTCGCCCCCCCCCCTCTCTCTCTCCCTCTCTCCCTCTCTCTCTCTCACCCTATCTCCCTCTCCGTTTCTCTCGGTCCCGGTGTCCTTCACATACATTTGCCCCACAGTACCAGCTACGCCACTCCACTTGCTATGGTTTATGCGAATTGGCAGCATGCCTCGTGGGCACCATAGAGCATAGAGCATCCAACGGGGACTGGCCATCCGTGTGTGTAGGGGAGAGGGAGAGAGACTGAGAGAGAGAGGGAGAGGGAGAGAGAGAGAGAGAGAGAGAGAGAGAGAGAGAGAGAGAGAGAGAGAGAGAGAGAGAGAGCGAGAGAGTGGAGGGGAGGGGCCGTGACATCAGCCAGCACCCCGTCGAAAGACTGCTCCTTGGAATCCCCTTGTTTGTCCTCAGCTTTGCCATTCCTTTGCGCCTTGCCCGGGCAAGCCTCTGCCTCATCTCCCTGACGCGCTCGTGGGATCAGCTGTGGGACCGTGATGAGAGAGAGAGAGAGAGAGAGAGAGAGAGAGAGAGAGAGAGAGAGAGAGAGAGAGAGAGAGAGAGAGAGAGACCTGCTCGTTGGGCCCTCCACCCCCTACGCACCAGCTGACAAAGCGGACCCCTCAAGACCAGTCGAGCCACATTAACTTGTTCCTTAGTTCCTTCAGTGCGTGCGAGTGAGGGGTGCGCAGTGTGAGAGGAAGGGGAGACAGAGAGCGACGCGGCAGAAAGAAAGAACAAGAGAGAGAGAGAGAGAGAGAGAGAGAGAGAGAGAGAGAGAGACAGAGACAGAGAGACAGAGAGAGAGCCGCTGTGGCTCCGCACCACACTACCACACTCGACATGTACTTAATCCGTCGCGTCGCCCTGCTGCCACCCAGCAGCCTTTCCTTCTTACGTCACGAAAGCCAAAGGGGCAGGTGGTGGTGGTGGTAGGGGTGGGGGCTGAGGGATGAGCCACTGGGAGCGCGCTTAATATTTAACTTCTGAAGCCGGGCCGGGCTGGGGCGCGCGAGCACAACAGCCCCGCCTCGCCCCGCCCCACCCCGCCCCACCCCGCCCCGCCTCTCACCCCGCCTGCGTCCTTGCAGCGACTCCCAGCCTCTCCCTTCCTCTTTTCGACGCACCTCGTTTCCCTTTTGGTCTCGCTGCCGCGACCGCCGCCGGTACAGTAGTTTGAAGGTACCCGCCGGGCTGCGGGGGGTGGGGGTAGTCCTGTGGGGTGGAGCTCTGCGCCGCCTGAGGGGAGGGGTGCTCTCCCCTCACTGTGACACCAAGTGTTCAACTGTTCAACACGTGTAAGTGTGCAACTTCCAGTATAACAGTTGCAAGTGCGCAACTCGGTATTTTCGCAATGGGAAGTGTCAAACTCGCCAGTCGTACACTTGTAAGTGTTTAACTCGACAGTGACAGTTGTACACTTAAAAGTGTTCAACAGGGGAAATGTTGCACGGGTCTGTTGAACACATGCAAATTCCGAGTTTTTCACTTCACTGAAAACTGCGTGGCGTCTTTTGAGGCCAAAGTTGGCGTTCTTCTCTGAACGCCAAATGTTGGTGTCAAAAGAAGACAAATTTTGGCGTTCAAAGACGCCAAATTCTGGCGTCCTCTAGGAGAACACCAAAATTTGGCGTCCTCAGAACGCATTTGGCGTCATAGAACGCCAAGATTTGGCGTCTTAAGACACCAAGATTTTGGCGTCTTTAGACGCCAACCAATTTTCAGTGTTGGACGTGTAAGACACTGGGCGTTCCTAACTTCCTGAGGCTGTGCAAGACTGGTAGTTGCACACATTCAAGTGTTGAACAGTTGCACACTTGGTTTAACAGTGCCCCCCCCCCGCTTTCTCGCCTCGGTCCCATTTAGTTCGCGAGTCGTCAGTTCGTTGGCCTTTCGAACTCCCCGCAGCGGAGCCCCGCCAGGCCCCGCCAGGTACACACGGGTCTTGAGGAGCGCTCGGAACACCCCGGCCCGGCCCGGCCCGGCCCGCAGCCACCAGCCACCGCGCCATACCAAAGTTCTTGGCCCTCGCGGGTGGGCTGCACTATGAAAAATTCCGGTGGTAGAGGGGAGAGAGAGAGAGAGAGAGAGAGAGAGAGAGAGAGAGAGAGAGAGAGAGAGAGAGAGAGAGAGCGAGTGGTGTGGTGTGGAGTGGAGAGGGTACAGCAGAGAAAAACGGTGCAGCAGTCTTACGGGAGTGATAAAATACCGATACAATGAGTGGTGGTAAAATGGAGTTGGGGAACTTAGGCGATGGCGGCGATAGGGAAGTAGCGAGGCGGGGTGGCGTGGGGCGGGGCGGGGCGGGGCGGGGCGGGGCGGTGGGGCCCGCGGAGCACCTCCGGGACGGCGCCAGGCCAGGCACTTCCCGCGGACCTTATTCTCTTTCTCCAAGAGTCGCGTAGTGCTCTTTATTTGATGTTTTCTTTATGGGGCCCGCTCCCGTTGCCATCGCGTTTTTTTAAACCCCGTCTCCTTCGTCCTCCGCACTTCTCCCTCCGTCTCTCTCTCTCTCTCTCTCTCTCTCCCTCTCTCTCTCTCTCTCTCTCTCTCTCTCTCTCTCCCCACCCTTGCCCCCCATTCCCAGCTTCCTGCCCTGCCGGTGCTGCATTGTGCCTCCGCCCCGCCCCGCCGCCCCCGCTGCCGGTTCCGGGATGGCGCCTTCTTTCCCCTCTAATCGCCACCCTGGAGCTCCGCTCCCCCCGCCCCTGCCCACGTGCCATCCCCCGCCCCCGCGCCCGCCCCCACGCCCGCCCACGCTCAAGGACAGCCAATCGTTTACACTTGCTTTTCATCCCCGCTCCAATACTTTCCTCTTTTCTCCCCTTAGCTCCCTCCCCCTCCCCCCCGGGACCTCGCCCTCATCCTCCTCGGCACTTCTCACACCCCCACACCCTCTCGATCCCCTGGCTGTCCCGGGAGACTTTCTCTAGTCTCTCTCTCACTATCTCTCTCACACCCCCTCTCTCTCTCTCTCGCTCTCTCGCTCTCACACACTCTCTCTCTCCCTCCCTCTCTCTCCCTTTCGCTCGCTCTCATCCATACTTTACCCTCTCACCGTCGCGCTATTTGCCTCCCGCACTAGTCCATCATTCCCACCGCAACAAAGGCGAGCAGCAGTACCAGGCGCTCTCTCTGTCCCTCTTTCGCTCTCTCTCTCTCTCTCTCTCTCTCTCTCTCTCTCTCTCTCTCTCTCTCTCCCTCTCTCAATTTATGCCCCTTTACCGACTGAAGGCCCCGGAGGGCTGGGGGTTGTACGGGCGGGGCGGGGCGGGGTGGAGCAGAGCCAGGCGCTTGTTTAATTTGCTGCACAAGAGCGCGGACTCATGTTAGCTCAGGTTGCAGTGGCCGACCACCCTAGAGTAGGGCGGGGCGGGGCGGGGCGGGGTGGGGTAGGTGGGGTGGCCCATTTCCAGGAAGAGTGGTCCTACGACTCGAACGCCAGCATGGCCCATGGCCGGGGACGGGCCGGGCGTTCTATCGAGGGCCGGGCGGGGCGGGGGTATAATAAAGGCTTTCCATTACAAAAATGATGGAAAGCGGGCAGCAGCGCTCCGAGCCGCAGCCACGGAGACTCCGAAACGCGTCCCTGGGGTTACATTTTCTTCCAATCTCGTCGTATTAAAAAAATTATTATTATTATTTTCTTACAACAAGCAAGGGCTGAGGTCAATCTCCCCCGCTTCGCAACTTTCAGCAGATCGTAATTTTTTTTTTTTTTTAATGAATCCGGCACAGCAACGCGTGGAGTATGTAACAGTGGAATCACTGTAAAAAAAATGAGAGACCGATACGGTACCAGGTACGGTACACCGTACCTGCGAAATTGATGTATGGTACGGAGTACTGAGTACTGAGTACGAAGAGACCGTACCCACTGATTTTATACCACGGAACCGTGAAACGGCTTCTCCGTACCCACTAAAAGCGGTACGGAAGAACCGTTTTCGTTCTCCGTAGCACTCAAGGTACGGTTGACCGTACTTTGCGCCGTATCAAGTACGGTAGCCAGCGGAAATTAATTAGCGGTTGCTAACCGTCATCTCGCCGTTATTATTTTTTATTTACAGTGGAATGTTTTGTTTCGGTGTGTTGGCAGAGCGCCGCCTGAGCGGGATGTGGTGTTCGGCCGCTCGCCTGCTGCTGCTGTTGCTGCTGGCGCTGCCGCCGCCGCCGCTGCCCGCTGCCGCCGTCCCGCCCAGCGGCGGCGGCGCCCCGCCCGCGCCCGACGCCGGCCTCAACGAGATCCTGGCGGACAAGCCCACGGCGCCGGGTGCGGGCGAGCAGTGGGTGCGCTGCTCGCCGGACGAGCTGGGGGCGGACGCCTCCTGCCGGGGCGACAAGCGGCCCGGGTACCGCCCCGTCCCCGCCGCCCCCGTCCCCGCCGTCACCAAGGAGCCCAGGACGACCCGGGTGACGGCGGTGCACGCCACGGCCACCATCACGAAGAAGGACCTGCTGGCCTCGGTGCACGCCGGCCACACGCCCACCATCACCACGGCCCCGGCCACCGCGCCCACCTCTGTGTCGTCCGCGCCGCTCCCGGCCTCGCCCACGGGCTCCTCGACCTCCGCGCCGGGGACTGCGCCGGGGACGTCCAGCGCAGCCGCGACGTCCACCAGTGCGCCGTCGGCCGTCACAACTGTCGTCAGTCACGTTGTGACGACCGCGACCTCCTCCGCGGCGCCTCCAAGCGCCGGAGCCGATGCGAAGTCACCCGTCACTGACGTAGAACCAGCCACGAGCGCCGTCACGAGCGCGTCCTCGACGTCTGCGCCGTCGACTTCAAGTGTCGTCACCACCAAAGGTGTCACCCTCGGTGTCACCACTGTGAGCTCTGGCACCGCCGCTGGCGCCAGTAAGGCCCCGGTCACCACCAGTCACTCCACCGCGGCCTCCAACAAGCCCACAGCGGCCAGCGGCGACGCTTCGACGGCGTCGAGCCACCCTCCAAGCGACGTCCAGACGGCGTCGGATAGCGTGCCCGCGACGACCGGCGCGTCCTCGCTCGCGACCTCGCCCACAAAGTCGGCCACGACCTCGCCCTTGGCCTCTGTCCTGACCACGGCCACGGCCTCTGCCTCGATCGCCACCTCGATCACGACCTCAGTCACGACCTCGGCTACGACCTCAGCGGCGACCTCGGCGGCCTCCTCCGTGGACGCGAGGACGGCGTCCAGTACAAACGGAGTGGTCACGGAGGCGTCTACGATCTCTTCCAAAGAGCCAGCCCCCGCATCAACGCATACGGACGCAAGCACCGTCACGACCACCACCACCACCACGGCCTCCTCCTCGGCAGCGCCGCCGGCGTCCTCGGCGGAGCCGGCCGAGGTCGGGGAGGTCTCTGCGCCGCCGGCCTCGGCCTTCCTGGTGCGCACCGAGCTGGGCTCCACCACCATCATGACGACCGAGGACGCGGCCGTGGTGGGGCCGGACGACGAGGAGGACGGCGCCGGCCTCCACGGCGACGTCCTCGACGACGCGGACGAGGCCGTGATGGCGGACCAGCCGTACGTGGTGGAGGCGCCGCACTTCCCCAGCGACCTGGACGCCAAGCTGGGCAGCCTGGACTGCGTGGTGCCGCCGCTGCCGCCGCAGTCCATCCTGTGGAGGGCCAACCAGACCCACGAGCTGGAGCTGCCGCTCACGGTGAGTCCCACAGAGATAGATGTGTAGATTGAGGTGCCGACGCCAGCCAGCCCTATCACTCGCGGTTATCAGGCCCGCTGCTGCGGACGCCCTTTGGCTAGCGAGCCCCTCCCCCCGCTGAAGAAGTGTCGCCAAAGCCCTTTCTGCTCATCGCCTTATTCACGCCAAGGCGTCGTCAGTCCTCTTGCGCCCCATCCCCCGCAGCTCTCTTTCCCCCATGCCAACTCTTCTTTTTATCTCTCTCTCTCTCTCTCTCTCTCTCTCTCTCTCTCTCTCTCTCTCTCTCTCTCTCTCTCTCTCTCTCTCTCTCTCCCTCCCTTCTCACTCACTCACTCTCTCACTCTCTCGCTGCTCGCGGCCTTATTTGCGACCGTTCGGTCTAAATCAACAAGGGTTGGCCGGCCCGGCCGGGCGGCTCGCGACGGGACGGAACGGGGCGGATCCCTGCAGCGTTATTCATGGTGGCTCGCTCCGTCCCATCCCCTTTCATATTACCCATTCTCCTCCTCCTCCTCCTCCTCCTCCTCCTCCTCCTCCTCCTCCCCCTCCCCCTCCCCCTCCTCCTCCTCCTCCTCCTCCTCCTCCTCCTCCTCCTCCTCCTCCTCCTCCTCCTCCTCCTCCTCCTCCTCCTCCTCCTCCTCCTCCTCCTCCACCTCCTCCTCCTCCTCCCCCTCCTCCTCCTCCTCCTCCTCCTCCTCCTCCTCCTCCTCCTCCTCCTTCTCCTCCTCCTCCTGCTTCATCTTCCATTTCATTTGCGCGACCCTCGCACTGCCTGCCGCTGCGAGGTGACCGCCACCATAGCCGTTGGTCCGGGGGTGACTTCATTGGTTCGTTTCCCTTTTATGATTCCAGCAAAACGGAGAGAGTGAGAGAAAGAGAAAGGGAGTGAAAGAGAGGGAGGGAGAGAGAGAAAGAGAGGGGGAAAGAGGGGGGGGGCAGGCGCTCCACGAGGAGCGAGCGGCGCGCGCGTGCCCGCCGAACCTGACCGCCTTGTACTAGGGTATGCGCACCGTGGTGCTCTCCGCACTGCGGTCGAGGAGGGGTGGGGGCGGGGAGCACCCTTCTACCGCACACGTCTTCTCTCTCGCTCTCCCTCTCTCTCTCTCTTACTCGCCCTCTCTCACCTGCACTCCGTGCTCCTGCTCGCTCCTGATTCGATTACACCCGGATTATTATCTGGAGTGTGTCCCGAATGGCGATCGGCTTCCCTCCCTGGACTCCCCACGCCCCTCCTCTCTCCCTCTCCCTCTCTCCCTCTCGCTCTCTACCTCTCCCTCTCTCCCTCTCCCTCTCGCGATGGCCGCCTGCAGCCTAGTCGGTCGGCCATAGCGCTCACAGACGGGACGCCGCCGGAGTTTGCTTCTAATGAAGGTGTCGCCCTGCGCCTTGCGCGCCGCACCCACTCGGCCCCGCGCCGTGGGCGCGGCGTGACGGGGCGGGGCGGGGCGGGGCGGGGCGGGGCGTGGCGTGGCGTGGTGGTGCGGGGCGGATAGCGGGGCGGGGCGCAGTCTGCGGGCCAGGCAGGCACTGAACTTGTTCTTGAGCAAGCACGAGGGAGTTCCCCTCCCCGGGAGACCTGCGGGGGCGGGGCGGGGCGGGGCGGGGCCGCAGGGTGGGGCTCGCGACACGGCACGGCGGCTGCGGGCCCAGGCCGGCGGGGCGGGGGCCGCGAGGATAGGATCGGGGCGTGGGCCGGGCCGCGTGGGCCACGGGGGCCGTGTATTTTTAATACTTCTTAATAACGCCAAGCGAAAACCAATTTGGGCGGAGCAGCTTGCTATCTTTACTGAGGCCGAGCTGAGGCCATCCACCCGGGGGGCAATAATTTTTCAAGCAGAAACAACCACCCAACCGCCACCCTCACCCCCCCTCTCTCCCCCTCCCCCCTCCCCCCCTCCCCCCTCCACCCCACAGGCGCACTCTTTACCCTAACTAAACCACGCTAGGGGTCTCTCTCTCTCTCTCTCTCTCTCTCTCTCTCTCTCTCTCTCTCTCTCTCTCTCTCTCTCTCTCTCTCTCGGCACCTATACACGTTGAAAAGTTTTACTTACGCCACAGTCTGCCAGCCCCACTTACGCCCCTCTGGTCCTGGCCCTGCCTGGCCCCTCTCTTCTCTGCTCGTCCTTTCCTTTGACCCGTTTCTTTATCGCCGCGAGCGTAAACAATCGAGAGAGAGAGAGAGAGAGAGAGAGAGAGAGAGAGAGAGAGAGAGAGAGAGACAGAGAGACAGAGAGAGAGAGAGAGAGAGAGAGAGAGAGGAAGGGAGGAAGAAAAACTGGTTCTGGTGCGGGGCGAGAGGGTCGACCGGAGTGGGCCAATTATTTGGACTCTCCTGGTCTCGCCGCCCCGCCCCGCCTCGCCCTCTCCTCCTGCTCGGCCTTATTGTAAATGACCTTGCGGCCCCGCCCCGCCCCACCCCACCCCACCCCGCCGCGCCCCGCCGCCTCGTGTTGATCACCGCCTTGCTCCCCTACGCGACGTCCGGCTCGCTCGCTCCGTTTTGGCGGGCGGGAGTTTTAAAAAAACCGCGCGGTGCTAATGGCGGTGGGGCGCCCTGGTGACACTGCGGGGCTGGTTATCACCCACCAAAAAAATTATAAACATGACTGAGAATGAATTTTTAGTGTGATATTCCCGTACATTTTTTAAATATTTCATTAATGAAGTTGTCTTCCAGCTTGGTCATTGTTATACTTTTAACTACCCGCCCGTCCAGGTTGGCTCTGTCGCCCTCCGGAGCTCGGCTGCTGTACTTGTGCTGCTTCGTTTTCCGATCGATAAATCATTTTAAAATCCGCGGCAGCGGCGCCTGGGGGGAAGGGGGCGGATGATGGCCTAAAAATCTGCGCCGCTCGCTGACAATCGACGCTCTGAATTATACGGGGAGGGGGCGGGCGCGGACGTGGCGGGGCGGGGGGCGGGCCGGGGGATGGTATGGGGTGACCATTCATCTTGTGCCCCTCCCCACCACGCCCCGCCCCGCCCCACCCCACCCCACCCCACCCCACCCCGCCCCGCCCCACCCCACCCCACCCCGCCCCGCCCGCGACCTCGACCGTGACGGGGGCAGTCCACGACGGCGCAGTCAATTAAACGCGACTTGATTTACGAATCCGCGGAGCTTTTGTCTCGCGGGGTGGAACACTACTCGCGCGGGTGCGGGTGCGGGCGTTCCCGAGAGATGGAGGGCGTTCTTTGGTCTCCCCGGGGCGTGGCGGTGCGAGGCGTGGCGGGGCGGGTAGGACACGACACACATT
>CM066259.1:1360085-1397585 GCA_033675135.1 Frankliniella intonsa
GGCGGTGAGGGTAAAGAAATAATCGGAGCTAAAGCCGCCTAGTTAGCTGTTTGTAATTATAATTGGTAACATATCCAGGCCGAAGGGGTGCGCCTAAAGCCGCTATAGGGGTGGCTGCCGGGGGGAAGGGGGGGGGGGGCTCTCGCCGACAAAGACTCGCACAAAGCCAGGGGGCCGCAGCCTGTTAGTACCCCCTGCCTGCCCTGCCCCCTGTTGTATCTACACCCGTTGCCCCCACCACCTCCTCTCCTCCCTCCTCCGCCCTGCGCCCTGCACTTCCGACCAAGTTTCCGGCGAGAAATAGGAACCCCAGCAAATCCCATCCAGCTTTAGCATTCATTACCCTCCTTCCTCCTCTCTGAGGTTAGAGCATGCCGGTGGATTACGCGGCAAGGACCATATTCATACAGGCTTTGTGCTGCTTTGCATCCACACACGCACATCTCTCTCTCTCTCTCTCTCTCTCTCTCTCTCTCTCTCCACACAGAACATCTATACTCAGTCTCGCACGGTTTTTCCCATACCTATGCGCCTGTGCGCTGTGGGCCCCGTGGGCCCCCGGCTGGGTAGGCAGCGCGTCCGTCAGCACACACCAGTGCTGGCCTGTGGCCTACCCCCCAGGGGAGCGGCCGCCTGCCACTGCCGTGCCGCCGGGCCGGGCCGGGCCTGGCCTGGCCTTTGAAGTCCGTCTTAGCCGCAGAACAAACCCCTCGCTAGCTCTCGCTGCCCCGGCCCGGCCCCCGGCCCGGCCCGCTGGGACCGTTCGGCTGGTCTATGCGTGAGTGAGCGACACCGTACACTGTAAAAAATGAGATGCCTAGTACGGAACCGATGACGGAAGCGTTCCGTACTATGATGGGTACGGACGATTCCTTCCCAGCGATAAACTAGTTTTTCTCTAACGGTACTGTAGGAACTGCCATATACTACGGAGATTTGAACGGAAGTTCCGTTTTCCTCAAGTACGGAAGTCTCAGGAAAAATTATTAGCGGTACTTTTTCCGTACCTATTTTTTACAGTGTACACTGCTCTGCTGCTTCCTCCGGTCTACACTGTAAAACCTGGGTGTTCCCTGAGAGCACGACTTAGTCGCTTGCCTCCAAAAATGGCACGCCTTTTGTCGCTCTGCATGCCACAGCACACCTCAGTCTCTCCCATGTAGAACACCCTTGGGTCCTGTGGCTCGAGGGGAAGACGGGGGAAAGGTGCTCTGCTACTGCACACCTTGGACCTTGCATGTGGAAAGAGCATTGGGGATTTATCCCATCAATACCATGCAGTGTTAGGAACTCACAGGACCCAAAGGTGTAAAATTAGAATAACAAATCGTAAAATTATGAGCACTGCATATCGGCTTGAAATTCATTCACGAGCAAAAAAGGTCCGTCGTCAATTTGCAACATATTTCGTAAATCGTAATTTTTTATCAAATTTAATGTTACTTTACAAAGATATTTTTCACAGTGATCTAAGGCAATTAAAGCTAGATAAAAAAAGCAGGTATGATCTCAACAACCCCCCCACCCCCTCCCTGTGTACAAGGAAATGTGAGGCGCAGCTCTAAGCGAACAAAGGAGCAGTTGAGACCTGTGTCAGTGTTACGATCTGAGCTGTATGCTCCGCAGGAGTAGTGAGTGTTTCTGTTTTGTGTTGCGTGAGTGCGTGTGTGTGTGTGTGTGTGTGTGTGTGTGTGTGTGTGTGCGTGTGCGCGCGCGCGCGGACTGTTTGTCCTCCGGCCGTGCGACCGAAACCCGAACAAACACCCCCTCTGACTGCAATGCAAATACAAGGGCGCCGGGCCACAGCCGCCCCGCCCCGCCTCGCCCCGCCTCGCCCCGCCTCGCCCCGCCCCGCCCCGCCCCGCCCCGCCCCGCCCCGCCCCGCCCCGCCCGTATTAGGCACGACACACTGCGGCCGGGCCGGGCCCGCTGTATGGAGAGCAGTGCAGGTCACCCGAGTAGTGGTCCCTTTCACAAAATAAGATGAAAATGCTATTGTATTTTTTTAAAAAAAATGTTCCTCTTCCTCTATAACCTCATGCTTTGCGCTCAATTTTTTTTTCTAAACTGACGACCGGCTCGTTGGGGGAGCCATTTATTCCAGAGTGCATTCATGAATTCATTCGCTTATTGATGGAATTGCAAAACGCGGCCACTGACCGGCGTTGAAAAGTCCGTACGTGTTTTGTTTTTCCTCTCTCATTTTTTTTTGCGTGTTTTTCTTTTTTACTTGAATCCACAATCCATTTATCACATTACTGCATTCGCACAGTGCGTTTCCATAGCTACGCTCGCGTACGCGCTTGGGAGTGGTGTGTGTGTGGGCGTGTGTGACAGAAAGGGAGGGAGAGAACGACGGGGAAAAGAACGAGAGAGAGAGTGTGTGTGTGTGAGAGAGAGAGAGAGAGAGAGAGAGAGAGAGAGAGAGAGAGAGAGAGAGCGAGAGAGAGAGAGAGAGAGAGAGAGAGAGAGAGAGAGAGAGAGAGAGAGAGAGAGAGAGAGAGAGAGAGAGAGAGAGAGAGACAGAGAGGCTCGCGCGGCAGTAGCAGCCGAGCGGAGTGTTTTTGCGCTCGAGTGTGTAAAAAAATAAAGGTCGCTTGCGGGGCGCGCCACCGACCGGCGCGGGGCGGGGCGGGGCGGGGTGGGGTGGGGCGCGGCGGGGCGGGGTGGGGTGGTGTTTGGAGTTCAACACCAGTCCGTTGTTACGGTCCGGGGCGGGGCGGCGGGGCGCGACGGGTTTGCCCTGCGTATTCACATGTGCGTGCTTTTTATGTGGCATGGGCCCGGCTCGCCGTGGGATTCGGCTGCTGTTGGCCTCGGCCCCCATTCAGCACCGCCGGGCCCCGCCACGCCCCGCCCCGCCACGCCCCGCCACGCCACGCCACGCCCCGCCACGCCACGCCCCGCCCCGCCACGCCCCGCCCCGCCACGCCACGCCACGCCACACCACGCCATGGCCATATATTCATAGCCAGGCCATACGAGCGGCGGCGTGTCCTCGCAACATCACCCCCTCACCCTCGTGTGTGTGTGTGTGTGTGTGTGTGTGTGTTTTAGTTTGTTATTTATTCTGATAAAAGACTACTTTTCGAATCTCCGCAACACGACTGCTCCCCCCCTCCCCTCCTCCCAAAAGTACAGTCTGACGTGGAGAGGGGATGGAGAGTTTTTGCGAATGCTGACTTAGGCCGTTGCCACTATAAGACAAGTCTATAGAGAAACGGTACACGGAGTTGTTTCCTGACGTGCACTGCGCAACTCGTTTGCAGCAGCGATAACGCTTTGTGAAGGCGTGTTATACGGCACCGCCATGGCCGCATAGGGTTGATAGGAACCTCCGCCCCACCCCACCCCACCCCGTCCCGTCGTCTTGTATCCCGCCCCGCCCCACCCCGCCCCGCCCCGCCCCGCCCGGAGTCCGGTCGTGTCCAGCAGGGTCTGGAGCCTCCAGCGGCAGGTAATTAATGAGGCTAGACCCGGCTGCTGGAGAGGAGGGAGGGCCGCCCGGCTCCAGGGCGCGCCGGCCGGCGGCCGCTGCGCTAAGGACGCGCCTACCCCCCTTCTCTCTCTCTCTCTCTCTCTCTCTCTCTCTCTCTCTCTCTCTCTCTCTCTCCTTCTCTCTCTCTCTCTCTCTCTCTCTCTCTCTCTCTCTCTCTCTCTCGCTCTCTCTCTCTCTGCTGCCGGTGTCGCCGCGGCGCGGTGGTGCCTGACCATGCACTTTATCAACTCTGCGCAGCGTACCGTGCGCTCCCCGGGCCGCCCAAGAACCACGTGAATAATTCCGCGACAGCGGCACAGCACAAGGCCTGCGTGCGCAGGCAGGGTCGCCCCGCAGCGCAGTGTCCTTCAGCCCCTGACAGAACGCCTGGCGGGTAGGCAAACGGGACTACACTGGGAAAACAAAGGTGTTAAGCAACGCCTTTCCTTGGGCACTAAAATCAAGTGCTAAGTTTAGTGCCTTTGCACTAAACCTTAGTGCCTTTGCAAAGGCACTAAATTTGTATTGAGTACACGCAGCTGGTCAGCTAAAGGTGCTAAGTCCTACCTTTAAAAGGCACTAACAAAATTTAGTGCCTTTCCTGGGGCACTATATATTAGTGCCTTTCCAAAGGCACTAAATTTTGTTAGTGCCTTTTAAAGGTAGGACTTAGCACCTTTGTTTATCCAGTGTACGTTTAGCCTGGAGGTAGGCAAAAGAAACTAATTTCAGCCTGGAGGTAGGCAAAGGGTACTACTTTCAGCCTGGAGGTAGGCAAACGGGACTACTTTCAGCCTGGAGGTAGGCAAACGGGACTACTTTCAGCCTGGAGGTAGGCAAAAGGCTTAGCTTTGACCTTCGCTGTCTCCTCTATTCCGCGTTATTTTGAAGGAATGCTGTACTCCACACTGTTCAAAATTCCGTAGCATATTACAGAAATGGCAAAAGCCGTAGTTTTAAATTACGGCCGCTTCCGTACCTGTTTAAGTACGGAGAGTCCCGGAAAAAAGTTTCTATAAAAAGTGCCGTAGTAGCAAAAATATGCAGAATACGGAATTTTGGGGTACGGATTGCACCGTACTTTAGAAGTACGGTAAAGTCCGTAAATCGATTGGTACGGTCAAACCGTATACTTAAAACGCGGTTCACATCGGCTAAAAAATTTTCGGACAAAACCGTCAAAATTTCCGTGGAAATTTTCAACAGTTTACCGTTATTTTTCGCAAAATAACGTTAAAAGTGCATCACTAGTGCTCGGACGGGTTTCTCAGAGCTGCAGGTGTTCATTAGCGGTACCTGAACCCCGGCCCCGGCACCCGGCAGTAGTGAGGGGGGAGTGAGGGGCTAGGGGCTAGTGGCATAGGGCAGCGGGCAGGGTGGAGGGCGGGCCGAAGTTTGTGTCGGACCAAAGAAGTTGAGCAGCGGCCCGCGTGTCTGCGCGGCCCGGGCCGCCGTTAGCCCGGGCAGGCGCCCCCCCCCGCCCCCCCCCGGTGCCCAACCAGAAGGGGACCCAAGTCATTAAGAGTGACATGACTGCTTCTGATGGCGGCGTCAATCCCCTACCCCCCCCCACCCCCCCCCCCCGCCCTGCCTCGGACCCTCCCAGAGCCCCCTCTCCCTCCCTCTCTCTCTCCCTCTCTCTCTCTCTCTCTCTCTCTCACTCTCTCCCTCTCTCCTCTCTCCCTCTCTCTCTCCCTCTCCCTCTCCCTCTCCCACTCACTCTCACTCTCCCTCTCCCTCTCCCTCACTCTCCCACCCTCCCGTTCCACTTCCAGTACCCGGCCTCCCATCCCACAGTTAAACCTCCGACGTCCCGAGGTTTTGTCTCTGGAGAATAACTCTGCGACCTCGCTGCTGGCCAGACCCGACCGGACTCTGGCCGGCCCGGGCCTGACTGGACGGTCCTCCTAGGTCTTCGATTTCTTTCCCCGTTTCCGTTTCGTTTCCGTTTCTTTGTTCCTCTTCCGGTCAGGGCCGCGGGGTAGCCGGGGGCCGGGGGGACGGGGCCGGGGCCGGGGAGTGTGCTGAAGTAACGCCCTGCGCCGCACTGGCCGCTCTGATCGGCTTTGATCTCCGCATAGCAGCAGAGAGAGAGAGAGAGAGAGAGACGGGGAGGAGAAAGAGAGGGATAAAGATAAGGAAGAGGGCGTGAGAGAAAGACCAGACAGCTCTGTGGAAGAGCGGAGTCGTTAATGAGCCTTTCAGTGGGAGCTTGCCGCCCCGCCCCGCCCCGCCCCATCGCCTTTCTCTCTACTCTCCCCCTTTCTTCTCACTCACTCGTCGACTCACCCCGTCATCTTGGCCCAATGGATCACACAGCACGGGGTGCAGGGGCGGATCAGGGGAGGGGGGGGGGGTAGGGAGTGAGGGGGGAGAGAAGCTCTGATGGATGAGAGGGTCAGTTGGGTCAATGCGCAGGTAGTACGGACCACTCGTGCAGCCTAGCCTCGGGCAGGGCCCCCCGCCCGCGCGTGTTTACAAGCGGGTGGCGCTCATGCGAGACATGGCTGAGAGAGAGAGAGAGAGAGAGAGAGAGAGAGAGAGAGAGAGAGAGAGAGAGAGACCCTTAACACACGACCCACGTCCACCTCGCCACCCTTTTGGTCACGTGGTCTGCTCCGCCGCTGGTGCTGGATGAGTAATGGAGCACACCCGGCCGCCCACACGCGTCGCGCACGTGTCTCGCACGTGGGCGGTGCGAGGTACTCCAAGCTCCGCGCGTGGTCGACAGCGGCGCATGGCAGCGGGGTCGCGAAAGTCGACGGGGGCAGACCGTTCCTGGATGACCGATTCCTGGAAGCGGCGCCGAGCGCGAGTCGCCCCGGAATGCCGCCGACTGCGGTCATCTGAATCAACTTTTGCTTTGCGAAACATAGAGTTTGCGTCTCTCTCTCTCTCTCTCTCTCTCTCTCTCTCTCTCTCGCTCTCTCGCTCTCTCTCTCTCTCTCTCTCTCTCTCTCTCTCTCTCTCTCTCTCTCTCGCTCTCTCGCTCTCTCTCTCTCTCTCTCTCTCCTCCGGGCGCACGGTGGCCGCGTGGCTTAACGCGCTAGCCCGGTTCGCATTATGTTTTTACAGGAATGGTACATTTTTATGTGACGTAAATTCCGAGCTGGTATGTTTTAACGAGCCCTGCCCAAGCAAAAGGCCGCCGTGATTGCCCGCGTCGCTCCCCTCCCTCCCTTCCTCCCAGCCTCCCTCCCAGCCTCCCTCCCTCTCTCCCTTCCTCCCTTCCTCCCTTCCTCCCTTCCTCCCTTCCTCCCTTCCTCCCTCCCTCCCTCCCTCCCTCTCTCTTTCCCTCCCTCCCTCCGGATGGTGAATGATGCTCCATGCAGGGATTTATCGTTGCCTGTGGGGCCTGCGGGGAATCGGCGAGAAAAGAAAGTCATATCGCTTTGCACGCGTTATGGAGGAGACGTGGCACAGAGAGCGGGTGGGGGTAGAGTTGTGGGAGGGGGGGGGGACTGTCAATATACAACATCGCGGCGCGTCGCGTAGCGTCGCCCCCAGAGCTGTCATCCCCGCTAGGTAATCTCAAACCACCAGCAGTGCGGGGCCGGGGGCCGGGGCGTGCTGGGGGTGGGGTGGGGTGGGGTAGGGGGGAGCAGGCGGGAGAACCTCTGTCGTCGAGCGGGCCGGGCCGGGCGGGGAAGACGTCATCGCCAGAGCTGAGGCAGTTTATATCGAGAGACTCGGCTTGCCTTGGCGCCCGCCCCGCCCCGCCCCGCCTTCTCTGCAGACGCGGCCGGCGCGGGACGGCCCGGAGACGGCGACATCGCGTCGGCAAGACGAGATATCTCTACCTGCGGAGTGCTCTGGGAAGCCACCCTCCTCCTACTCCTCCTCTTCCTCCTCCTCCTCCTCCTCCTCCTCCTCCTCCTCCTCCTCCTCCTCCTCCTCCTCCTCCTCCTCCTCCTCTTCCTCCTCCTCCTCCTTCTCCTCCTCCTCCTCCTTCTCCTCCTCCTCTTCCTCCTCCTCCCTCCTCCTCCTCCTCCTCCTCCTTCCCTCCTCCTCCTCTCCTCCTCCTCCTCTTCCTCCTCCTATTCACTCCTCCTCCTCCTCCTCCTCCTCCTCCTCCTCCTCCTCCTCCTCCTCCTCCTCCTCCTCCTCCTCCCTCTTCCTTCTATTCACCCTTCTCCTCCTCCTCCTCCTCCTCCTCCTCCTCCTCCTCCTCCTCCTCTTCCTCCTTCTATTCACCCTTCTCCTCCTCCTCCTCCTCCTCCTCCTTCCCTCCTCCTCCTCCTCGCCCTCCTCCCCCTCCCGCCCGTCGCTGTCACCGACCCCTGCGACAACGCGACGTCTCATGACGCCGAGAAACTCCCCAGAAAAAAACACGCACGGAGCTTATGTTTTTTCCCCTCCTTGAAAAATGCCAACCCTAAGGGTTAACGCAAATAAAACAGCAGCAGCAGCAACACAACACCAACAACAGTTTACAACAACAACGTTTTTCACCCGCCGTGCAGGCTCGGTCTGACTGCAGCAGCGGCGTACAAAGCGGTGCTAATCTCTCAGTGTCTCGCGGCGGGCGTTATGATGGCGCCCGCTGGTCGCCCTTACGCCCCTCCCACCTCTTATACCGCCCCCGCCCCGCAACCACCCCGCCCCGCCTCGCCCCCGAGCGCCGTAAAACTTCCGGGGAGACAAATCTCTGCCGGGCGTCGCTAAGGGCCGTTCAATTGATCGCCCGCCGCGCCGCGCCGCTCGCCCCGACCTTGGCGATGGATGGTTGTTCTTTTTCCCATCTTTTCGATGGCGCTGGCGAGTGAATTGCGACCCGGCAAGGAGGGCGCGGCCCGCGGGGCTTCTCTCTCTCTCTCTCTCTCTCTCTCTCTCTCTCTCTCTCTCTCTCTCTCTCTCTCTCTCTCTCTCTCTCTCTCTCTCTCTCTCTCTCTCTCTCTCTCTCTCTCTCTCTCTCTCTCTCTCTCTCCCTCTCCCTCTCCCTCTCCCTCCCCGGCAGCAGCAGCAGCCTGCCCGCGACATATCGGCAGTTTGTCTCGCGAGAGGAGAGGCGAGGCGGCTCCAGCTCGTATCTGGCCTGCGAGCTGAAACTGAGGCGGGGTGCGGCTGGGCGCGGCGGGGTGTTCCTGACGGGGCGGGGCGGGGCGGGGCGGGGTGGAGCGCGGCTGCTCGTGGCGTTTACGTACTGCGGCTCTTCCGTCAGGGACGTCCTCGCGCGGCTGGCGATGCAGCCGCGGCATTTCCCCTCCAAGTGGTAGTGAAACAAAATACATCAACAACTGTTGGAATTTAAAATTAGTTTTTTAAAAAAAAGAGAAAAAAACATGCATACATGTGTGATTTTTGAGCTGGGAATTTTGTTCTGGAAAAAGAAAGAAAAAATGCTTATTACACACAAAACCCTAATGCACTTTGTTGGGCATAAGCCTTGCAGGATTTCAAGCCACCATAACTATGCACATTTTTTTCTGCATAGTTATGCTTAACTCTATCCCTTATGTAAAAATGTGTGCATGATTGCACCCAGAAAAATCTTATCTTCGAACAAGAAAATTGTACTCGGGTTTGCCTAAGAGCATTTTTTTACTTGGATCAAGGTGACTTCATACTAGTTCCAAGATCCTTTTAGCATTGGATTAGGTGCCTCAAGTTTAATGTCATTATTCACTGTAAAAAGTGAGATAGCAAGCTTCCGTACTATGATTAGGACGATTCCTTCCAGCGATCCTCTAACGGTAGCATATGGAGATTTGAACGGAAGTTCCGTTTTCCTCAAGTCTCCGAAAATTATTATGTACCTATTTTTATGTTGTAAGATTAATTTTTCCTTAATCCAAGTAAAAAATGTTCTTAGGCAAACTCAAGTACATAATGAACTTGGAACAAGATAGGATTTTTCTGGGTGTGTGTACAATGTCGTGCATAGTTATGCTTAAAATTTTGTGCATAACTATGGTTGTTTATAATCGTGCATAACGATGCAAAAATCATGCATAAGGGTTTCGTGTGTACGCTCCAGCGGCAAACTGTGTGAATTTGCCGCCTGTTTCGCGACGGGCGGCATCTGTTTGAGAGAGACGTACTTCGTCTCCATGGCGCGACATGACATGTCCACTGCATTCGGCTGCACGGAGGGCGGCGCTGGCTGGTGGCCGGGAGGGAAGTTGGGGGCTGAGGCGTAAAGGGGTATAGCGAGCCGAGCCGGGGCGGGGCGTTCATCCGGCCTCTCGCCTTCTGCTGTCATAAATCATATTTTGTTGCCAACTCGGACGTTACGGGGAGAGGAGGAGGAGGAGGAGGAGGAGGAGGAGGAGGAGGAGGAGGAGGAGGAGGAGGAGGAGGGAGAGGGGGTTGAAGGAGGACTGCTGGTCACGCCGTCGTGGTGCGGCGTGACGCCGGCGTAGCGTCATGCTCTCTCTCTCTCTCTCTCTCTCTCTCTCTCTCTCTCTCTCTCTCTCTCTCTCTCTCTCTGTCACTCCCTCACTCTCTCACTCTCTCACTCTCTCACTCTCTCACTCTCCCGCCGCCTTCCAGACGGAAAGAGTCATGATTTATGCTTGTCTTGACTCTTGCGGAGCTGGATAACTGTAAAAAAACGCGCGGGACTGCGAGCGAGAGCGAGCGGGACGCCAAATGGTAATAAAGAACGGCGACTGACTGGAGGAATACGTCTATTCTAGCAGCTCAGACGGACTCAGAAACGAGTACGGATAAATTAAAATAGAAAACAGGAAAGTCGCAGTTCCGTAATACTTCGAACTTCCCCAATAATTTTATTGACGCCCCAGCGGAGGAAATTTCGCGATCGGTGTATCAAGTGCGCATTTCTATTGGTTAAAGTTCGCACCGCGCACTGTTCAGCATCCCACGCGGTTGGCGACACTGATAACGCGCGCGTGCCGTTTGAAATATGACTCGTCAGGGGGGCGCGGCGCGGCTGAGCCAGGGCTGCAGCAGCCTCCGCAGCAGCCCCCGCAGCAGCCCCCGCAGCAGTTCCCGCAGCAGCCCCCGCAGCAGCCCCCGCAGCAGCCCTCGCAGCAGCCCCCGCAGCAGCCCCCGCAGCAGCCCCCGCAGCAGCCTCAGTAGCAGCCCCCGCGGGGGTCCTGGCGGCTGGCGGCGTGGCATTAGCCCCCCGGGGTGGGGCGGGGCAGGGCGGGGCGGGGCGGGGCGGGCTAGGGCCCCGGCGGGCGGGCACCGCGTCACCCGATCGGGCGGTTCCGAACGACGCACCATACATCAGCATCGTGACCGGCCGGGCCGCCCAAGGCTAGGGGTGGGGGTAGGGGTGGGGGGGCTGTTGTGTAGGGCAGGGCGTCTAGCACGCGTCCGCCGCCCCGCCCCGCCCCGCCACCACACAGCTTGTGTCCAGTTTTGTTAGTATTTTTTTTTTTCACCCCACAATACGCGCTCCTTGTTGCATCTATGAAACTTTTGCTTCGTAGAAGTTTATTCCCCTGCACTCTGCGTGCGCTTGCTACGGAGCCCAAACTAACAAATTCTATAAGGGTGTTTTTTTTTTTTTTGTTTTTTTTTGGGGGGGGGGGGGTGGGGGTTTGTTTTCACGACCACTGGCGTCTACAGAGGGGGTCGGGAAAAAAAGTCTGGTGGTTTAGTTCTAGCTGCTTGAGGCTGCTAGTGCAGAACAATGAGCAACGGGCTCTGGCGCCAGGCGCCGCTGGGGGTCCTCTCCGGCAGGAGAGAGAGAGAGAGAGAGAGAGAGAGAGAGAGGGAGAGAGAGAGAGAGAGAGAGAGAGAGAGAGAGAGAGAGAGAGAGAGAGCTGTCGAGCCCCGCTGCCCGTCGTTATCACATACACGGTCCTCGCATAGACTCCTTGGCCCGGGGGGGGGGGGGGGGGGGCTCGTAGGGGAAGGTCACCCCCGGGCCTGGTGCCAGTCAAGGGGCGGCGACGGCCCGGCGCTCCCTTGCTCCCTCCCCCCCTCCCCTCCCCGCGCGCTTATTGCTTCCCGACTGAAAATGGAATTCATCGAATTGATTTCATGCGCCCCATCCCGTCGGTGTACAGGTTTTTAGCTACTTGCGCTGGTATAACAAAAAGTCTGCCAGGGGGCAAGTAAATTCTTACTTGTTCCAATTTTATTTTTTTTAACCGTGTCTCCTCCAGTTTCCCCCTAGCAGTGTTTTACCCTCCGGCGCGGCGCCGTACTTCTCCCTGTCCGGTTCGGGTTCGACCTCGACGGGACTGGGGCCCGCAGGGGGGGGGGGGGGGGCTGTCACGTGACGCGAGACTTGTGTTTGCGGAGGCGGCTGGTAAGGGCGGCTGCCTGCTGACCCGTCCCGGGCTCATTCCCTCAGCGCTATTTACTGCTGAGTGTGTGTGTGTGTGTGTGTGTGTGTGTGTGTGTGTGTGTGTGTGTGTGTGTGTGAGGAGAGAGAGGGAGAGAGAGAGAGAGAGAGAGAGAGAGAGAGAGAGAGAGAGAGAGAGAGAGAGAGAGAGAGAGAGAGAGTAGGGACTGGCATGGCGCTCCCCCCAAAGAAAATATCTGACGGAAACTCAGTTCTGCGCTCTATACACGGGGTCACTTTCGTCCTGAGTGATTTTCCGATTTACTTTAGACTTCCGTTCAAATTTTGCACACATCTTATAAACAATAAGGTACATATGTCAATATTTTATTTTACGTTATTTTTACAGTGTAGTACACGATCTCGTGAGACATACACGGCTTTTGCGTTAGCGACTCGTAAAGCCTCAAGACGCCGCCATAAACTAGCCAGTCAGGCTTGCCTGCAGGCCTGGAGCCCGGCCGCGCCCCGCCCCGCCCCGCCCCGCCCCGCCCCGCCCCGCCCCGCCCCGCCCCGCCCCGCCCCGCCCCACCCCACCCCACCCCACCCCGCCCCACCCCACTCCACGCCCGGGCCGGGAGGACCATGTTTTTATCACACTCGTGTCGTGCACGCGACCCGCCTGTACGTGTCGCAACAATTTTTCTTCTTCATCATCTTCTTTTTGCTACTCCGTCTGCTGGTGGCCTGCAGCGGAGACCCCTCCTCCACCTCTCTCCGCTACCCCTCCTCTCTCCCTTCCTCTCTCTCTCTCTCTCTCTCTCTCTCTCTCTCTCTTTCTCTCTCTCTCTCACTCTCTCTCTCCCTCGCTCACGTCCCATCCCTGGCCCTGGCATTTCTTCTCTCCCAAGGGTCCTCAGTGAGAGCACCTTTGGGGACCCGCTAGAGGGGAGAGAGAAAGGACAGTCTGAGTGAAAGTGTCATATTAGGGGCGCGTTAAGGGCGGCACAACTTTTACCTCGGCTCGTTCCAAGCGTTCTTATATGATTATTTTACTTTTTCAAAAAAGACTTGTGTTTGACTTATTTTGTTGTACGTCACTAGAACTTGTCGTTGACAAATATGATTTCATTTTACTGAGCTCACTAGCAGCGCCAGCGGCGAGAATGTTGCTATCCCAACTACTCCCCTCTCGGAACCAATCGGATGGCGGGGCGGCGGCGATAACAGTTCTGCACTGCATGCACTTGTCAGCATTAATGCAACCGGCCCGGACCAGCGGGGCGTGGTGGGCCGTGGCGGGGCGGGGCGTGGCGGGTCGGAGCGGGGCGGGGTGGGTGTGGCGGGGCGGGGCTCTAATCCGTTTCCACTCGGGATGGATACCAATCTGGGACCGTCCTGGTATGGGTCCAGGGGCAGGGGGGTGGGTTGGGGTAGAGACGGAAAGGGGCACGTCGATTCAAACCCACCGTGCCACCGCGTGCTCGAACGAGAGAGAGTGATGCTGCGAGTGAGAGAGAGCGAGGGTGAGAGAGAGAGAGAGAGAGAGAGAGAGAGAGAGAGAGAGAGAGAGAGAGAGAGAGAGGGAGAGAGAGAGAGAGAGAGAGAGGGAGAGAGAGAGAGAGAGAGAGAGCTAGAGAGAGAGAGAGAGAGAGAGAGAGAGAGAGAGAGAGGGAGAGAGAGGGATGGGGGCCGAGCTATTAGACTAATAGCTGCCGCCGTGTCCCCGGGTTTGTCGCTCGCCCGGCCCCCGGCCCGCCCTGGCACGGCCTCGGATTAGCGCCTCTGCCTGCCAGGGCTTGCTACCATACCGTCTTATTTCAGCCCTCTCCCTCAGTCTCTCATCCCTTGCTTCCCCCCCTCTCTCTCTCTCTCTCTCTCTCTCTCTCTCTCTCTCTCTCTCTCTCTCTCTCACGCTATTTATACGCGCCCGCACCACAATAGCCTTGCTCCGTGTGCGGTTGGTTGGATTGCTGCCTCTGAGGAGGCCTATAGCGGCGGCCTTGTCTCTGCCGGCACAGCCGCCTGACTGTCTCGTCTACGATTAGCGTAGGCCGCCCCGCCCCGCCCCGCCCCACCCCGCCCCGCCCCTCCCGGCCTCTGCCGAGGTAGGCTGGCGTGCTTACAGGCCTCGGCATTAGGACGAGGCCCCGAGGCGGAGAGCGCGGTGGTGTTTGGGGAGGTTACAATCTATACGTCCCGAGCTGCACTGTCATTTTGGGTGTCCCAAATGTCTCACTAGTCAGCGCCAAATGTCGCTCTGGATCCTGTAGCACCCCAACACTGCGAATCTAAGTGTGGAACATTTATACGCAAGGTTGCGTGGAACAAAGTTTTCCTCGCAAAGAAGCGGGGGACACGGCAGTTCCACGCATAGAGGCGTGGAACACGGCAGTTCCACGCTTAGAACCGTGGAACACAAAATGTTCACCCCAATGAGGCGTGTACGAAGTATGTCTTGACATAATTGGAATTCCACGCATATGGAAGCGTGGAACTGCCGTGTTCCACGCTTTTTTGCGTTGGAACAAAGTGTTCCACGCAATCTTGCGTATGAATGTTCCTTACTTGGATTCGCAGTGAAATAACAGTGTAGGCGGCGGCGGGCCTCACGTGGCTCCCTAGGCAGGCGCTTCTTGCGAATAGGTCCCCCAAAAGTTGAGGTCGCGGGAGATTGGATCCTAAGGCAGTGTAAGGCCCCGATCCCGAGGCCGTGAGGTTAGGTCTCGGGGCCAGCCAGCCAGGCAGGGCTTGGAGCGGCGTAGGCCCCGGGGTTAGGCCCCTGAGGCCTCGGCCCCGCCCCGCCCCGCCCCGCCCCGCCCCGCCCCGCCCCGCCCCGCCCCGCCCCGCCCCGCCCCGCCCCGCCCCCGCCCGCGATTACACCTCTCTGAAAGAGGCCCCCCGGGACAGGCCGGGGCGCGCGCGCCAGCCGCCACCGTGTACACCGTCATCCATCACGAACGGCCCTTAACTTTCTCCCCCCCCCCCCGCCACTCCGCGGTGCCCTGACCCCCATCCCCCCACCCCCGCCGCGCCCGCCTGGTAATGAGGTAGGCCGTGCTTGCCCGCCCGCCCCGCGCCGCCGCTGTTCGGTGTGGATGGGGTAAATAAAAGTGGAGTAATCTCATCCATATTATGAAACTTCCTTGCTACCGCCGCAAGTCGCCGGGGGGAAAAAGTTTCTCTTTTCGGGGGTTGGTGGGTAAGGGGGGGGGGGGGGCGATAAGCCTTATTGCGGCAGCGGGCCGCCCTGTCGCAGAGGGAAAGTCCTCTGGTACACATCAGACCTGCGTGCGCCACTCTCGATTAACTGTACAAGGTTCCGGAACAAACGGAAAATACCTCTCCGTCCGACCCCCAACTTAGAAACCGACTCTTTCTTATTACAAAATAGTGATAAACGAATTTTTCTTATTTTACGTAACTTTTTTGGCTGTTTAAAAATGTTCCTGTCACCCCACTGAACTAAGTCGTAACAGTGCGCTTGACCAAAATTTACAGTTACGCCTGAAATGAAGCGTAGGGAAGAAACCCACCCATACATTTAGATAGGAGGAATAGGAGCGGGTACGCTTCATTTCAAGCGTACAATCTCAGTACGCTTGAAAAAGGGCGTAAGGTTACGCCTTAGTTTTACCAGGGCCTCGCCAAAAAAAAAAATGCTTTGGAGTTTAATGCGGAAAATCTTAATTTTATTAAGTAAAACACTTCCTCTGGGGTCATTTGTGGCCTGGTTCTCTCTCTAGTCAAGTCAAGTGCCTTTATAGCTGCCGCCTGCGGTCGCGTGGATAGGCCACCCGCTCTGCATTCGCACCGTGCTGGTGGCCCGCCCCGCCCCGCCCCGCCCCGCCACGCCCCGCCACGCCCTCACTCTCGACTCTGCGCTCCGCTCGCACCAGACTAGCTCTCACCTTGCGACCCGCCCGACCCCAGCCGACCCTTCAACGTTTATTCTACCCGACCCGGCCCGGCCCGGCCCCCGGCCCCACTCCGCGCTCAACAGCGCGCGGGGCGAAATGTTTAAATCATTGTAGTCAGAGAGCGGCGAGTTATTAACTCTACCATTCACCCGCTCCCTCTCCCGCCACCGAATAAATTGAGGGGTCGCCAGATGAAGAGCGGGGGAGAGAGAGAGAGGGAGGGAGAGAGAGAGAGAGAGAGCGAGAGAGCGAGAGAGAGAGAGAGAGAGAGAGAGAGAGAGAGAGAGAGAGGGGGGGGGGGAGGGAGGAAGGGATTGGGGGGGAGGGGGAGAGGGAGGGAGTATAGGGGTGGAAATGGAATGTGAAAATAGATATTGCGGTCCCGCGGAACGACGTTTGAGAAACATTGTTTACGTGTGGAATGGGCTCGGCTGAGACGCGGCCGGGCGCCTCTGACATCGCCCCGGCGAAAATTGCACCCGCAATTCACCTGCTTTACAATTCAGACACGATTTCTTCCTGGCGGCCCCGCCCCGCCCCGCCCCGCCCCGCCTCCATGCCGAGTTCGTTTCCTGTCTTGGCAGCGAGCGTCGGCGGGGCGCGGTAACACGGCCAGAATATTGCTCAGAGCGCGGTGGGGCGGGGCGGGGCGGGGCGGGGCGGTCGACGGCTGCTCCCCGGGTGCCTCTTTGCACTCGCCCGCCCCGCCCCGCCCCACCCCGCCGCCAACCTCACATATGCACTTACCCTCGTGCTCACCGCGCCTCAGGCCCATAGGCCTGCGCCTACCCTCGTTGCTGCCGATTGCTCACATGAGCGCACCCTATATGTGATGACATCTACTTTATCGTATAGGCGCGCGTGTTTTCTTTCTTCACTGTGAAAAATATATTCGTAGATTTACGATAAATTTTGTAAATTTCGATTTAAGAAATATGTCGTAAATTTATGATGGATCTTTTTTGCTCTAGACTGAATTTCAAGCCGCATGGAAATAAGGACATGGGAATGACATTTCTACACTGTTATTCGATTCATGTGACGTCACATTCTTTTCACTGTAAAAACTGTCACATTCGTTTGGCTGTAAGTGCCACATTCCTTTGAATGTGACTGCCGAATTTACGGTGCTTTGCCCTGTCGATTCACATTACAACAAATGTGACATCATATTATAACGAATGTGACAGCTTTTACAGTTAAACGAATGTGACGTCACAGGAATTGAATAACAGTGTATGTATACTAATAAAAATAGTACGCTAAAAGTGTCACTTAAAGTGTAGCAAAGTATCGTAGTCCCAATCTGCTATATTGCTTAAGTATACTTTTTGTACACCTTATTGTATACTTTTGCCAGTTATTTTTGTGGGGTACTTATTTCCGTGCGTGTAGTGCTTGTAATTTTACGATTTGCAATTGTAATTTTACAACTGCATTTCGTGGAAAATTTTCCCGTAAACTTACGACTATTTTTCACAGTGTTCTAAGTTAACAAGTTTAATTTTTTAAGCACTGTGTTTTACTGAAGGGATTCACACTGACAGTCCTGGGGGCCGCACACTAAACCCCTTATGCACTTTGTTGTGCATAAGCCTTGCAGGATTTTAAGAAACCATGCACAATTTTTACTATGCTTAACTCTGTCCCTTATGCACAAATTTGTGCATAATTTTGTACAATGTGTGAACAGTTATGCATAAAATTTTGTGCATAACTATGGTTGCTTGTAATCGTGCATAACGATGTAAAAGTCATGCACATGGGTTTAGTGTGCGCGCGGGGCCCGGGGCCTCGGTATACCGGGGAACTGCTGCACCGGTGGCGCGGCCGCTGTTTTATCCGCGGTAGGGATGCGACTCGAGTTCCCCCCACCTCAGTCCCCGCTCCGCTATTGCCCGCCCCCCTCCCCTCCACACACACACACGTGGTTTTTATTTGCTCCCCCAACTAACCCCAGCAGCCCCATTTCAACCCCCGGGCCCGAGCTGAACCCCCAGCGGGAGGTTACGCGTTTCCGCCCCACCCCGCCACTACCCCTCCCGCGACGGCCGGTGAAAGGTTAGAGAGGGGAAAAAAATAACAAAACGAGTTAGTCCCGCACTTTTCCGGTTACTTGCATGATCGATGTCTCGATGGCGTTGGCCCCTGGCAGATATAGGCAGACAGCTGGAGCCCGGGCGAGCAGTGCACTGGAGACCCGCCTCTCCCCCCTCCGCCCCCACCTCAGTCTGGCGGGGCGGGGCGGGCGGGGCGGGGCGGGGCGGGGCGGGCCTGGCGGGCCGCCCGCAATCAGCCTGAATCAAATTTCACAGGGCTTGGTCCCGGCGCAGCCTGCGAGAGGCGAGGCCCTTTCGCCCCCTCCCCGCCCCGCCCCGCCCCGCCCCGCCCCGCCCCGCCACCACGGCCTGCCGAACCCAACAGTGCTGCTAAACCTTGGCTCCCCTCAGTCTTGGGGTCGGGGCGGCGGGGTGGAGTTGGCGCGCCAAGCAAAGCCACGCCCGCCCCGCCCCGCCCCGCCCCGCCTCGTCCTGCGCCCCGCCCCGCCCTCCCCGCCCCGCCCGCACCCCACGATACTCCGATCGGGAGATGTTTGGCTTGCGCGTTAGACTGGATTACGGACGCGATGGCAGCGCTGCACTGAGATTCAGTCGCCCCTACCACACACACACACACACACAGAGTCAGACAGACAGACAGACAGAAAGACAGACAGACAGACAGACAGACACACGCGCGTACTTCCAGTAGCGAGGGCGTTTTGCAGGCGTGCACATCAAGAAGTGAATTTACTAATTGCGCCCCACATACAGCAGGGGGCGTGCCGACGGAGGCCCCCCTGAGGCACGTTCATAACCCCTACCACCTCCCCCCCCCCCCCCCCAACCCGCCAAGCCAGCAGTCACACACCCTGCTGTATGGCCTTGATTCCGACCCTTAAGCACTTTGCTGCCTCCCTACTCCGCCTCCTCTCTCTCTCTCTCTCCCTCTCTCCCTCCCTCTCTCCCTCTCTCTCTCTCTCTCTCTCTCTCTCTCTCTCTCTCTCGCTCTCTCTCTCTCTCTCTCTCTCTCTCTCTCTCTCGCTCTCGCTCTCGCTCTCGCTCTCTCTCTCGCTCTCTCTCTCACTCGAGCAATAACGTGTGTGTGCGCGCGTGCGTGTGAAGTAGTGCAAACAAAGTGCGCTTGCGATGACAGTAGAGGGCGCTAGGAGCGCTGCGGCGGGGGTAGTTCCAGGCAGGGACCTTTGCAGGAGCATGCAGGACGGACCGCGAGGGGTCGTGCCAGGAGAGTTCCAGGCAGGCGGGCAGGACTGATGGGCTGGCGGTGAGGATAACAAGGGATAATCAGCACCGCCACCTCAGCAGCGGCGTGGTGCCGGGCGGGGCGGGGCGGGGCGGGGCGGGGCGAGGTCGCTTGTGTTTCACGAAGGGCGTAATTACAGGGAACGGCGTCGTTAACCAACCACGCCACTCGCAATCAGCGAGTGACGACTGTACGGGAAAAAGTGACACACCATGGGCGACGAAAATAAAAATGAAATAAAATAGGAAGATTATTCTTGTGCACGGACGGACACACGCTGCGCGCTCGCGCCGGAATTACAGTGGAGCTGGAGGAGCACACAGGGCCGGAGCCGGATATGAGAATATGAGGTCTGCCGAGGCGAGCCGGCACGTAAATGCATAAGGGGCCGGATAGACGCGCAGCTATGCACGCCGTGGTGCCTCATGTGGGGGGGGATGTTAAGTTGAGAGCAAAGGGGGTAGTTACGGTGGGGGACGGGGCGGGCACATCTCTTTCATATGCGTCGCTTTAAACGCCGCCCCCCACCCCCATCCCCGCCCCGCCCGCGGAATACGACTTCTTTGAAGTAACGACAGATAAGTTATATTACGAACACCTCCTCTAATCTCCCGACGGTTTCTTATTGTACATTGAAACGTTTAGTTTTCTGTACACTGTGAAAACCGAGGGGGTATGCACTCTGGAAACCTGTGACCCGACTATTACGTCTATTACGCTCTATTACGCCTCAAAAAAATCGGAATTTAGCTAAAAACAGCCCAAAAGAACACAAAAATAGGTAAATTTCGGAGAATTTCGGCTATTACGCCACTATTACGCATACTATTACGCGTGCTATTACGGACAGAGTGACCCGACTATTACGCGAGTGCATACCCCCTCGGTGAAAACCTAGCGAAGAAATTTTGTTCGTAAGCGTTCGTAAGCTGCGAAGCATTCGGCTGCTTCGTATTTCGAAGCATTTTCTTCGTAGTGTACAAACAAATTTCTTTGTAAGGCAGGGCTTGCGAAGAAAATGCTTTGTATTAGGAAGCATTGTGAAGCAGCCAAATGCTTCGCAACGTTACGAAGAATTTACTTTGTAAGGATTTTACAGTGTAATTTTTCCAAATGAGAAGATTTTTTTTTGTGAAGCCACACCAATTTATTTCCTGTCTGCTCGCTGGCGGTGCCGTATGCTGCATAAGCCGATAGGTCCGGTCTCCCCGCCCCGCCCCGCCCGATCCGCTATTAAACTTGACTCCGGCCGTGGTCTTCCGGTGCCTCCCGCCCGTCCTGCCCGGAGCGACGGTGCGGCGCCCGGAGGACTCCGGGCCGGAAGGCAATTAAGCGTCCGATGTTGTGGTCCTGTCAGTGCCGCCCCCCCCCCTTCCCCCTCCGGGCTGCGGTGTGCTGGACATGGCGCCCTGCCTGCTACTGGACCCGCCCCGGCCCTGCCCTGCCCTCAACCCACACCCGCCAAATTCAATATTCCTCTGGAGGCTTGGGGGGGTTTTAGTGGAGGCGACTCGCACGTGGGTGTGCCCGGGAGAGAGAGAGAGAGAGAGAGAGAGAGAGAGAGAGAGAGAGAGAGGGAGAGAGAGAGAGAGAGAGAGAGAGAGAGAGAGAGAGAGAGAGAGAGGGAGAGAGATGCGGGGCTATCGAAAAGGGGGAACGCGACAAGGAACACGACACACACACACACACACACACACACACACACACACACACACACACGGGTGGTGTGGTGGTGGTGGTGTTGCTGTGGATATCCGGAGGGCGTTAGAGGTCGTGTCCAAGTTATTAATGGAGTGGGTAAAGCTTTAATCCACGGCCGGGGCCGGGGCCGGGGTCGGGCGGGGCGAGGCGGGGATGGGGCGTTGGCAGGCCTGCGGACCAAAGGCTTCCCACGCCATGCCCTGCGGCCGAAACATCTTGTTTCCAGTGTGTCTGCTTCTGATGCCTGTCTCGTAAAGAATTCTTAAGTAACTTAAGTACTGTAACTCTTTAGAAAGTTATATATATGGCGACATGTGAATTCGTTCACGCAAACCAAAAAATCTTTTTGTTCTCTACATTTGGGTGAGGGTTTCTTCACTTTTGTCGTGGTGGGTTGTCGTAGTGACGATGCGGGACCGGAAGAACGCCCCCGGACAATGCTTTTACCCGCTCGGTAAGTGGCGGGGCGTGGCGGGGCGGGGTGGGGCGGGGCGTGGCGGGGCGTGGCGGAGCGGGGTGGGGCGGGGTAGGCCGGAGTCAAGCGCGAGGAGGAAGATTGTCGGACGAGAAAGCATGACAGAACAAGAAAATGAACAGACTCTTAGAAGGCAGGCAGTCCGTTAGAGGAGGGACAGGGGGGAGTGTGGTAGTGGCGTGGCGTGGGGGGGGGGGGGGTTGTAGGGGGTGGAGAGGGAACGGGAGCAGGCTGGCCAGGCGCTGGGAGGCGCACCAGAGGAACACAGCACTCCAGATTCCGCGGATAAAATGAATTCTAATCGATATTCTACGAGGCGGAGTGCGGCCCGGGCCGGATCGGGCCGGGGTTATTATTTTTTTTCTTCGCAAGAGGACGCGCTCGTCGCGTCCCGGAATGCAGGCGGCCGGCCCAATCGCAAGGAAAATTCTCCTTACTCCCGCCGCGCAACGGGGCAAAAAAAAAAAAAATGGGAAAAAAAGGAAGGAAAAATTGCGGACGAAAAACAATAAAAAAGGGAAAGACAAGAACAGGACGTATAGGGGTTGAAGCCTTTGAGGCGAGAGGCAGGGAGCACGCGCCGGGGAAGCCAGCCGCGCGGGTTCCAGGCGGGGACTCGCAAATCTCATGATAATTCGCGTCGTCGTCAGCGGCGTCGTGTCGTGAGGTACACTTGTTCGCCTTGGTCGCGCGCCGCCACGCCCCTCCCGCCCCACCCCGCCCCACCCCGCCCCACCCCGCCCCGCCCCGCCCCGCCCCGCCCCGCCTGCCGCTCCCCTGCTCACTTCTGATTCTAATCCTCCAGGGACGCTTAGCGAGGAGTCGGGATGGGTCTGGGAGGCGGCCGGGACCGGGACTGCGCGCTCAGTGGGAGGGGGGGGGGGGGAATTCCTTTACGTAAAAAGGGTGCTGAAATTGGAATAGGAATGTGCAAGAGGGTGTGAGTGGTGTGGGAGGGGCGGGGGGGTTAGAGGCCGGGGCTGCACGAACGGGTAGGGTAGGGTTTGGGTAGGGTAAAGAAGGGTAGGGGGTCGTACTCGACCGCGGGTGGTGGGGCTTCCTCTCGAGATTTGCCGGTGTGCCGGTCGGCCTCGTCATGTCCACAAGACGGGCTGGGGCCGGGCCGGGCGGGGCGGGGCGGGGCGGAACCCTTTGAAGACACTCCCACAGCCGCACCCACCACACCATCCCTTCCCGCGGGGCGGGGCGGGGCGGAGCGGGGTGGGGCGGGGCGGGGCGCCTCGCGCTGCATCCCCAAAGCCCTGTCCCCGCACAGCACCGTGTGGTCTGACTTGGCTTTTAGTAGCGGGAGGCGCGCTGACAAATTGAGCAGCCCGCTCCCCTCCCCTCTCCTCCCCTCCTCCCCTCCTCCTCCCCTCCACCCTTCTCCTCCTCCTCCTCCCTCCCTCCTCCTCCGACTGCCTCTACCAGTCCGCCTCCCAGGCAAACGCTTCTAGGAATAGAGAATACGCCCAAGACTCCTCTCTCCCCCTCCGCCCCCCCCCACCCTCTCTCTCTGCCCCCCCTCTCCTCTCTCTCTCTCTCTCTCTCTCTCTCTCTCTCTCTCTCTCTCTCTCTCTCTCTCGCTGCAAATCCAGCAGCTGCCCTGGCGCCGCGCGTCGCGCTCAGGGTATGAAAAGTTTTCACTCCAGTTGTACATCAGCCAATTAATTAACTAACACGCGCTCTTCCCGCGCTAACTCCTCTAGCGAAGCCCCCCCCCCCTCCTTTACCCTCCACGCACCCCTCTCCACTCTCGCCCACGTACATTTTCAGCACGCACGCTGTCTACTCCGAAAAGTGTGTGTATAATTATAACGCTGTATATGCGCCTAAATATTGTGATCCCGTTTGACGCACCGCGGGGAGGTGGGGCTGGGGCTGGGGTGGGGGCTGGGGGTGGGGGGCAGGGGCAGACAGCGGGGCCCTCGCAATCCACTCTCCGCCCACATTCCTCTCGTCCCTTGTCCCCCGGTCTCTCTCTCTCTCTCTCTCTCTCTCTCTCTCTCTCTCTCTCTCTCTCTCTCTGTGTCTCTGTCTCTCTCTCTCTCTCTCCCCTTACAATCCTGTGTGAGCGCCCAGCCCCAGCAGGTTGCTTTCAGGTCCGAGCTCCGCACCGCTGTTTGCCACATTGTATCGCCTTTTACGACACGGGCGGAGTGCTTCGCGTATCTCTGGGTAAAAATCTCTTGACATTTCCGTCCGCCGTTCCCCTACGACGCGTGACCACCGGGCCGAGAGAGAGAGAGAGAGAGAGAGAGAGAGAGAGAGAGAGAGAGAGAGAGAGAGAGAGAGAGAGCAAATGTAGAGTGCGCGGGGAAATACAAGATACAGTAGAGTAGTGTGGAAGGGAAAGGAAACGGGAGCTGCCAAGAGAAAGACGTGCTTCTAGCAGAACGAGGGCGGGCCGGGCCGTCAGGAGATATCCAGCAGCAGGCGAGAGCTGTCGATGGCTTCGCTGTCGATGAGTTCCATCTCTCTCCAGTCGCACCCCTCTAGCTCCACCACCGGCGCGGCGGGCGGGGCGGGGCGGCTCCCACGAGTGCAATAAGAGGAACGCCCCGCCCCACCCCGCCCCGCCCCGCTCCCGACCGCTTCTCCTCGATGACAGTCATATGTTCGCACATCTGTTCCCCCACCGTGCCCGGCCCGGCCCGCGGCGCATGCGGCCGAAACGGTAATACGACAGCAGACAGCGCCTGCCGTGCGCGGGGTAGGCAGCCCGCTCGTCGCCGCGGTCCACCAGCGGCCTACCCGGCCGCCGTCGGGCGGTGGCGCAGGCCGTGTAACCTTCAGTCGCAAACGAATTTGACGAAGATATTTTTCACAGTGACGGGTCAATTTTTTTTTTGCGACAGTGCCACTGTTAAAAATTTCCACGGAAATTTTGACGGTTTTGCCTAGAAATTTTTTAGCCGGTGTGAACCGTTTTTCAAGTATACGGTTCGACCGTACCAATCGATTTACGGACCTTACCGTACTTCTAAAATACGGTGCAACTCGTACCCCAAAAATCCCGTATTCTGCATATTTTTGCTACTACGGCACTTTTTATGGAATATTTTTACGGGACTCTCCGTATTTAAACAGGTACGGAAGCGGCCGTAATTTACAACTACGCGCGGTTTTTGCCATACTCTGGAGGTACGGACCACTCCGTAAAAAATACTACGGTGCTCTACGGAGCTATTTCCGTCATATGCTACGGAATTTTTAACAGTGTACCTTGGATAGAACACTTTGTAACTCGCACGACGCGATGCTCCTTTAAGTTTTTGCAAACGATAACTAGGCGCACCCTTGCAAAAGTGTATTTTGTCGAATTTTAAGAGTTGTGTACAGTACTAAGGTGTAGATTGGGCGTTTTCTTTTTGCCAGTGAGTCCTCGCCTCCCTCGCGTTCCCTGTCCATTTGTTGCTCCCCTTTGTCTCCCTTCTGAGAATTGTCTGCGGGTCGCAGGGCCCAATCAGCGGAGGTACGTGTCGAGAGAGAGAGGGAGAGAGAGAGAGAGAGAGAGAGAGAGAGAGAGAGAGAGAGAGAGAGAGAGAGAGGGGGAGAGAGAGAGAGAGAGAGAGAGAGGGAGGCAGAAGTGGGCGGGGTCGTCGCGGGTGAATCGGAGTTGAAGGGGTGAGGGTGGGTAGACGGAGACATTTGTCCTCATCGGCGCGAACTAACGATTTATGGTTCTTTTGTCGTGGGCTGCCTCGGTCTGCGGCGGGCAACAGAAATGGGGACGGCGATGTCGGAGCGCGCAGACACGTCGGAATGCTGCTCGAGAGGAGAGAGAAAGACGAAAAAAAAAAATTAAAAGCGGAGGAACAATATCGAAATGAAAGATTCTGTAGCTGACGCGGTGGCGACAGGATTGGAAATATCGGAGAGGGGGAAAGAGATTCAAGTGCCTAATGAAATAGATGAATACAGAGGAGCGGGCCGGGCTCCTCGTTCTCGCGGTGTAGGCTGCGCAGATTTCGGCACCTCGACGTTCCAGCTCCGCCTTTCTCCTGCTCGCCCCGCCCCGCCCCGCCCCGCCCCGCCCCGCCCCGCCCCGCCCCGCCCCGCCCCGCAGCCCACCGTCGCCACGGACTGCTGGGAGTTAGAGGCGGCCGCCTGGGGCGCTTCGAATTAGCTGCCCCTTTCATGGGATAGCGAACAGCTGCGCCCCCCGCCGCACCCTCCCCCCTCCTACCCTACAAGTAGCCAAGTCCTGTTGAGGCCTCCAGCAGGGCGCGCCCGCCCCGCCCCGCCCCGCCCCGCCCCGCCCAACAGAACGCCCTTCCCCTCCCCGGCTAGCTGCGGCCAAGAGAAAACACTGGTCTCCTGCCCCCGGCTACACAGCCTACACTGCCTCGCCGTGCCTGCACATGTTACACGAGAATCCCCGGGACCCAAGCTACAACCTCTCGAAGAACGGCAAAAAAATACTGGCAAGAAGTGAAAGAAAATGCCATCCCCTCATTCTCATTATCGACAGTGTTTTCTAGCCGGATAGCTAGGGGATGTATTTAGGGATGTAGCTACATGGAGAAGGACTAATTCTAATGGAGAAGCATCTGGCGTGACACGGTCTTCTTCTTGATGGCGCAGAAGGCTTGTCCTTTGACCTATGAACCTCTGGTTTTCACACTTCTAATCTCAAAAGTTCAAAGATGTGCGGTATACAATTATAAATCAACTAACTGGCCCATAAAAACGGTAAAATACAAAGAAATCGAGTGTACCGCACATAGTGACCAAAGCTAGAGAGAGACAGCATGTGTCTGAAACGTACTTTGATGTCATAGCTGCCAAGGTATACGGGTTTTTTCATCGGAGTTGCGTGCTGTGCATTATTTTTGTGCCCTAAAAGTACGAGTTGAAGTTTTCAAACGTCTTGATCACTCCGTTTGCGTTTTAGGCAGTTACGAACATATCTGTCTCTCTCACTCTTCGGTCACCGACTGCGGCCCGCTCGAGCGCCAGATGCCTCTCCATCAGCCATTCTCCATGGTGTAGCTAGGGGGATACATTTTGGCTGATTACCAATCACGCCCGGCCAGTCCAGTAGATAGCGTGGCACTGTGTGTGCCGACATGCCTCTCCTCGCTCCGGCTGCGCCTTTCTCTCTCGCTCTCTCCTCTCTCTCTCTCTCTCTCTCTCTCTCTCTCTCTCTCTCGCTCTCTCACTCAGTTCGGACACTCCTCCCTTTCCTGTCGGATGAGCTTTCGCCAAGCGTCTGTTCAAATGTGCGTGTGTGTGTGAGAGAGAGATAGAGAGCGAGAGAGAGAGAGAGAGAGAGAGAGAGAGAGAGAGAGAGAGAGAGAGAGAGAGAGAGAGAGAGAGAGAGAGAGAGAGAGGTGGGAGAGAGCGCCCAAACGAGCTTCATTAGCAGAGAGTGATGCACCTGGACTTGTGCTCCTCTCCCCATTATTTCATCTCTCTCTCTCTCTCTTTCTCGTTCTTTGTATACTCTCTCTGTCCCCCTCCCTCTCTGACACCTCGTACCCTCCACCTCACTCCAAACTTGCTTTGCGAAATCAGTTCGCTCGCCCGGCCCGCGCGCCCGGCCCGGCCACCCTTATGCCCCCTTAGTCCTCCGAGCAGCCCCCTCCTACCCCAATACCCTAAGCACGCCACCTTCCTCCCCCCCACCTCCTTCCAGTCCTCGGCGTCCAAAAGCGCGCCGAGGTTCACATTTAGCATAATTTCTCGCCAAGTGCATAACGAGGTTATACACGTCAGCGGGGGGCAAGGGGAGCTGGCGCGGCGTCGCCCGGCCCGGCACTCAGCAGCCCCCTCACCACCCCCTACCCCCACCCACACCCCTCCGGACCCACCCCATGTCCCTCCACAGCTCCGACGCTCAGCCTTCAAACCCCCTCAAAAAAATACATACACCCTTCCACTAGACGGGAAAACGAACAGTGAAACGAAATATACGACGAAATCCACACGATGCAGTGTGGAGAACATCCCCGTGAGTAGCTGGTCGCCCCACCAATAAACCTGCGGCAGGTGCTAAACCGCCTTTATGTCTTCTCGCCGGGCGGGGAGGGGTGGGGCGGGGCGGGGCGGAGCGGGGCGGGGCGGGGCGGGGCGGGGCAGGGCAGGGCAGGGCGCAGCTGCGACGCGACCCGGCCGGATTGTCTTTATACGTTTTTCGCCTTCCTGTGCTCCTACAATCTACAACCACCCCTATACGTCCAAACCCCCTCCCCCATCTGCTCATGACCGAGACAATGGCCACAGCTACCCCTCTAGGATGCCTATCCTCGTCTCTCTCTCTCTCTCTCTCTCTCTCTCTCTCTCTCTCTCTCTCTCTCTCTCTCTCTCTCGCTCTCGCCGCCGTTTACTCGTTTTAATTTACTCGCAGACGCTGCGACCGCCGCACTAACTCCACTCCAGACCGGCCGAGCGAGATACCCTCGTCCTCTCTCCAGATAGCCACGCTATCTCTCTCTCTCTCTCGCTCTCTCTCTCTCTCTCTCTCTCTCTCTCTCTCTCTCTCTCTCTCTCTGTTAATCCACCCACCCCCTCTTGAAGGCACGAAACAACAAACAAGCCCGACACGCGTGCCCTCAGGATTAGCTTTCTTGGGTCTGTTGGTGAAAAAGTGTGTAATGCGTTTTAAACCCCTCCATCTTTGTAATTCACACACCTACTTGTGCGTCACATTGACACAGTTGGAGATTCCCAGTGAGTGTTCTTTCTCATAAATCTCTGCGGTTTCCTTTCGTTTTATTTATATTTTTATTATTTTTGCTGCTGTCACTCCACGCTCGTCCTGCATAAAAAGGTGTGTTTACTCGAAAAACAAAGGTAGGACATGACACCCTTTTAGGGCTGCTA
This sequence comes from Frankliniella intonsa, assembly GCA_033675135.1. Taxonomy (NCBI): domain Eukaryota; kingdom Metazoa; phylum Arthropoda; class Insecta; order Thysanoptera; family Thripidae; genus Frankliniella; species Frankliniella intonsa. Next base: position 1,387,994 of record CM066259.1, read on the forward strand.
CTCGTAATAGTGCTTTTACCAAGGCATTATTCAAACAGCACTCCTACTGAGGCACTAATTTGGCCGAAAGGCGCTATATTTTAGTGCCTTTGGACACAATCGCGCCTTTCTAAAGGCACTAGAGTATAGCACCTTTTAAATGCATTAGGTCCTACCTTTGTTTTTCCAGTGTTAACGTGTTCGGCAGGCTCCCGCAACAACGATAGCTCGCTAAAATGAAACATTTTGCAACGTTTTCGCGTGTTGCTATGTAATTGAAAAGCGCGCGGAGGGCGTGGCGGCGGGGGGCGCCGTGAAAAACAAGACGCGGCGAGCGACGGCAGCGTCGGCAGCGCCCCTTCCGTTTGCCAGAGACAAATACGCCCCGGAGCGGGGGCGGCGGGGGCGGCGGGGGCGGCACAGCCTTTTTGCTGCCAGCAGGCACGCCCTACCCCGCCCCGCCCCCCGCCTCTGTCAGGAAGGAATGGTGCAGCGGGGCCGATTGATGCACCTCCCCTCTACACACGGTGCGCGGCCGAGGCGAGGAGAGAGAGAGGGAGAGAGAGAGAGAGAGAGAGAGAGAGAGAGAGAGAGAGAGAGAGAGAGAGAGAGATCAGGACAGCAGCGCAATGCAGAGGAAAAACGTACAGGGGAGAGGGAGTAGCAGAGTAGAAAGAGAACTGGTTTGGTGGGGACGGGGTAGGGTAGGGTAGGGTATGGCAACAAAGTTGTTGGCACCCCCAAGAGACGGGCTAGGGCGGGGCGGGGCGGGGCGGGGCGGAGCGGGGCGGGGCGGGCGGGGTGCCTTTAAAATACGTCCCGCCGTCGTCGCTTGTCTCTGCTGCGGCCGCAAAAGAATCTACTGCGGCGCTATGGCTGCGAGACGTGTAGTTAGAGCAGCGGCCCCACCCCGCCCCACCCCACCCCGCCCCGCCCCGCCCCGCCTCGCCCCGCCCAGCCGGCGCCCCGTTGTGCTCCGTTGGCCACCCCGCCCGCCTTCTTGAGTATCTCCAGGGCGACACGCTACGCTACGCCCCGCCCCGCCCCCTCCTCCTACATGCTTGTACAGATTTGTCACTGTCCGTTCAGCTTCACAAAAGGCTGCTGGTGCCGGGCGCCCGAGGCGTTCCTCCTCCTCCTCCTCCTCCTCCTCCGCCTTCTCCTCCTCCTTCTCCTTCTCCTCCTCCTTCTCCTCCTCCTTCTCCTCCTCCTCCTCCTCCGCCTTCTCCTCCTCCTGCTCCTCCTCCTCCTCCTCCTCCTCCTCCTCCTCCTCCTCCTCCTCCACCAGCAGCAGCGTGCTGTTGCTGGTATACCTGGAGCTGGCACGCCAGACTCCAGGTGAGGCAGCCGCGGGGCCGCGGGCCCCCGGGACTCTCCAGGAGGGTGCTGGAGGCAGGGCGGGGCGGGGGCGTGCTCCAGGACGTGCAGTGGCTCGAGCGGGTCGGCCCCGAGTGTTTGAGTTCCAATCGGATTAACGCGCGGAGCTGCCTCGAGCCTCGGCCCCACCCCGCCCCGCCCCACCCCACCCCACCCCACCCCACCCCACCCCACCCCACCCCACCCCACCCCACCTTCATGTGTTCTGGAGGGCGCTCAGCCACTAGAGTCCAGCGGTTTAGGAGCAGCGGGCTCAGCATAAAAGCGAAGGGGCATTGTGCACATGGAGAGGGGTGGGGTGGGGCGGGGCGTACAGCTCCAGCGCCCGCCCGCGACGTTCCAGCGCTAGTTACTCAGCGTCATGCGCTACGTAAAGCCGTGGCGGGGCTGGAGCCGCTTCACAGGCAGCCGAATGTTCTTTCTCTGCCGGGCGGGGCGGGGCGGGGCGGGGCGGGGCGGGGCGGGGCGGGGCGGTGAAGAGGATGGGCTCCCGAGCCAGCGGTAGGGCAGCGGCAGGGAGCAGGCCGCCGGTTAATTTCACGCGTGATGCACAAACAAATCCCTGTGGCCCCACCGGCCCCACGGCGGGGCGGGGCGGGGCGGGGCGGGGCGGGGCGGGGCGGGGCGGGGCGTGTGTATCTCTTCTCCTCAGAGCAGCTCCGGCCAGAGCCGAGGTAATAATGTACAATGACCACTTACGCCCCCATCCCTCTCTCCCATCTCCAGAGTCTGCCCGCCCCCACCCTTCCCGCGTCCCCTTCACCCCGAAGGGCTCTCTCTCTCTCTCTCTCTCTCTCTCTCTCTCTCTCTCTCTCTCTCTCTCTCTCTCTCTCTCTCTCTCTCTCTCTCTCTCTCTCTCTCTCTCTCTCTCTCTCTCTCTCTCTCTCTCTCTCTCTCTCTCCTCTCTCTCTCTCTCCCTCCCTCCCTCCCTCCCTCCCTCCCTCCTCTCTCTCAACCCCTCTCGCCCCGATATATCAAAATAAATCAATGCCCGCGTTGGCAACTTTTTAAAAGCAGTGGCGCGTTATAACTTCCAATTACCGCGGGGAGGCCGGTTGCGCGGCGAGCCGGAGGCCAGGGCCTTACAGGGCCTTACACAGACCGGGCTTGGCCTGGCCAGGTGGGCTTGAGCGCCACTACCACCCCGCCCCGGCCACGCCCCGCCACGCCCCGCGCCGTGTCAAGATATTATTATTTATCACTACTGTGTTTCGTGCCCTCTCCTCTGTGCAAACAGTTTTACAAACATTTTTTCTTAGATTTGCAAACTCTTGCAAAAATGAGTAAGTTTGCAAAATTTATCAAAAATAGTAAAATCTGTAAAATTTGTAAATTTTTGTGACAGTGTAAGAAAAAAAAAATTTGTGTAAAATTTGTGATATTGATGTTGTGGTTGTGGTGTGTTTCAGGTGCCCGTGGACTGCGCGGGGCCGGAGCCGGACTGCCCGCCGCCGGCGCTGGGCTGGCGGGCCACGGCCTCCATGCAGAGCGGCGACGTGCTGCTCGTGCGCATCGACAGCCGCCCGCTCGAGCTCGAGCCCGACAAGGCCACCAGGTACTACAACCGCACACGAGATTAGCGCACGTGTCGGGAGTATTTGCTAGTAGTTTTTTTTTTTTTTTTTTTTTTTTCTGTCTGTTGTTTCCACAGTTCCTTTTGTCATGAAAATTACGCGGAGAAAAAAAAAGGGAGGGAGGAGCAGGGGGGAAATAAAAAATTGGGACGCGGCGCGGTGCGTCGCTGTGCTGCTGCAGGTGGCGGAAAGATAAAGGGAATTAATTAAGCCCCGCGAACCGGCGTTGTGATATCAGTGCGGGATGAATATTGATAGAGGGAGGGAGAGAGAGAGAGAGAGAGAGAGAGAGAGAGAGAGAGAGAGAGAGAGAGAGAGAGAGAGAGAGAGAGAGAGAGAGAGAGAGAGAGAGAGAGAGAGAGAGAGAGAGAGAGAGAGAGAGAGAGAGAGAGAGAGAGAGAGAGGGAGAGAGAGAGAGAGAGAGAGAGAGAGAGAGAGAGAGAGAGAGAGAGAGAGAGAGAGAGAGAGAGAGAGAGAGAGAGAGAGAGAGAGAGAGAGAGGGAGAGAGAGAGAGAGAGAGAGAGAGAGAAAGATAATGTGAGAGAGAGAGAGAGAGAGAGAGAGAGAGAGAGAGAGAGGGAGAAAGAGAGAGAGAGAGAGAGAGAGAGAGAGGGAGGGGTTGGTTAGCGAGAGGGTGGTGGAGAGCTCGGCGCGGGTAGAGTGATAAAGATTGAATGGGATGAGGGGCGTGGCGCGGAGAGGTTCGAGCCGGTTCGGCTGCGGGGTGAAAAGGTGGATCCCGCCCGCCCCACCGGTGGGGATGATCCTGACGACTCATTTCCATGGCCAAAGCAGAAAACGCCCTTTCAAGTGTTTGGGTTTGGCCGGGGTGGCGGGGAGGGAGGTGGTTCCTCTCTCCCTTCTGATCTCGGGTGGGGCGTGGCGGGGCCGGTGTGGTCCGGCACCACCTTACTATTCGCCCCCGCCCCTCCCCGCCCCGCCCCGCTTCCCATCGGGCAGGCGAATAAATGCATGAGGTTCGAGTCTTTGGCGCTCTAGTCTGCCGCTGATCTCTGCCCGCCCCGCCCGGGCGGGTGTTCCCGATGCAGGGCCCCGCTGCAGAGAGAGACTGTGTGGGTGAGTTGTATAGGCGCGGGAGACTGCACTGGAAATCCAAGTGTACGAATGTCAATCACTTGTAGGTGAGAAAATAAATTCACTTACTCGTAGGTGAGCAAACAACCATTTACTCTTGTAGGTGAGCGAACAACCATTCACTCACTTGTAGGTGAGCGAATAACCATTCACTGACTTGTATAGGTGAAGTGAGTGAATTTTTTTGCTCACCAACAAGTGAGCGAATTTATTTGCTCACCTACAAGTGAGCGTCATTGGTACACTTGGATTTCCAGTGTAAAGAATCGAGTATTTCTATTAAGAGTTACACAGCGTTATGCTGTGTCGGGTGGATTTCAACCCCCGGTGTCGTTCACTGTCTCTCCTTCGTCCTGCACCTGTCCCCCTCTCTCCGTCGCTCTCCTCCTCTGCTCTGTCCTACTCCCCCTCTCTCCCTCTCTCCCTCTCTCCCATACTCCCCCTCTCCCCTACTCTTCATTCCTTGTCGTAGCAGTTTGGCGCCGAGCGGCGGCGGCGGCGTCTGATTCACTAACCAAAGCTGGTGGTGGGGCCTTCGGGCGTGGAGTGGCGGGGCGGGGTGAGGCTGGGCGGGGCGGGGTGGGGCGGGGCGGGGCGGGGCGGGGCGGGGCGGGGCGGGGTGGGGGCGGGGCGGATGGGGCCTCGGCCGGAAAGTTTAAGCGGTGACTATTTGCAGTAAGAGGATTATGTTCCGCGCCGTTCGCTCCGCCCCGCCTCTGCTCTCCAGACATTCTTGTTAGTTGGTCGCACTGCCGACGGGGGCGCTGGGGGCGCCACGGCTGCCCCGCAATCTCCCACCCCAACAACCCTCCTTTTTTATTTGACACCCGTATTTTATTTTTTAAATTTATTTTTTGAAATCGAAAAAATACATAATATGGATAATTTCTCACCCATTTGTTGTTTAAAAAAATAAAATTTCCAACAGTACACACTTAAACGGTGCGTTGCCCATGGAGAAGGAATTAGTCCTTCTCCATGTGCGTTGCCGCCTCAAACGATATTAGTGATGATGCTTTCTTTCTGTTTGCAGTGCCCCGCAGGCCCCGCACCAGCCCCAGGAGGCGGTGTACGGCGTGACCCGCGAGGAGATGGCGGGCTGCGACGTGGCGCAGGGCCTGCTGCTGGACATCACGCCGCTCCCCGTGGACGGCAAGATGCTCCTCGCGCTCTACGACAAGGACCTCTCGGACGGGGACAACTTCCTAGTCAGTGAGTACAACATGCTGACAATTCAAATTTTTTCGCTATTTTGTGCAAAAAGGAAAAGAAAAACGATTTGTGTTGCATAGTTTTCTTTTGGATAAGCTATGAAAAAAAAAAAACCACGAAATATTTGAAGAAGAAGCTGGAAAAAATGAGTTTGGAGTTGTGAAGTGGTGTGGGGCGTACTGCGCTGTTGAGCCCGAGCGCGCTGCATTACCAGGGCTGACAGAACCGCCGATTACTCCGTTTCATTTCATTCAGCTCAGTCTGAGAGAGAGAGAGAGAGAGAGAGAGAGAGAGAGAGAGAGAGAGACGGGGGGGGGGGGCGCCCTGCCGCACGTACGCGAGGATTGGCGCTAGTAGTTTTCAACACGTCCCGTCTCTCTTTCCCTCTCTCTCTCTCTCTCTCTCTCTCTCTCTCTCTCTCTCTCTCTCTCTCTCTCTCCCTCTCTCTCTCTCCCTCTCTCTCTCTCCCTCCCTCCCTTTCTATCGCTCTCTCCCTGTTGCTCTCGCTCACTCCTTCTCGCAGCCCGTTGGTTATTTTGCATACCGCAGAGGGGGACATAATCAGTGGGTAATTACAAAACTAATCACCCTGTCCCTTTTCCGTGGTCATTATCGTTTGTAAATTAGCGAAAGTGGAGTGAGGCTAATTGCGCTGGTGAGAGCACAGTGATGAGAGAGAGAGAGAGAGAGAGAGAGAGAGAGAGAGAGAGAGAGAGAGAGAGAGAGAGAGAGAGACGAAATAGAGGCGAGAGTGAGGTATGGGTTGCGCCCACTCGTAGTTAGGACCTGTGTACGCCCGCTCTCCTACCAACTCGTCCGTTAGGGGTTGGGTCAGGCTCCCGATGGGCCTTTTCACTGTTCCTGCTGGACTGTGGAGTGGGTGAGGTGGGGGGAGGGGGGGTAGGCTGTTCTGGTTTGGGGGTGGGCGGGGCGTGCGCGTCTGCCTGAGGCGGTGATCACCGCCCGGTATTGCACGGGGGTGCAAAAAGCGTGTACGGGCGGGGCGGGGCGGGGCGGGGCGGAGCGGGGCGGGGCGAGGCGAGGCGGGCGGGGCACCCTCCCTGGTACTACAAGCGAGCGGCGGCGCGCCGGCCCACCCTCCTCGGGTCCACCCCTTCCCCGTTTCACTCCGGACCGCGGGGCGGGGCGGGGCGGGGCGGGGCGGGGCGGGGCGGGGCGGGCGGGTTTGGCGTGGGCTACAGTTCCGAAAGCATGATGGATCGTGAGCGTGACAGGTGCCAATCGGCGTGCAGTGACACCGCACCCCGTCCGCCCCGCCCCGCCCCGCACGTCTGCTCGAGTCTCGAGTGTGCGGCCGAGCTGAACCTCGGTGAGGGGGGCCTCCCCCCTGTCCCCCTCCCTCCTCTCCCTCTCCCTCCCCTCCCCTCCCCTCCCTCCCCTCCCTCCCCTCCCCTCCCCTCCCCTCCCCTCTCTTTTCATTCTGGCGGTGGCGCGAAACGTCACGCAAAGATGGATACGCAAAAGGAAAGTAGCTGCGTGCTGTCGGGTCGTGCTGTGGCGGGCTGGGCCGCGGCTTGGCCGGCCCGGGGCAGCGCGGCGCTGACAGCGTCCAATAACAAGTGAAGGAGCACAGCTAGAGCCTGCCAGTAGCCGCGGCCAAGCCTGACTCCGCCCCGGGAAAGGTGCACTGTTCAACGAAGTGTGCAACTGTTCAACACTTGAATATGTGCAACTTCCAGTCTTCCACGTCCAAGTGTACAACTCGGTATTTGTGCAATTCCAAGTGTCAAACTTGCCAGTTGTGCACTTGTAAGTGTTTAACTCGTCATTTGTGCACTTGCATGTGTTCAACTTCCCGTGCAACATTTCCCTTGTTGAATACTTGCAAGTGTACAACTGTCGAGTTAAACACTTACAAGTGTACGACTGACGAGTTTTACACTTCCCATAGCACAAATACCGATTTGCGCACTTCCACCTGTATACTGGAAGCTGCACACTTACAAGTGTTGAACAGTTGAACACTTGGTTTCACAGTGTGCTACCGCAGTCTGATTTTACGAATACATAAAAGAAGTGAAACTGCCTCGCTGCGCGGAGCACGGCTCGGCCCGGCCCGGGGCCTCTTTCTGTAATTACATATATATAAGACATAGGGCGTATATCTGATCTCACCGCGCCGGACCGCGCGCGCCGCGCGACTCCTGAACTTTAGCACTTACTTAGAGTCGCGGCTGGGTGCCTGCTCACCCCCACCCCCACCTCCCCCCTGCAGCAGTCTCCTCCCCTGGAAACGTCTGTAATTAATTCCAGGCGCGTGGTCTCCAGTGCAGGAGACGTCTCGTCTGGCGGGCCGGGGCCGGGCGCTGCGCTGACTTACACTGTAAGAAAAAAAAAAAAACTGTCTTTTGACAAATATTGTCTGGATGAAAGTGGAACGTGACAAACTTGTCATTAATCCAAGACAAACAATTTGTCAGAAGCCGTAAAAAAGAACTTGCGTATTTAAAAACTCCTAGACTTCACAGCTAAATAACCATCATAAGTGACAATAATTATTGTCGATTAATTAGTTGTAGTTTGACAAATAATTTGTTAAGACCAAATGACAATGTATTCGTTGATCATTTTTTTTGTCTGGTTGACAGAAGTTTTGTTTCTATTTTTGCACAACTAGTTTGTCACAAAACATGTTTTTATACTCACCGCCTTTCAACCCCCTTTTCACCCGCCCGCCCGCACCGCACCCCCTGCTCCCCCCGGTCCACAATCACTGCTCGGCCTCCCACGCAGGGGCGGGGCGGGGCGGGGCGGGGCGGGGCGGTCGCTCTCTTATCCACATTTGCCCCGCCTTTTACGCATATGATTTACGCGCGGAGGTGCCAGCCGCGACTCTTGGCCCGTGCAGCGCAGCTAACTAGTTTGCCGGTAGCGTCTCTACCAAGGGGCCCTTTTGGAACTTTAATGACTCCCCCGCAGGGCGCCCCGCCCCGCCTCGCCCTGCCCCGCCCCGCCCCGCCCCTCGCCCCGCCCCGCCCCGCCCCGCCCCGCCCCGCCCCGCCCCCGGCCCCGGTGCGCTGCGGCGTGGGGCTCTTCTCTTCTTACCCCTTTACCCACGGCCGGGCCGCCAGTCTCCTCTCGAGCCCCGCCACGCCCCGCCCCGCCCCGCCCCGCCCCGCCCGCACCTAGCCGCCGCGCCGCTCCCGCCAACTGCGTACGGCGCCGCCTAACTGCACTTTCATTGAGAGATCGTTAGAGTAATTGGGATCCGATTGCGAAGGTTGGGGGGGGGGGTGAAATTACTATACGCGCCGCGTATCGTTAAAACCTGCTTGCGTCCGTAAATAGGAAATGAGTCAACTTGTTGGCCTGAGTATTTTTATGATTTCATTTATTGTCTTAACTCTACATGACCAGATGCACTCGACTTTTCTCGCCCTTCTCTTGCGACTCGCGCGATATCTTCTCTCTGAGGACTCTGTTGCTCTGTCAGCACAAATGTGTACATTGTACACTTTAAGTAAAGTATACATGCCATGTACACTTTAATAAATGAATACATCACCATGTATACTTTAATAAATGTATACATGCCCATGTACACTTTAATAAGTGTGTACATGACCATGTACACATCTTTCAAAGTGTACATGGTCTGTGAGGTGACAGCAGCACGTGTGTTCTTTGAAAAGTGTACATGGGTATGTACACATTTATAAATGTATACATGCGCATGTATACACACGTAAATGCATACACGGTATGTATACATTATTTAAAGTATACACGGCATGTATACTTTATTTAAAGTATACAATGTACACATTTGTATTGACAGAGTGTGGTTTGTCCGTCGGACCTTCGCCGACGGGCCGGTCAGAGCCAGAGCCACTCGTCCTGGGACTCGTACCCGGCGTCGTCCGGTGCCTGGCCGACGTCCATGTGGTGGCGGGGGCGCACATCGTGCTCGTCCCACTCCCAGCGCTGCCCGCACTCGATTATAGAGTCCTCCTCGTCGTCGTCGTCAGCTTCGTTTCCGACGTGCTCGGCCCCCGCCGGCGCCGCTCTGCGCTGCTGGTTGTCCTCGTCGCGGTCCTCGTCGCGGTCCTCGACGCGGTGCTCGACGCGGCGCGGGTCTCGGTGCCCGTCGCGGTCCTTGTCGCGGTCCTTGTCGTGGTTATCATCGTCGCTGTCCTCGTCGCTATCCTCCTCGTCACTGTCCTCCTCGTCGCGGTCCTCCTCGTCGCGTTCCTCGTGGACGTCGCATAGTCTGAACCTGTTGTCGGTGATGGCGATGCCGATGTCCTGCAGCCTCAGCTGCATCTGCCGCCACCGCTCTGGCAGCCTGGGGGCGCGCAGGTCGGGACTGGGCTGTCCGTCCTGGTCCGACTGCA
>CM066259.1:1402585-1407585 GCA_033675135.1 Frankliniella intonsa
TGCCTCAATTAGCCGCGGGTCCCCGTCCAATTACAAAGAACAATACTGTCGTCGCATCAGGTCGGCCCGGCCCCTCCGGAACTCTGCGTGCGATTTCATTTCTTTTGTCGAAATGACAAAAGACGCTTAATGCTTTACCACAGTGGAACAGCCGTCGTTGCAACCAAAAAATTCCTCATCAGATAAAAAGTTTCACCCTTGTTTTCCCCCTGTGCCTCCAGTTCTGTCGGAGCGGTGGGCGCCGGGACGGTGCGTGAGGCTGCACGTGCTCATGAAGTCGGACAACTGCGGCGAGAACCAGGACTGCTCCGGCAAAGGCGTCTGCTACTCCAAGGACAGCATGGTGAGCAAACACCTGGCGTCGGTTACCTCCTCTTACTTTTTCACTCTCGATTTTTTTTTTTTTTTTTTTTTTTTTTTTTGCTTGCTTCCGGTTTTGTTGTACACGGGGGGCACACTGATGGCGGTTGTAGAACCCCCCGCCCCACCCGGCCCCGGCCCCGGCCCCGGCCCCGGCCCCGGCCCCGGCCCCGGCCCCGGCCCCTCAATTTGGCGGCGGCGCGGGATGGTGCAGCTGTTGCTGGGGGTGGGGCAGGTTCTTTATTAGTGACGACGGTGAGGAGAGCGGGAGGGGTGCGAAACGTACTGGGCGAACCTGGTGGGGAGAGAGAGAGAGAGAGAGAGAGAGAGAGAGAGAGAGAGAGAGAGAGAGAGAGAGAGAGAGAGAGAGAGAGAGAGGTAGAGAGAGAGAGAGAGGGGAGGGAGAGGGAGAGAGAGAGGAGAGAGATAGGGGAGGGAGAGAGGGAGAGAGAGAGGAGAGAGGGAGAGTGAAAGAGGGTGTGAGAGAGTGAGAGAGAGAGGGGGGGGTGTTCTGTTGCGGTGGGAAAGGGGTGTAGGCCCCCACCCGTGCCCCCCTATGGCGGGGACGCATTGGCCGTCCCCCCGGCGCCTTGGCCTGGTGCACCCCCGTTATTGCTGCTCCGCGCGCGACTTTCTCCCACTAAACTCCCCCCCCCCCCTCTCTCTCTCTCTCTCTCTCTCTCTCTCTCTCTCTCTCTCTCTCTCTCTCTCTCTCTCTCTCTCTCTCTCTCTCTCTCTCTCTCAGTGTGCCCCATTGGCTTGCACGGTAGACTTCCTCTGTGCTTGCCGAGCGAGAGCCGTAAGTGGGGTCGTTGCTTTCTCTGCGTCTGCGGCGAGGGTGACTACAGCTGTGAGTCAAGGCCTTCGAGGCCAGATAGTTCGTGTGCTATACCAGTTTCTAACTGTGTACGAGGATGCCGCCCCCCCGCCCAGAGCACCCGGTTTCCAGGGCCTTGTCTGGGGCTGCCTCGGCCTGTACACGGAGGGGGCCCGCGAGTCCACCCGAGTCTCCTGGACGGACCGTAAGGGGGCGGGGCGGGGCGGGGCGTCGGAGAGGCTGAGGCGAGGGGGCTGGTGGGCTGGAAGGGGGAGCGGCGCGCGAGCGGAATTCGTGATTCGCTGTTTTGCATTTTGAAAGAGTTGGGGACAGGCGGGCCGAGCGCGGCGGGGCGGGGTGGGGCGAGGCCACCGGGACGAGGACGCTACGGGAATAGGCCGCACAGGTACCGTCACTGCAGGCGGGGCGGGGCGGGGCGTGGCGTGGCGGGCGGGGCGGGGCGGGGCGGGGCGGGGCGGGCAGAGGTGAGTCAAAAGGGCAAGTTAGAGTGGCGGTGCGGGATACCGTGGGGGCTTCTTCAGCTGCTACTGTGGAATTGAATTTGTATGGAGACGATTTGGCATATCAGTGGAAGTTTGTAACGCCTGCACCGAAGAAAATTCGCCAAGCTGAAAGAAGATGTGAAAAATTAAAAAATTAAATCGTCAAAAAAATTTAATAGCAGGGTAGCTAGAAAATAAGTACCGTAGCTTAAAAGTTTGCTGCGCCTAGGCTGCGCCTTGGCTGCGCCTTAACAGTTAAAAAATTAGTGCACCTGCTATATTTTTTGCTCAGACGCGAATAACTTTTTGTGCGTGTGCGGCTCTCACTTTGTGTGTCAGCGTTTCTTTTTCTTCAGCCTGCCTACTTGGCAAAACGCACGCTAATGTGCGATGGTGTTGCCTAGTATGTAGACGCTGATGTTGGAAGGAGGAAGGAGGCTGTTCCGCCCCGCCCTCCGCGCCGAGGCATGACTGCAGTAAGGAGCGAGGGGGAGAGAGAGAGAGTGAGAGAGAGAGAGAGAGAGAGAGAGAGAGAGAGAGAGAGAGAGAGAGAGAGAGAGACAGAGACAGAGACAGAGAGTGAGTGAGTGAGTGAGCGAGTCAGTGAGTGAGTGAGTGAGTGAGAGAGAGTGTGTGTGTGTGTGTGAGAGAGAGAGAGAGAGAGAGAGAGAGAGAGAGAGAGTGAGAGTGAGAGTGAGAGTGAGAGTGAGAGAGTGAGAGAGTGAGAGAGAGAGAGAGAGAGAGAGAGAGAGAGAGAGAGAGAGAGAGAAAAAGAGAGAGAGAGAGGAGGGAAGAAGGAGAACTCGAGTGTTAGGGTGGCGATGAAGTAGGGTGCCTCAAAGAAACAGGGTGTGAACGCACTGAACGCCCCTAACCCGGCCCTTCTCGCCTCGCCTCGGGTGACTGCCGGCGCGGGCCGGGCCGGGCCGGGCGGTGGGGTCGGGTATCAGCTGATGCGTCCCTTCTTGCGCTTCTCCAGCGCGCGCGCGCGCCCCTTTGTGTTTCGTCACCCCTTTGAGGAGGCGTGGCGTGGCGTGGCGTGGCGTGTGACAGCGCAGCGACGCACTGCGAGCAGCCGCGACCCTGCCTGCGATACCCCGCGCGCCAGAGACTCCCCTACGAGGCAAGCATATTGTTTTTTTTTTGCTCGTGAATGAATTTCAAGCCGATATGTAGTGCTTGTAATTTTACGATATGCAATTGTAATTTTACAACTGTACTTCGTGGAAAGTTTCTAAGTCCCGCCTGCACGTAATGTATTGTTGGTCGGTGACAATGGCCGGCCGAGAGGCGTGGCGGCCAGGGTTGAGCCTAACGCGGACGTCGGGCAGAGCTCAACATCATACAAAACAGTACACAATTTCATAGATGCTAGCAAGACCAGCATTTCCAGTTTCAATTGGTATAAGTGTTTTGTCTATAGGTATTCTGTGTTCTGTGATAAAGATGCAATCATTTTAAGATGTTACACTGCACATCTAAACTCTTGCTATTGGAAGAGTCGTAAAGAACGAGTGCCCATTTTACCACAAAAGTAATTTTGTGTTTTCTTCTCCCTTGTTTTTTTTGCTCGTGAATGAATTTCAAGCCGATATGTAGTGCTTGTAATTTTACGATATGCAATTGTAATTTTACAACTGTACTTCGTGGAAAGTTTTCCCGTGAAACTACCAGGGCTCCGTAACTTATACGAACGAATGTTAGTTACCTAACGCAACAAAAGACATGTTCGGATAACAGTTAAAGTTATAGAATTTTAAATTTGTCCCAAATCATTTAGGAACGATGTACATGTGATTTACACCATCCGAACCAATAACTTATTTTGAAAGAGCCAGAATAAATGTTACAAGTTGTTACTCTAACGCTTAACATAACTTTCAAGGAGCTTAAGTAATAAGTTACGGAGCCCCGAAACCTACGACTATTTTTCACAGTGTACCACCACGTCCACGGGTGCACCTGCTCCTGGTGCTTGTTACTACGACCCAACCTCGCCTCCACGCTCTACGCACCGACATTAATGAAAATAGAACGATCAGAGGGCTTTTTTTTCTGGTACTTTTTTTTCCCTGTGTGTCCCTTCCCTTGACGCGTCATGTCACGCCCACAGTCCTCCCCTGTGCAGGACACGCCCCGGCGCCCAGCCCTGCCGTGTGTCCCTACCTGCCGCGCCCCGCAGCGCGTGTCCTCCCCCGCGCTCGAGTTTGTCGTGATGCTGCAACTTGATCTCCTGGAGCGGCGGAGGCCTGGAGGCTGGGCGGGGCGTGGCGGGGCGTGGTGGGGCGTGGCGGGGCTTGCCGGGGCGTGGCGGGGCCGGGCGTGGCGGGGCGGGGCGGGGCGGGCCGTGGCGGGGCACAGTGGGGCCAAATCGGTAAAACTGGGACATAATTCTGTGGTGCCCGTATTGGGTCAAAAATTTATATCCGGGGGTGTTCCGGCTTGGAGAACCCATTTCCGGTGTCCAGTTGCACCTCCAGGGTCATCCTGGGGGCGTCGTCGGGGACCCTGGGGGGGGGGGGGGGGTCACCGACGACGCCCCCGGGATGACCCTGGAGGGGCAAGCGGGTACCAGGAATGGACTCAGCACCCTCGAAAGCCCCTGAGCACGAGTTTTGGTGAGGGGCGTCGTCGGCGACCCCTCTAGGGCCCCGACGACGTCCCCAGGATGACCCTGGAGAGGCAAACGAGTACCGGAAATGGACTCAGCGCCCTCGAAAACCCCGGCTTGCGAGTTTTGGTGAGGGGCGTCGTCGGCGACCCCTCTAGGTCCCCGACGACGTCCCCAGGATGATCCTGGAGGGGCAAACGGACACTGGAAATGGACTCAGCGCCCTCGAAAACCATGGGAAGTTGATTATACAGGTACAGATTGCAGTAGAAATAAAAAAAAAATCGCAGTTATTCAAGTAAGTGCCGAAATTTTCCTGTTTTTGAAGAGATTTTGAGAGAAAATCGCAACGATTCGCAACCGTTTACCATATGCCTCGTATAGAAGGACCGCTGTACTTGTCTTTGGCGCTCGCAAACCTGTTCGCAACTGTTCGCAACTCAACTTATGTCGCGATGAAAATGGAACAGACAGCAATTTTAACCAAGTTTCGAACAGCGTTAAAATTTCGGCAATTTACGAAAGACACGAACTGACAGTTGTAACATACTCTACAATCCTTCCTCTTTCCAAAAATTTAGGGGTTCGATACTTTATCTCTAGAGACGTAGGCGTAATATCAATTTCTGTAGACCCTTGCACAAGGTACTGATCAAGACCTCAAAAAGACTAATTTTAACGCGAATTTTTGAATAGCTAGGGTCAGACC